>OU015762.1:36613560-36685200 GCA_907173295.1 Fagus sylvatica
TATTTGCTAACACCCAATATAAACACACTTGTTTACGAATTGCACAATATGTTCGATTCGATATGATCAATTGGATACGCATATTTGTATCATACGATTCATAAGCCTGCCCAATATGCACCTACGATATGTATTGAACGATAAGTATCGTGTATCGTCTAGTACTAACTGCTATGGATGGATCTTAGCTATATAAGTGATTATGAGGAGCCCTAATTATAACTTGACTAGTCCTTTTGAAGTATAGTGTAGATGTGATTGGTGCTTTTCTCAGGTCATGACATTCCTCTAAATCAGCTTGGAGTAAAATAGATAAATAATGCTTACTAAAACTGTCATGTTGGGCTCAGTTAAGTGGAGACTGCATCTAGTTCCTGTTGGGTTGGCAGTAATGAGATGTGCACATTAGTTTCATGTTTGAGGTTTAGGTATACTAATTTGTATTTGAGCTTCTGTTAAGGCAATAATGATTAGTTGCTAGTCTTCTAGGCTGGCCTGCTGGGTAATGCATTTACAGGTCTATTTAAATTTTTGGGTGTAACTGAAATGCTAAAGGACTTGATCTTTTATAAGTAGGTCATATTTTATTTTACCCCACAAGTAATCTAGTCTTTTGTTTAATATAGTGTTCATGAATATCCTTTACCAATTACCATTGACTGGGCAAATGTGATGGAGTAAATTTAACAGTGAGCTTCATCATTTAGAAAACTATTATGTCACAGTAAAATCATAAGGTTACACGTTTGCTTAAGAAATTTTTTTATCAGTATATTTGTGTGGTTTCTCCTGGCTTCTACTTGATGGCCATAACTAGTATACCAATGATCTTGTGTCCATGCAGGCACACCCCTTTGCAGATAATCCATTTTATTGGCAACTTCATGAGAATATGGTCAGTTTACTCCATGTACCGCTATTTGAATCAGAC
Source organism: Fagus sylvatica (assembly GCA_907173295.1). Classification (NCBI taxonomy): domain Eukaryota; kingdom Viridiplantae; phylum Streptophyta; class Magnoliopsida; order Fagales; family Fagaceae; genus Fagus; species Fagus sylvatica. The sequence continues at coordinate 36,614,492 of OU015762.1, forward strand.
AGGAGCTCCAGTCATACTTTTTCTCTTTTGTTGTCTGGTCCCAGCGTCCATCCTTTTTCTAATATTGCAAAAGCCTTGGAAGGGCAGGCCACTTTCAAATCAACAAGTTGAGTAAAAACATCTCTATTATTGTAAACTACATAAAAAAGGCATCAAAGAAAATTACTCCCATGATTGGTTTTATATGTTTCTTATTAAGTGCCATTTGCTTTGCAGGTAGTGCCTTCTATAATCAATGGTGGCATAACAGCTTTATACTTTATCATGTGGGGAAAAGGCCTCAAATCATGTGGACCAGTCAGGTAGGGTTTTTGACTCTTGAAGAAGATTTCAACATTTTGAGTGCCTACTTATTAAGAACTTGTTCAATTCTCTCTTTATTATTATTTTTTCCCATGTGAAGGGGCAATTTTTACAATTTATTGGAGAATATAAGAGAAAGCATTGTAATAAAATTGAGGTGAAATAAAAAAATGTATGCTGTCTACATTGCTCTTTCCCTTTGATAAGGTCTGGGTCCCTCAAATCTGTTTGTTGTGGATTGTAGGCATTTGTTCTTTGACGTTTTGCTTACATCACTTTCCCTGAACTACTGTTACTGGGTTCTTTCATTTGCTTTGATTGTTCAGAATGCATGTTCTTTGTTGATCATGGTATCTATTGTTAGTAGTTATTGTTGATTTCATTGTATGTGTGCTAGAGCTATATTGGCAGAGTATTCTGGTGCTGTTCTTGGAGTATTGTCGGCAGTGTTATATGGGCGGAAGGGCCATCTTTGGAAGAAGGTAGCTCTCTCTAATATGCCTAATTATCATGCTTTTAGTTCTGTGAACAATGTGCTTCATATCTCTTACAAGCTTTTATCTTAGAGCACATAGGCTTTGGTTTTATGCCTGACATTTTTTTCCTTTGACTAGGTCAAATTGATATCAGTCTCTTTTAGATCCACTACTCATTTCTGCTTCAAAATCTTTTATCTAATGCTTAACATGGAGGCAAGATTTTTGCTTATATAGCCATATATAGTGTTGGTTGAGAATTAAAGAGTAGAGAATATGGACTGGTAAAAGTATTGGATGTTCTTTTGCAATCAAGTTCTAGTTATAAGTAAAATATTTACCTAAGGAAGCAACATATGAGATGACTTCGCCAGTCATTTCTTATCAATGAGAATAATTTGATGGAAAGATCATAGATATCATTTCTGGAAATACAGATTGGAAGAAAATAGATGTCTTTTCTTTAAATACTCAGATGGATGTTTCCTATTCTTTAACCAGGTAGGCGGGCTTATTGCAATGTTGGCAGCTTTCTACTTACTGGCTCAGGGGTGGGCCATGGCAACATTTTCTCCATTCTATATCCTCTTTTACATCAATTTTTTTTTTCTCTAATTTGAAGTGTATCAAGCTGGTATTTTTTGTGTTTCAGTATTCGTTTGGATACTTTCTTTGACCTTTTCCTCATTTCTTTCAATGCTTTTATTGTTTATTGTGAATGATAAGCATTGTTGTGATTGTGAACTTAACCTGGATTTACCATTGAAAGATAGCCCTGATGATGAGGTTCAGACAGAACAAGTGTTGGGTATGAAAGAAATGGTAGTTCCTATTTTCGCTGGAATCTTATCGGCATTGAGAAGAGTGATTGCACGGCGTGTTTCTCTCAAGGTGTTGATATTGAGCTAAATGCAGTTGTCTTTTGCATTCCCTGTTGGCCCATTTATTTCGAGTACAATGTTTTTCCCTTTTGTTATTGATCTAAGCTACTTAATATCCGTGAAAATATCAGAATCTAACCATTTTCTGCTTTCAGAATCAACTTAAAAGGCGGCTTCATGCTGTAACTCTTGCTTCGGCAACATGCTTTCTATTTCCTGTGGCCATGTGGAACATGATCATAGTAAAGTCTCACAGCACTTTTCTCTCTTTTTCTTTGTTGCCTTTTTTTTTTTTTTTTTTTTTTTCTGATCCCTCTCACCCCCCCCCCCCCCCCCTTTCCTCTCTTTTGTTTTTTTGTTGGAGCACATAGGGATCACCTTCTGGTAGCAGTGTGGAGTTGCCATTCTCTACTTGGGCTTTTTTTAGCACTAGTTTCTTTGGAGTTATCTTGATATTCTATGTCGACAGCATTGCAGAAGAAAGGTACTTTACATGATAATCTCCTTAATGCTACTCTGTCCTTTACAATTTGTGTTTATATTTCATGCAAATGCACCAGTGTGAACGAGTTATTTGATTAATATTGAAGGCACAAATAGGGAAAAAAGGAGGTGGAAAATGACTTGGGTAGAAGTTTTAAGGAAAGGTTGATAGGGAAAAAAGGAGGCGGAAAAGGTAAATGGGACATGGCCCTAGATAGTGCCAAGTGGTGTAAAAGGATCCATTTATTCAATCCCAAAATTTTGGAACTAAGGCTTACTTGAGATTGTTTGAGTTGAGTTGCATGGAAACCAATGCATATTTGCATGCTTGTCAGTGAAAACCCTTCAAGCTTTCTAGATTATCAGATTTGACGGTCCCACCCTTAAGTAGGCTACTCATTGTAAATTTCAATCATTCTATATTCATTATGTTCATTTCTATGGTGGAAAGTTTTTATAGTTTTTCTAGCTCCGAAGAAGTAGTACTTGTACAGTATGGGTTCCTATCATGAAGGACAATATTCTTAATATTTTTTTTAAACCTTTTGATCTACCATGGAAAGGCCTAGATATGATCTCTTGTGAAAGCAATCTAAAGATGCAGAAGAGAAACATATATGGACATAGAATGTTATTATGAGATTGTATTGATTAGACCATTTTTTTTAATTGCCTTTATTGTTATTGCGCTTAATCTGTTGGGAATCCATAGCCAACTCTGAAATTTTGGGATTAAGGCTTGGTTTTTTTTGTTGCTTGTATCTTGTGATTAAAAGTTTATGACTTAATATCCACAATTCTATTTAAACTTCCGTTCTAGTTAGGCTAAACTACAAATTACAACTTTGACCTGTTTTCAATTTAGTCCTTTTAAGTTTCCTTTTTCCCCCCTTTTCATTTCAGTCCTTTAACTGTAATAAAAATTTATTGGAGTTTTTTCCTTAAAAAACTTGGTGCTGATTCTAGGTAATCTTAGGTGCCGGTTTCTAGGTTTTGTTTTCACTTGCTTGGTTCTGATTCCAAGCAGGCCTAGATGCTAAAACCTTTTCTTTTCATTAGTAATAGAGAAGTTTTATTAGAAGATGCTAAAACATATAGTTTCTTGTTAATATATATATGTTGTTAACATATTATAGCTAAATTATAGGAGTTAATCATGTAATTAGTTGTGATTGTAGAAATCAGTTGTTTCCTTATTTAGATTCATTGTATATCTATATATTGTGCCTCCTAGAGAAGAACATACACAAAATATTCAGCAAAATAATTCTACATAGTTCAATCCCTTTGAGAATTATTCTGCATCAGTTTTGGTATTAGAGGCGTTCATTGTGCAATGGTTTTGTTCTGCATCAGTTTTGGTATCAGAGTGTTCATTGTTCTACATCAATCATATAGTTCAATGGTTGGCTTGACGAAATACTTGGTCAATAAAAATATATTGAGTAGTGTAACATTAACTAAAGTTACATCAGGTGTAATTTGAATCTAAGCAATATATATATAATGAGCATATGTGTGATCACACCCACACACAAAAACTCTCGCACTTTAAAGTCAAATCTGATGCATTCTTTTATTTGTGCATGTTTCTTCGTTACAAGTTCTATTTTAAATGTTTTCATTCTGAAAAGATTTCATGATTTTAGGATATACTCAAGGGGCTAATAAATGATTGGTGTTACTCTCATATATTTGTAGATTACACATGGTTTTTTCTTCTCCGAGGCATTTGCTGGCAGCTGGAGGATGCATCATTGTCATGGAGATTGTGTACAAAATGGACTTTTCTCTACCAGGATTCCTGATTTGCTGCTTACTTTTAGGCTTTGGTATGTATAGGAAAATATTTTATTTTTCTGTGCAAATTACTAGAGTGAACAATTCATTGGTGCAGAAGGGTGTCTTTTTTCTTCTTCTTTTTGGTGTGAGATTGGTGGTTTAACTTTATAGTATGTGGTCTACTGGCTAGTAGTCATATAAAGGTTAGACCATAAAGGTTCGGTTCCAGAGATGTGTGTGGTTTACCTCAAATGGCATTTCCTCCCCTTGCAATAGCGGTGGAGGGTGAGGTCATGGGTTCAAGACCCTTTAGGTGTATGTGTAATTCTAATAAATGAAGCAAGGATATACAAAATATATCCTTGCAATAGTATTATATATTCATTTTCATCTCCAGCTTTCATTGACAAAATATTCCACCAAGGATATACAATTTTGCAATAAATGAAGCAAAATTACATCTTTAGTAACAGCTGCTATTTTCACATTCAAATATATACATAAATTTTAGGGCAAATTACAGATACCACCCATGTGGTATACCCTTAAAACAAGGAACTACCTTGTGCTTTATTTTGTGACACTTACCTCCCCTATGGTTATATTTTGTGACACTTACCTCCCATGTGGTTTACTTCGTTAGACATTTCTATTAACTATAACGGAATTTGAATATACAACATCGAAGCTTACTATAAAGAATGGATACAAAGACTATCCGATCCCAATTTATTTTAATTTTCTCATTGATGAGCCATTAATCAAATAGAGCTTGAAGAAGAAGGAAAAGAAAAAGAAAAAAATGAAGAAGAAAAAAAAAAAGGAGATTGGCACGGTGACATCGCTAATGGGATGGAATGGTCTTTTTATCCATTCTTTAGAATAAGTTTATATGTCATATCATCAAACTGCATCTTTTCACAACTCTACTATCATTGACACTTTGTAATTTTGATGTTCTTTGTGTTCATACTTTATGCACACTTAGTCATCTGTTTTAATGAATCTGTTCTATTACCTATCAAAAAAATAAATAAATTATAGTTAACATAAATGTTTAACGGAATAAACCACAAAGGAGGCAAGTGTCACAAAATAAAGCACAAGGTAGGGTATATCACAGGGGTGGTATCTGTAATTTGCCCTAAAATTTATGTATACATTTGAATGTGAAAATAGCAGCTGTTACTAAAAACTCAAGCTCCCCGTGTGCATAAATTTTATGTTAATATACAATATCTGTTTCAGACATGTCTTGATTTGCAGAAGGTTGGTATCTGTAATATGCCCTAAATTTTATGTAAATATTCAATATCTGTTTTGGACATGTCTTGATCAGCAAGGTTGAAATCTTGAAGCACCATGCTTATAGTAGCCTCAAGTTTCTCATACATTTTTTCAGGCAATTAAGAAAATCATAATTGGTCAAAGGACGACCATTTTTGCATAGCTATTAATGGATGCTCTATCTCTTTATCCAAAAGATTTTTCATCTATTTTATTATGTAACTTGCATTGTCGGATCATGGCTCCAGTGTTGGTGATGTATGTTTTGGATAAACTAGCATTAGTCTATCATGGAACTGAAAGACTGAAAATTAATGTTATTGATTTCCTCAAAGTCACTGAGGCCCACATAACTGGAAGCTGGATAATTTAGTATATCTTTCTTATGGATTTAAGTCTATGCATCATAGACTCAACATTCAACTCAAACTACTGTTTCCTAAAGATGGTATATACACCTTTGAAGTAAGATTTGTCAAATTGGTGGCCTCAATTTCCATTTGAAACTCACATAGCAGAAGAAAGAGGGTCTTTAATATGTGTGACTACTAGCATAAAGTTTATTAGTTATTAGGAGGAACTGCTGCTTTGTCATGTATGCTTGAATTTTCTTGTTGTCTTCTTCTCAACCTTTTATCTATTGTATCGGGTACCTCTGAGGAACCTTCTTTTATTTCCTTTGCTGTATGGTTTTGTTCTTATTGATACAAGGGGGAGAAAAGTGTGTTAAGCAAGGTAACTAGAAAAGGAAATTAAGGTGAAAAGTGTTTAAGCGATCTTATGAGATAAAACACATGTTATGGTCTCAGCTTCTGGCATGAATTTGTTAATAATTTTAGAAACTTGCGTGACAAAGTGGTTTCGTGCGCATATCTAAAATTCTGTTCCTTTTTCTTTTCGATGGTTAATTTTACATACATTATGTCTAAATGTGACTGAATTTGTAGGGATATATGAGGCAACTTCTTTGGAACGTACAAGGAAAGATTCTTTTCAAAATTCTGATTTATCAAATGGGGTGTTAGGCGACCAAATCCAGATGTCTTCTCTTCCAACTTGAAGTATGTTTCTTATTCGTTTGCATACTTTTTTTATTGTCTATGTAGTACTTAATATTGATTGTTATTGATATATGAGAAACTTAGGGCAGCATATGTAATAAATGAAAAGTTCAATAAGTAGACTGCAGTAGTGTGTTGGTTGAGGGGAGGGAGTTCATGAATTTCTCATCTCTGACCACTCGACCTTTTTCATGCAGTTGTCAAATTTTGAGTTTGTTTATATCGCAAGCAATTTGGTTGGCAGTATGTGTTGCGGATATGTTGGTTCTGTCTATCCAGATCATGATTAGCAGGAAGGAAAAAATATATCTTGCATCAGTCACTGGGACTCCCGGCAAAACCTGGTTTTTAAAATGCTACGAGACACCCAAGCATATTGTTGGTTGTTCGGATGTTGATGTGGCATTATGGGAGATTGGACAGTGTTATCAATGGCTTCATTATATCGCTCTATACAGTTTCAATAGTTAAAATTAGATTTACAGAATATACCTGCACTAACCTAATAACCTGTGAGGGCTGAGAGAGAAATTCTTCTCTTGCAATTAGTTGAGTCACAAGGTATCCATATTGTAGAATATTAATTCCTTCCTCATCACCCATGTGACTCTCATGTTGACCAATGGACTCTTCTTGTAACTGGATTTCTTTAATGTGCCCAGCATTAGAGAATAATTGATTTTTAATTCTTTATTTTTTCACTCTTATGCAAATTTGTTTTTTTGTACATCCTGAAAGAAAATCACGAACATGTCATGTCTCTTTCTGCTGTACTCTTGATGTAGCTAGAACTCTAATTTTGAAAGCTGGAATATCTGAGATGGAAAACTACATTTGATTGTGTAGGTAGAAGGGAAAGAACATAACTGGAGTTAAGCTCTTAAGATTCTGTTTTAAATGAAAAACATTATAAAACAAAACTGGAATTAAGCTCTAAGGATTCTGTTTTAATTGAAAAAGACTTTGAGAACTAACTTTTGATTTTTGTCTGTACCTTGATTTTTGGATGTGAAATGTTCACTCACTGAAATGTATCCTTATTCCTCCTATCTTGCTGAATGTCACTTAAGACTGTCTGTTTTAGAAGAAAATTGTGGAAAACGTAAATCTGCATATTTGTTATTTGTTTGTTTCCGTATTCCTAGGATTTGGAAAATGAGGTCCCAATTTGAAGAAAATTTTGGAAAATGTCACCTCAGGTCATGTAATAGAGATTATTTTCTTGCTTCCACGGCAGGAAAAGCTTTGTGCTCCATTTGTTTCCGCGGAAAAAGTTTTATGGAAAATGTTTTGTGCATTGTCTGGTGTTAGTTACAGCATAAAATGAAGTCAACAGAAAACAGTTTTTATGGTCCACCAAAAACAAGCCTAATAGAATGGAAAGCGTTTTTACTTTTAAATAGCGGATTTTTTTATTATAAAAAGTTATCAAAAGACCAATACAAATAAACACCAGTTAATATATCGGTGTTGGTTTTGATAAAATGTGTGTTTTGTGATAAAATTTGTGTTAGTAGTGGTAAATGTGTGTCTATTAATAAAATGTGTGAATTTTGATAACATAAGTGATATTTGTAATAAATTCAATTTTAATACAAATTACATAATTTACTACAACTAACACAAAGTTATAAAAAAAACACACATCTTATAATTTTTGACACTTGTGACGGGTCGGTCCCGTAGCGGGGCTTTAGAATTTCCCTCGTTAACCAATATTGATTAGCTATTGGTGTTGACCAACCAGTGACTTTCTTAAATTAGATGCTTTCCCACTTAATTATTGGCGTAAATTTCTAAATTTGGTGTATGTTTTTCAATCTAAGGCTCTCAAATGACCCAAAAGATAGAAACTTTTTTTTTTCTATTTAGGGTTTATTTTCATGAAAGAAAGTTTTTGTTCATATAATTATTTTGAATTACAAGAAATATTGATGATTCTTTGTGTGATCCAAACAACAAAAATTGTTTTTGGGCTCAAATTTAGGGTCAACCAAAAATAGGAAAACAAATAGGTTATCTTGAAAATGTATTCCAAAAAAACATTTTCCGTTAAAACATACAAGAGTGTTAGTTTTTCTAATACCCTTGTAGCGAGAGATTTGGGAGTGTTAGTTTTTCAATATACCCTTGTAGAGAAAGATTTGGGAGCAAAAGTGTGATATACATATAAAGTAATTGTTTCAATGCCAGTGGAAGAATGATACTTTTTGCTCAACTATTAAGATATTTTGTTCTTTTTTTGTTCTTGCATTTTCTGTTGGGTTAGAAGAGAAACAAACTTTGTGACTCATGAAATGGCCAATGTTGTTGTTGTTCAAAATCGTGCTCTTTGTTGTAATAAGAATTCTCTCTCTCCCTCTACATTTGAGGCTTAGTTGAGAGATTCTGTGTTTATTTCCATTGTTTAATGAAATTTCAATGTTCAGCAAACAACAATTTTTCGATGACTTTTCTGTTTGTGTATCTTTTGTTGGAGTTTAAAACTGTAGTAGTCAATTCTAATTGTACCCTGGATCGATTTTTTATTTGTATTTCGTGTATCTTATGGTACATGAACACTATATAATTTATAAAATAAAAAAAAAAATGAATACACAAATATAAAAGGTATATTTGTTACAAATTTATGACATATTCTATTAATAATTTATTTTGTCATCATTTATGCAATCATATGTACCAAATATAACTAAATACATTAATTAGAAACATGAAAAATTCTACAATATTCACACCTTTTATGGATATGATACCTCTACTAGCAACATGATTACATATGACTAGTTTTGTCACATCCGCTAGTAACTCATATTACCTTGAGCAGTAACTCCACAGTTTTCTAGTATTTTATTTTATTTTTTCATGTTTGACTATGATACGGTTAAATGAGAGATAGTGTTTATGTCAAATCTAATGGTAGGTTTTCCCACGTCACATGATAGGTTTCCTGACATCACATGATAAATCATGTTTCTCTTTCTTTACTTTTTTTTTTTTTTGTCATTTTAAACCGATAGCAACACGGTCACATATAATAATAACTTTGTTATATTCATTAATAACTCACGTTACATCGAACAATAACTATACAATGCATATCATACCCTCAAAACATTGGAGGTACCATAGGACCCTTATATATTATACAAGATACAATGAAATAAGATATGATATGGACTAGGATCATATAACTGTTTATTAATGTTATACCATATAAACTGTTTATATGTTAATTGGATCTTATTTATTATCTAATCCATAATAACATGTTTTGTGTTTTTTTTTTTTAGATTTAGAAAATACAAATTTAATATATATATTTCAAGTTGTACCTAGTCAATATGTTACACCACTTCATAATTTTTTATTTGATGTGTTTTTTGACATATCCAATATTGGATTACATTGTCTCTTTATACTTTTTATACTCGCAAAATATTAAGATTATTAGAGATCAATAACTATCTCATTTATAAAATGTTTAAATTGTAAGTTTTTATATACTTTAAAATTATATACCTAATATAAGTTTATGAATAATATAGTAAATAATATTTGATTGACATAAAATATGGTGTGCATATTAGAAACACATAAAAAAAACATGTAATTTAACAGTATATTTTTCAAAATATTAATTCAAGAAAAAGTTATTAAGTAATGTAACATTAATAAAAAAAAGTTAAATAAGGTGTAACTTGAATATGACTAACTACAATAGAGCTGCGTCTTATTAAAGTTGATGGAGCCACACCCTTTATTAGGTATAAAAATCATATTATTTATAGATATAAACAGCTCAAACATATCTATAAAACATAAGGGTAGACAATTTTCCAAATTCGTTTACAACATTGTGTAAAATAATTTATATCGTTACTTATATTTGTATTGTGAATAATAACGAGTATGTTACATATGAGCAAAATATAACCATTATTTTCTAGTAAAACTAAATATTGGATTCTTATAAATTAACTTATTGAATAAATAGATCAAGATCCTTTAGGTCTGTTTGGAGTTTTGGGCATAGGATTTGAACCAAATCTTTGTTTGGATCAAAACCATGTTTGGATTTGGGCCAAATCCATCCAGTTTTAAAGGCCCAAATTTAAATTCTTAGGGTAGGAATTTCACTTCCCATTAGATGCCATCAAAATTATAATAACCTCTAAAATACATCTAAAAGCTCTAAAATGATTAAAATGTCCACAAAATAAAATGACCAAAAAAAACCTAAAAGACCAAAATCAAAAATCTCCAAAATCATAAAAAACTCCAACTGATAAAAAAAAAATACATGGCCATACCCTAAAATGACCGAAATATAAAATAAAAAATACCAAAATTCCCCAAAATACACTAAAACCTAAAATAACCAAAATACACACGACTCCTAAAAATAAAAATAACTCAAACTCATAACCAAAGTCCCTGGAAACCCATAAGTACCAAAATAAAACCAAATGACCAAAATAATCCAATGACCAATATAACCCTGAAAACACCATAATAACCAAAATAACCTTAAAACTCCAAAATGACCAAAATTGAAGAACTCCTAAAATAACCAAGTTGAAAACTCTAATATGACCAAATTAACCCCAGAAAACCAAAACCAAAATATCAAAACTCCTAAAACGCCAAAATATTAGTAAACCACCAAAATCTGAAAACTCCAATGTGACCAAAATCCCAAGAAACACTATAATGACCAACATCCCAAAACTCCTAAAATGACAAAAATGGAACAAAATAACCCCGAAACACAAATTGTTAAAATACCAAAATAACCCCAAAAATGAAATATGACCAAAATAACCCCGTAAACACCATAATGCATCCCACAAAATAACTTTTGGTAACCCCAGAAACACCATAATCACAGTTTGAAAATGAAACTTTGAGATCTAATGACATTCCACACCTTTTAAAAAAAAAAAAAAAATAACTCGAAAAAAAGAAAGAGGTAGTTGTATTATGTGTTTGACCAAAATTTTATTTTACCAAAAGCACGAGACCCCAACTTAGTGGGAAAAACAACGTTTTGCCTTTGCCACTGGGTTACGAGATGGGTGCATTTTGATGATTTTATGTTGTGGGTCTTTGTCACTTTCCACTCGTTGTTTTGAATTAATTTAATTTGGTTCATTTTAGAAGAAATTAATCAGAATGAGTTTGAGTTTGAGTTTTTGTTTTTTGGTTTTTTGTTTAAAGTATTATTTTATGGTTACATTTTATGTATTTTGGTTGGGTTTCAAAATTCTAAATTTCAAATCCTCCTTTGTTGGATCCAAACAAGAAATTTTAAAATCAATGGGTTGGATGATTTCAAATCTATTGTTTAAAATCCAAATCCAAGATCCAAACGATAATCTAGGAAACTATTGTAAAGTTCATTATAAAATAAAAAGTGAGAATTTAAAGATTTAACAGCTTATGAGTGTTAGCCTCAAATTTTCTAAGATGACTTTGTCACTTTCCATAATTAATTTAATTTGGTTCGAAGAAATTAATCAGAATGAGTTTGAGTTTGAGTTTTTGTTTTTTGTTTTTTGTTTTTTGTTTAAAGTATTATTTTATGGTTACGTGGTTGGGGTTGGGGTTGGGGTTGGGTTGATGATGTGAGATAATCAAATAAAATAAAAAGTGAGAATTTAAAGATTTAACGCTTATGAGTGTTAGCATTTTCTAAGGACTTGTCAATAACCAACCAAACGCCATTGGACTTGGACATCTGAGTTCCGACACAGACAAGAGTGACAGAAGTGGAACTCGAAATCCCAGCAACACAATGTTCATTCTTGACTCACTTCCCAGTTACCTCATCAAACCCCAACCACAAAACCCTTCCATTTCATTCCCTCTCTTCCACAATTGTTTTCTGCCGCTACATTCACCAACACACTCAGTCTCCTTTCTATGTAAGCACAGCAACAGATTCAGCAAACAAGAGCAAACCCACAACTGGGATGGCTTGAACTTCATTCGTGGCAACAAGCTCTTGAAGGATCTTAGCACTTGGGGGATTGGTGGCCCTTCAAATTATTTTGTCCAAGTTCACAATCAAACCCAGCTTCTTTCTGCTATCAGGTTCACTCTTGATTTACTCTTTCTTTAATTCCGGCAACAACAAAAAAATATATATATTTCTAGCACTTTCATACTGGTCTGGTTTTATTTGGTCTTAAATAATTTGTGGGTTTGTGGGTTTTATTTGGTCTTTAATAATTTGTGGGTTTGTCTGTTTCATTGTATTATTATGCTCTCTCCGTGTCACAAAAAATGAAACTTTACAGAATAGCATGCATTTAGATGAAGCAAAATAAACATAACAATCTTCTGAAAATGCTCTTAGGTGGACAATGTGTGTTTGAGATCACTTGGATCTTGGGCATTTACAAAAGTTATTATGTTTATTTTGCTTCATTAAAATGCATACCATCTACAAAGTTTCATTTAATATAAGAGGGAAGGGTTTTTAAATTCCATCATCTAATTTTCAGTTCTTTAAATTTTTTTTTTTTTCATTTAAGTCTTTTAGCTTTAAGCCTTTAATATATATTTTCAATTTACTCCTTTCATCTAGTTTCGTTCACTTTTCAAATCGACATCTTGATAGAATTAACAGTAGAAATGAATGAAAGTTAGAGAACTTAAAATAAATAAAATAAAAAGGTTAAACTTAAGAAACTGAATTGAAAACATGTAAATTAGAAGTTGTAATTTGTAATTTAACCTTTTTCTTTTGTTCTATTTTCTGCTGAGAGAGAGAGAGAGAGAGAGAGAGAGATGCCAAAGGAAATAATATACACATTTCTAATGGTTCTGTTAGTTTAAATGATGCAGATACTGTCATGAGCATTGCATACGATTTATCATTATTGGTAAAGGCTCAAATTGTCTCTTTGATGACATGGGTTTTGATGGTTGTGTTATTCTGAACCGGATTGAGTTCTTGGAGAGCAATGAACCTGGTATTTATACAGTTGGAAGCGGTTTTCAATTTAATAGGTTGGGGATGCAATGTTCAAATGAAGGATTCACAGGCCTTGAATTTGCTGGAGGAATTCCTGGGACCGTAGGGGGAGCAACTTATATGAATGCAGGAGCAAATGGTCAGGTAATTCTGGTTCTAATTTTTTGAAGAAAGTTTTCTGAAACTTTTTCAGGATTGAAGGATTAAATGGGTTGCCAATGTTCTTATTGTTTGAAGGAGACTGCTGATGTAGTTGATAGAGTCGATATTATTAAAAACAATGGAAGGTTTCAGACGCTAAACAGAATCGATCTCAAATTTGGCTACCGATCATCACCATTTCAATTTATGAAAGATTTGGGAGCCATTGTTGCAGTCACATTCCGGCTGCAGCCCTCGGGATCAGCAAAGAGAAGGCTACAAGAATGTCTAGAAAGGTGGTCATAAAAAATATTATTATGCTTCCTTGAAGAATTTTGTTTACTAGAAGAGGCTTTAGGGTGTGGTTTAATTTACAGGAGGAGAGTATCTCAACCAATTGGGGAACGAAGTGCCGGCTCAGTGTTTCAAAATCCACCTAATTTGGAAGTTGCAGCAGCTGAGTTGATTGAGAAAGCTGGATTGAAAGGTTTTAGAGTGGGAGGAGCCATGGTATCCAACATCCATGCCAACTTCTTTATAAATTCTGGTGGCTCGACTTCTCAAGAAATGCTTGACCTCATTGCTATTGTGAAGGAGAAGGTTGATCAGAAGTTTGGGGTACAACTTAAGGAAGAAGTGTTATATGTTCATCCATATTGTGATGATTTGAACCCAAATAGAGACAAATGACCAGTCATGTAATTGCTGATAATAGGAAACAAGAAAGCTCAGCATTTCATAATATTGATGATGTTTGAAACAACATTTGTTCCAATTAGAGTTTTGAAAATTTTCAATTTCGAATGAATTCATTGTTTGATTATTTCTGCAAAATAAATCATCAGCATGTTGTGTCAGGCATTTCTGGAACTTCTGGTCAGTGCTTTGGTGATGACATGAGTAAGGATTCCTAATGGGACAAAAAAGCAGGCAAAAGGAAACTGAGTGCCGAGTCTCAATTTGGTTTTCCAGTCCATCATGAAAAACCTGCCTGTATTCAGTGAGTGTTAGATCTTAGAACTACAACCAACAAGAGAGAGAGAGAGAGAGAGAGAGAGACCTTGCAGCAAAGAGATCTACAACCAACAAGTGAATCCATGCAGAAGCTAAAGTCATCTCGCTTGAGAACATCTTTGCAATGCCAGGCAGCTGCACATGGTACACAAGCAAAAAAGAAATTAATATAAGAGCTTTTAATTATTTTTGGCGGAAAAAAATCTATTGAATCCAAATGTGGAAGTTAAATACACACCTCTGGCAGCAAGTATTTACTTGCAAAAATCATCCGGATTGTTTCAGGCGTCCAAGAGAGGTATAGTAGATATGCATATAGAAGTCCAAGCACTACGTATGGTATACTACTTTCCACAGATTTTTTGGTCTGTGCATGATTAAATCATTTAGGAGCATCAGCTGACATACATATGGATTTAGCAAGGAGAAGAAGAATAGAAACTCATGAATCAATAATTTAATATTGTGAAGTAAATTTTAAATGAAGTGATAAGCACTCAATATAACAAGAATTATGTAATCTACTTGATGCAAAATAAGCTATTATGAAATTTAATTATTTAATCACCAAACCTACAATGAATTTGATGCGGTTTCAGAAAAGAAATATACCAAAGAAGACTGGTGCTGCGAACATCAAAGGTTTCCTTCCTGTCAGTCTAATAAGGAGTGTTCACAAACTACTTTTGAAGGTGATGACAAACTGATAGAGACATGTAGTGGGTCAATTGCCAATGACTTATTTGGAAATGCCTTTAGGCTCTAAATTTAAGGCCAGTGCGGTCTGGAATTATACTATTGAAAGAAGAAAGAATGGAACACAGGTTGGCAGGTTAGAAGAATATTTATCTTTGAGGGAGGCTCACTTTGATTAAGAGTATGTTGTCTTTCTTCCTACTTATTTTGCCCCTTTTTAAAATTCCCATCTGTATTCCTAATCAAATGGAGAAACTTCAAAGAGATCTTTTGTTGGGGAATACGGAAGTTTATAGGAAGTTTCATTTAGTCAATTGGGGGACAGTGTATTCTCCATGAGCTGAGCACTTCTAATCAAGTGCTCTTAGGTAAATGGTTATGGAGATTTGGAGTAGAGAGGGAATATCTTCAGCAGCATATTATATCATTCACATATGGTGAAGCCTGGGGTAGTCTTTGGAAAAGCATTCGAGGGTTGGATATTTTTCATGTTTTATAAAATTTTCTGTGGGGCATGGTACACAAATTTGATTCTGGTATGATGTGTGGTGCAGGGTGTTTTGTCTGAAAGATGCTAATCCCGAATTATTTCAGATTTTCACTCACAAGAATGCCTCAGATGCTCCTGTTTGGGTGATGAACATAGTTGGAATCCTCAGTTTACCGGTTACCTTAATATTGGGAATTGGAGTCTGCCGATAGCTTCTTGGATTTGTTATATTCTAATCTCCCTAGTAGATTAGAGGAAGATCAATTAATGTGGAAACCTCTTAAGGCTGGAACTTTTGGAGTTTGCTCTTACCTTTTTGCTTGGACAGCATCCTTAGGCAGAATCTTAACAGTTGAAAATCTTCAGAAACGTAATATGTTGATTGTTGACTGTGCTACATGGACAAGAATAGTGGGGAATTAGTGGAACATCGTACACTACATTGCAATGTAGCTAGAGATATTTGGTCTTTTGTGTGGACACTATTTGGAGTTTCAAGGGTTATGCCAAGGACGGTGGCTCAAATGTCAAGCTCTTGGAGAGGGACTTTTCAAAAGCATAGAAATGCTAAAGCTTAGAATGCAGCTCCTTTATGCATCTAGTGGACGATTTGGCGTAGCGAAATAGTACTTTTGATGGAGTGGAACAGCCAACCCATAAAATTAAACCATCTTTGTTAAAAGATTTATATAATTAGATGATAGTGTTAGGAAATTTTCTTCTTGTCCTCTTTTATAATTTACAGATAGTCTAATTCTAAAATTGTAATTCTTGTAATGCTTTTTTGTACTCGTTTTTTTTTTTTTTTGTGTTGAATAAAAGTATTTTATTTATTTAAAAAAAAATAAAAAATAAAAAAGAAAGAAAGCATACATCTATATGTCTGGAACTATCAGCCAAGGAATTATATGCAAAATTCATGAAGAGACTGTATGATCTACATGATAAACAGAAACTGAAAAACTGAAAGAGAATTGTGACAATGAGTACCAATCTCAAATTAATACTAGAAACATACCAGTTCAGCATTAGGAGCCAGAACCATGAGGGTGTAAAATGGGAGAACAGCTACTGTTCCCAAAGAAAAAACACTGCTAGCCAGTTGAGGACCTGACAACCCTGCAAAGTAAATAAATACATAGATAGGTAGGTAGACAACGAAACATAGGGACAAGAAAATCATCACTGACACAAACAAAGAAGTGAAGGAATTTTCTGCTCAAGCTTATAATAATAGCATGTAAAATGCCTCATTATATTCAATATCTGTAACAATTTTTGTGATATTCAGAACTTTCATTTTCAAGCATATTAGCAAGATCCAAAAGATATATCTGAACAGTTCATCACCCAAGCACTAGACATTGTTGTTCACCCTAAAATGCAGAAAGCATAACAAAAAGTGGATCTTCAGAAATACAAAGATTGAAATAATGTGCAGGGAAAAAATATCTGCTGCAATAAAGGTGAAATTGAGGATTGAAAATGCCAGGTGAGCTTCAACATGATGCTTTTTGAAATGCAATGAAAAAAAGAAAAGAAGAAGGACAGAAGGCTCTGGCAGTTAATGGTGAGGAAAAAATTGTCAAGTAGAGGGGGGGGGGGGGGGGGGGTGAATCAATCCCTAAAACAATAAAGCAGAAAGTTCGTATGTATCTTCAAGCATGCATTCATATACAAAGAGATCAGGCAAAGCATTAGATAGAAACGCCAACATACTTCCAGACCACCGTCAAACCATCTTCTCTCCTACTACATTACAAAGATTCCCTAGATTACATGTCATTCAAATAGATTCTACCGAGAATACTTATTGGCTACAAAATATAACTATAGATACAAAATATAACTGTAGATACAGTTGATGTTTTCCTAAATATACTTCTTGGAGTAGGAGTGTAGGACGTGTTTATGTTTTCCTATGGTTCTGAGGTTAAAAATTTTACAATTAAAGAATCCCTAGTTTTTAAATATGTCAACAAATTTATGTAATAAACCCTTCCTATCTTTTGCTTACAATTATATTTTAATGCTGTACTTAAAAATCTCACATCCTCACACTGAAGGTGTATCAGTACTTAGCCAGAAGTATCCAACATCATGGGAAACCTTTCCAGAGTTGAATACATTATTCAAATTCTAATTATCAAGTATTTCATATATAGGGATGTATCCAAATATTGTATCTGATATGGAACCATGCAGAGATGTCTCCTTATAGAAGTATCAATGATACAAAGCCTATTGGTCTGGTGCCAACAGTTGAACATGAAAAAATGGACTTGAGCTGGAAGTTATGCCTTCCAGTAGTTTCAAATACAACACGGTATACATATATCAATTCCATGAAATAATGACTTGCATTGATATATATAGCCAGAAGTAATTTCAGCTTAAAATACATTTTAACCAATGTTCAGAAGCTTAAGAGGCTTACTCCTAGATGTTTAGCACAAATCCAGTTTCAAGAAAAATGCCTTGGACTTTTAGCTGAGGAAGCTTGCATTACTCTAGACCAATACAAATCCCACAAAGCCAGGTGTAGGAGGCTATCATGTCATAGAATAGCTAATGGTAAATCTATCTTTATTGACCAGAGACTATTTGACGCCTATTTAGGGATCCAATAGCATCTATTTTTGAGTAAATATTATATTACCAGAAGTTAAAGGACTAAAATTTACTAAGCTTAAAGTAGAGCTTTAAAATGCCATAGCAACTGTCTTTGATTTGAAATCTGCAATGCAGAGGCTATAAAATGACCATAATTTTCACAAAACTTATGACAGTTATATAAAATTTACAGTTTTCTCTAGTCTCACTCTACGTTTCACTGGTATTATGAAAACGGGTTCTTATGTATGTTTGTACACAAATGTTTTTACTTCTAGCACATGTTCTGAATTTTTGTTTCACACGTATATAGATGATACAAAAAATATATTGGATTATGAGGTTTTTTCCTCAACCATTTCATCCTAACTTCTTATCTCATCTACCTCTCTCAATACTTCCCTTAAAAAAAAATGGAAGAAAATGGATTACAATCAGTTATGAAACTTTGCAAATATTGCCTACATTAGGTGAATGTTAAGTAGCAAAGGTGGAGAAAAAGGATTACATGAAGCGTATACTCCAGAGCCTTTTTGATAAAGAACACATCTTGCAAGTTTTGGTCTATGAATAACTTTCGATCCTCCTAGAAAACTCCAGTCCCAATGTGAGTCGACCCCCACTCTTGCAACCCGTGGGCCACAAAATTCAGAACCATTACTTCTAAGAGACAAACCCATTCTGACATCATGCCGTGCTGCTATAGACTGCCCCGAGTGAACAATCTATTAAAAAAAAAAATGGAATCTTAATTGTAAGGAACACCGGCAAGTCCAGTAAATAAACACCAAGTTACTGAAGTGAGAAAATCAAGAAACTATATGGTTAGTTATATGTTTAATCACTCCTTTGAGCAATAACAGGACCTAATTGTTAGAGCTTCAGCGGATGATATATACAGTTAGGAAGATGGATAGAGAAACAGTGTTGATCACATGTTTAACCCATGTAGAAAAGCATAATACTTATGACATGATTAACTTTTAATCTGCATCAGAATGTTCATGGATTATCTCACTGATATTCAAATTTTACATAATAAGTTCCATCTAGCATTTAGTTAAAGGGTAATATATTATGATGATGATGATGATAATAATTTTGCTTAACATGCCCTAAGAGAAATAGAGATTCATCGCATATTTGACACCAAAAAAATATTTAACATAAAGTAATTATTGACCAACACACACATACATAACCATGTAGTCAACAGCACAAACTGATGCAACATCCTGCACTACATTATATAAATTAAAGGTACACTTCAATGCTGCATGTTGGACATTACCTGAAACAATGCCGGCATAAAAGCCAGGGGACTGTAAAGATGATACATTGTATTACTCCTAAATAGTCATTGTGTATACTGAGGACCAGTTTTGGTTGAAATGGAATGCTTCCACTTGTAATTTTTGCAGCATGTAAGACACAAATTTATCAACTTAAATGGGGGCATTGAAAAAACTTGGAACCCTCACTATAACTGATGGAATAGGATCAATTTTAAGAATTTGAAAAGTTCCCTAGTTTCAAATTTTATATGATGATGGCTGCTACTTTTTACTTCCCCCATCCTTAATGATGAATTTGCACACATGATTCATGATTGTATGCAGAGCTTAATGAACCAATTCAATCTTCAAGAAAAGTCACCGCAAGTAGTTGAAATATATTCCATGAAGTTCCAATTGTTGAAATCATATAGCAAACAAAGAAAATGAAATATCAAATACAGAATTGAAGAGGCCAAGAAGAAGTAGACAAATGTAAGGAAATCACTTATTAGTACAGCACATGGTGCAGTGACTGGCTTTTATGATTAGAACCCCATTTGACATTACAATGGAAAAACAAAACTATATACACAGGTTATCACTTCATGATGCCATAAGGGAAAAACTAAAACACATCCAATCTCAGATCTAGAAGAAAAATTATCTACAAAGATGTATAAATTGCCAAAAATAAATGATCTTTTTGTACAAAATATAGCTAGTTCCATACTATGCCCATTACCCATTTGCAATCAATCAGAAATTCTTCCAAAACGACTATAATAACACTAAAAAAATTATCAGAAGACATAATAGTTAATACCCAGATAGAGAAAGTGAACTACAAGCAAACATGAGTGAATTTATATTACTAGCCACAGAAAGAAAGGAAAGAGCAAATTAAATAAGGCTTGGAATGCAGAAAGGGGAAACCTTGAATGAGATTGGAGAGTGGGAAAGGCAAGAAGAGAAGGCCATGTTTTCAAAACCCAGATAGCCAACAACAAAGACAACACCAATGGCTTCTTCATGAGCTAGTATATATTACTATAAAATAAAATAAAAAATGCAGAGTCCAAAACAGTAAACCTACAAGCTTTCCACTACGAGAAATGCTCGACAAGCACGTAGCTTGGATAAAGAGAGAGAAAATGAAGGTAATTGCGCACTAACTAGCTTAGAGCAGTACAAGCGGACAATGGTTATGAGTAATGTCCCCACTTGAAACTGCATTTGTTTGTTTGTGAAGGTTTTTGTGAGTAGATAAAGCTTTGACCACTTATATACGTAATGTGGTATGTGGGTGCGCCTCCTTTTGTAGCTCAGTTTGTGTAGATGAGACGAGATAATGCAAAATTAGGCTTTGGGTCATATCAGGATCTTTTTTACTTATCTTATTGGCCAGATGGATACAACTCAGTCAGAAACATGTTCCAAATTCTATTCCATCAAGCCCACTAGGCATTTGGCCTAGTGGTGCAAGGGAAAATTCTCCCCCATTTGGCAGAGGTTCGAATCCCCTCTGCCCTCCCCAAACAGTGTGTGCTGTGTGTAGTGTAGATTGCTATCGTCATAAAAAAAAAAAAAAATTCTATTCCATCAATATAAAAAGTACTGCATGCTCTATATATTGAAATCTAATTTTTGGATAAATTCGATTTATGTCAACTCATTTCCACTTAGAGATGTAGGACTCCTATAATCATTTGGGAATGAGTTTCTATCACTAAATTTAATTAAATTAATAAAATAATCACCCCTAGGGTTTGGCTCATAAACAGACCCCTTTATTTTAATTAATAAAATTGACCCCTCTAAGTCCATTAACAAAATTTAAAATCAATTAGTTTTCGGATTATCTTTTTTGAAAATTATTCATGCATTAATGTTCACCATATTAAAGTGTTTCAATTAATAGGAATTAATTTATTAATTTATTTAAATTTAATCATTTGAAAAACTAATTAAATTAATTTTAAAAAAATAATCTTATACATGTAAGCTTACGGTAAAGTAATTCTCATCCAATCAAAAATATTTCCTTATAAAATCTCGGTTGATGCACTAATTTGAGATTAGAAAAATGCCCTCTAATAATATTGACCAATTAATAAATGATTTTTTTAATTTGCAGATCAATCTTGGATTTTTGATTATGTGAAATTATCATTTTACCCTTAATGAGAAAAAAGTGTAAAATGATGAAATTAGTAGTTGCAAAATGGGGTGTCTACAAGAACAGATCAGATTTGTTGGAGCATCTCAACACATTTAACATGTTGAATACTCAGTTGTCAAATCTTGGAGAAAATCTTGAGAAGGAAGATAAAGCTATACTTTTATTAGCATCGCTCCCACATCTTTTGACCATCTAGAGACTACGTTGATGTACAGAAATGAGACTTTAAACTCAAGAGGAACCAACTCCAACAAAGAGAGATCTTAGTTTGAATCACATGCAAAAAAAAAAAATGTAAAGTGTTTTTATTGTCACAAGAAATGACACTACAAAAATTAGTGAAAGAGTTGAAACAACACCTAAAGGAGAGGAAGAATAAAAAGAAGGCCACAAAATCAGTCGTTTAAGAAAAATTAGATGACAATGAAGTTGATGCAGATCTACTTTCAGTCTCATCAAGGCAATGAGGTTTTATCAAAATCATGGATTCTAGATTCTGCATGCTTCTACCATATGTGCCCGAAAGAAATAATGGTTTAACACGTATAGACCTTGCAATAGAGACATGGTCCTAGTGGCAATGATGTTGCATGCCTGGTCATTGGGATTGATATTTTGAAGATCAAGATGTTTGATGGATTTTTGAGAGTTATTGGAGATGTCCATCTGTGAGACATGTTTCGGATCTCATAAATAATTTAATCTCTTTAAGAGTATTAGATGATTTGGTCTATTCTTATTCACCAATGGGATGAGTCATGAAGATTGCTAAAGGTGCCTTGATGTAATGAAGGGACAAAAAGTAAATAAGCTATACAGACTAATTGGGAACATAGTTGTAGGTGGAACTGCAATCACCACTCCAGTAGAGTACAATGCAGATGCGATTTGTCCATATTGGTGAGCGTGGTTGTAGACACCTCATTTTGCTACCTACATAACCTTAAGTACAAACTATGGTTCTTTTCCAAAATAAATCTGAAAAAGAAAGTAAACAACTTATGTGAACTAAGGTTTTAAATCAAAGTCAATTTTGACCACTCTATTGACAAATTCAATTAATTAAACAAATCTCCATGTCAAGACAATCAAAACAACATGTCACAAGTCCAAAAATCGAACCATAAGTCTGAATGTTATGATCAATTGAAAATTTAACGGATAGAGTGCATGGTAATTTAATGACGCCGGGTACGTAGGATTAATCCAAATTAATTACTATTGGTCCATTAATTGGATTGATTTTAATTAATGATGTGTAAGTGTCTCATTGGCCCGAAATTATAAATAACTATGGACTCTATTACATTAGATAAAATTGGTTTAAATTGGATAAATGGTGTGATTAATTATTAAGCCTATGTTTGGATCCTCTACTTAAAAGTGATTTTATGGATTTTTATGCATAAAATGCATTCTGCAAAAAATCTGAGGTGTTTGGTTGGGATTTTGGAAAATGCAAAATGCATTCTAGGTAGTAGGGGTGGGTTCGGGTCGGGCGGGTCGGGTCGGGTATTGGGCAAAACCGTTGTCCGTCCGTAGAAAATAAATTAACGGATAATCCGTCCGTTAACCGTCCGTTGATAGGTTCGGGCGGTCGGGTCGGTTGAGCGGGTTTGGCGGGCGGGTGGTCAGGTTTAAAGAATATGCAAGTAGGTTTTTTTGGACTTTTTTGGGCTTGCAAGTGCACTTTAAAAATTCAGTCCATATCATTGTTTTGGACTTTTTTGGGCCATTTTAAAGCCAAATCAACAACTATATGTAATTGGGCATACTAATTTAGTTTTTTTAGCCATTTTTTTACTATTCATTTAAACCTCATTATTTGTTAACTTTTTAAACCATTGTTATATATAAAAAACCAAACATAAATGCAAGTATGCAACAATTCCTAAGCACATACAAATACAAATACAAAAAATCAATTTCATATTAACCTAAATTACCAACCAACTAGGCAACTACCAAGCATGCTAAATAAATAATTTCTACCCTAATTTAGCAAGCATACAAAACAACAAATACAAATACAAATTACAATACAAATAAATATATATATATATATATATATATATATATATATATATATATATATATATATATATATATTATTTATTTATTATTTAAATAAATATTGTCGGGCGGGCGGGTATCCACCCGACCAAAATTTCAAAATCCGTTATCCGTCCGTTATCCGAATATTTAAAATATCCGTATCCGTATCCGTCCGTATATATGCTCACGGACGGACGGACGGACGAACAGGTCGGCCGGATTGGTCGGGCGGGTCAGGTTTCACGGTTTTTTGCCCACCCCTACTAGGTAGAATGCATTTTGCAAATTCTCATTTCTAAAGCAGAAGTCAGAATCCAAAATATTTTGGATTCTGATTCTAGTTTTTACTTTTAATTTTTGCTAAAGTAAATGGGACTCACTTACAACAGTTTATTACTCGAATAACTCTTTTTTCCCTAGCTTAATTTTTCTCTTTCTTTCTTTTATTTTCCTTCCTCCTCTTTTGTTCCTTACTTTTTCTCTTTTTTTGATGTGTTCCCTACTTTTTCTCTTTCTTTATTTTATCATAAATGGTTTGTGTATATCTCTATTGTACACATAATACACATTTCTCTATATTTTGTTATTGCATTGTTCAAATTTTATAAAAATGTGTACAAAGAGATGTGCACAAATCATGACCTATTTTTTTTTTTATTAGTAGACATTAATTTAAATCACAACGTAATACTTTATTTCTTTATTACATTGTTAATTTTGTATTGGTAGTAAATGTATTTTTAGCCTTGTATTGAGATATTTAAAAATATATATATTAATTACATAATGTATACTAATAATATATTATTTAATAGGAATAATGCATTTTTGAAAATACCAACCAAACACAATTCCTTTCAGTATAATCACTTCTTATAAATAATTTCAATATTTTACCAAACGCATTATTTTCAGCAAAATGCATTCTAGAGAATGCATTCCCAAAATAGAGAATCCAAACGCAGCCTAAAAAATATATGGATTAATTGAAATAAATCAATTCAAATATTTTAAATGGTTAAGAAGATCACTTATAATATCTAATGCCAATCATAAAACAGATGATTAACTTTGAACAAACGGATAACTACAAAAATGAAGTTAAATCAGATTTTTAAACTTAAAGTGTCGGCTGGTACTTTAAACCTCAATCCAGTACTTCAAGCACAAATTGAAGTACCGGCTAGTACAACGAACTACCAATCCGGTACTTCGAAACTGGAGCACAATTTTTTATTCCAAATTATCCCTAAAACTTGAATTTTGAATTCTCATACACCCAAGTAAGTTCATAGCTAGTAAAGGATAATAAATAGGGGTTATCTGAAAATTAAAATACAAATTTATAGGGGATATCCCTTTATTTTGAAAAAGGTTTATCGTTTGTTTCTCTATAAAAAGAAAAAAAGAAGTTAGTCACAAGGTCCCAAAAAAATCTGAGCTTTAGAAAATAATTCTGGAGCATTTTGCGTATGTTTTCTAAAACGTAAGATATTTCCAAAAAATCCACCATTAAAGAACAACGAAAAGCTCCAGCAAAAGTCCTCCCAAGGCACTCTACGGCGAAGCTCTGTTCACATTCACTTTGAGCTTTCTTTTGTAGTCAAGGCAGTCCACAAACTCCACATAATTGCAGCCACATAGCAGCTCATTTGCTCCTTTCTCCTTATTCTTTTTCAATGTTTTCCATTGTTGATTATTCTTTGTGTCTTTCTATTAACCAATTTCTTGATTGCCACCATTGTTGAACATTACTTTGGTGATTTCAAAGCAATCAAAAGGGATCCTCTTCCAAGTGCATGCATGTAATCAGTTTATACTAAATCCTTATTATTTACTTGTATGATTATTTTATATCTTTTTCACATGATGATGACTACTACATGCTATTAATATGTAAAAAATCTAATAAAAACATGAACCTTTAAAAATCAATTTTGTGGTGAACCATGCTTTATTGTATATTGAAATAATCTATTATTAGCCAAATTTATCCTAGAAAGACCGATTCAATTGGGCAAAACAAGGTGCTTTACACCTTCTTGTTTTGTAACCAAGCCCCCGAGCTTACAGTTGAAGGTTTTAGATTAGTATTTCATGAATTTAATTTTTCTTTTACTAGACTGTAATTAGGATACATTCAAATGATTTTTTTAGATTGTATCTAGGAAATATATTTGTCATATAATTTTCAATTTGGGCATTCATTTGTAATCCATGATTAAATTGAATAAATGAGGTATTTTGTTGAATGAATTTTCTTATTTTTCTTCCCTGTGAAAATAAGTGGCGACTCTACTGTATACGTGTAACATCACCTTCACTCTATAGGGATAATCATTCATTAGTTGGGTCACTTTTTGAAGCCCATTTGACCTTCGAGTCAAGGTTCTCACAGTGGTATGTTAAAGCTACACAAGAGAAAATTGTTAAAGGGAGTGAAGATCTACATGCTAAACTTTTGCAAATATTATGTGTAAGGGAAGCAACATAGAATCAATTTCAAGACAGACTCTCATACTAGTAAGGGTGTTCTTGACTATGTCCATTCAGATGTTTGGGGGCCAGTTTTAGTTTCTTCTCACATCGATGCTTAGAACTTCGTTAGTTTCACTGATGACTGCTCTAAGAAGGTATGGATTTATTTTTTAACGCACAAGTTTGAGGTATTTAGCATATTTAAAAAGTGGAAAGCACAAGTTGAAAATTAAACTAGTGTAGACACCTCGTTTTGCTACCTACATAACCTAACAATACAAATTAGGATCCTTTCCAAAATAAACCCAAAGAACGAAGCATACAACTTCTCTAAGACAATTTTGACCATTTGATTGACGAATTGAACTGATTAAACAAATCTCCACTTCAAAATACTCAAAACAATGTGTCACAAGCCCAAATCGGACCACAAGTGCAAATGTTATGATCAATTGAAGGTTTAACGGATAGAGTGCATAATGATTTAATAATTCCAGGTACATAGGATTAATCCAAACTAATTATCATTGGTCCATTAATTGGGTTGATTTTAATTAATGAGGTGTAAACGTCTCATTGGCCTGTAATGATAAATAATTATGGACTCTACTACGTTAGATAAAATCAGTTTAAGTTGGACAAATAGTATGATTAATTAATTAAAATATAAGGATTAATTGAAATAAATCAATTCAAATATTTTAAGAAGATTAAGATCACTATTATATCTAATGTTTATCATAAAAAGTGGGAAAACATTGAACAAACGGATAAATACAAAAAAGGAAGCTGAAAACGTTTGTTTAAAACTCGAAGTACCGGCCGGTACTTTGATTGAGTTTTGAAGTACCGGCCGGCACTTCAAGTACACATTGAAGTACCGGCCGGCACATTGAAGTACCGGCCGGCACTTCAAGTACACATTAAAGTACCGGCCGGCACTTTAAAGTACCGGCCGGCACTTCGGACCTGGAGCATGTTGTTTTATCCCGAAATTATCTCCAAACTTGAATTTTGAATTCTCACACGTCCAAGTCAGTCCACAGCTGGTTGAGGATAAAGAATAGGGATTATTTGAAAATAAAAAATACAAAATTAAACAAATAGCTTCTCGTTTGTTTGGCTATAAAAAGGAAAGAGGGGTTCAGTTACAGGGGTCCCAAGGTTTGAGCTTTAGAGAGGAATTCCAGATCATTCTGTGTATTTCTTCTAAAGCATAAAACGCTCCTAAATAATCCCCCATTAAAAGACAGAGAAAGCTCCCACAAAAATCCCCTACGGCGAAGCTCTGTTCACAGGTTGAAGACCATCAAGGAAGCACCATTGGAGTTCTTTTTTGCAGCTGGGCAGTAGACAAACTCCCCACCATTGCAGCCACACAGAAACTCTCTTGATTCTTTGCTCTTCACCCCTTTTCAAAGTTTTTATTGTGATTAATTCTTTGTGTTTTATATTAATCAATTCTTTGATTGCAGCCAAAGTTGAACATAACTCTGGTGATTCTAAAGCAATCAAAAGGATCTTCTTCCACGTGCATGCAGGTAAGCATTCTTGACTGAATTCTTTATTTGTTTGCCTATTCACATGATGATGACGATAATATGTTTATTTTTCACATGTAAATGATCTAATAAAGAACTTGAACCTTTAAAATGAATTTTATGATAAACCATGTTTTTGTACATTGAAATATTTGTTTTTGGCCAAGCTTTATCCTAGAAGACCGATTTTAATCGGGCAAAACGAGGTGCTTACACCTTCTCGTTTTGTAACCAAGCCCCCGAGCCTAGTCTTGAAGGTTCTAGATTAGTTTTGCTGTGAATGTAAATTTCTATTTTACTATACTGTATTTAGGAAACATTCAAATGTAACTTTCTTAGATTGTACCTAGGAAACAAACTTTTGCTATGTAATTTTCTGTTTTGGACATTCAAATGTAATCATACAATCCAAATTGAATAAAAGAAGTATTTTTAAGAATTTTTCTTATTTTTCTTTCTTGCAAAAAATAAGTGGCGACTCTACTGTAACATCACCTTCATTCTAGAGGGATGATCATTCGTCAGTTGGGTCACATTTTGAGGCCCATTTGACCCTCGGGTCGTGGTTCTCACAACTAGCAGTTGAATAAAATACCTTAAAACTGATAATGGCCTACAATAGAATTGTACAAAGAAAAAGAAAAGACTCGCTTTTTTATTTTTCCCCCCAAATTGGCTAGCAAGGGATAGCATTTGTCAAGGGTTGACAAGAATGGTTTTGGTTTAAAGAAAAATGGCCTCCTATCCTTGGTAGAGCTTGCATTTGTCAGGGAGCATTTAAGCTCTTTTGATGAGTTCTTTTTTGTAAGCAATTATTTCTTTTCTTTCTTTTTCTGTCTTCTCTTTATGGAGTCCTAATTTTTGCTTAGGCTACCCTTTCAGGTTTTCGACTTAATAGGCTTTCATTTCTCTTTTTGCATGGATGGTCTGTTGTAAACCCAATTACTAGGACACCGACTTGAATGAATGCGCAAGAGCGGAACAAATCATGACTGGATTTAGAAGAATGAATTTTGGAAGAAGCGACTAAAGATCTCTTGATGACCTAAAGGTTTCTCTTGTCATGTGCTAATGTGAGAGATAGCCCTTTGGGTGTATTTGGAGTTTGGGTTTCTCGAGTGAATCTTTGTGACACTATTGTAATCCTCCCTATCTTATAGTAAAATTTTCTCTCTATCGTCGCTCATGGTAGATTGTCAAACTACATAAATTATTGTGTTCTTCGTGTGTACTTGTTATATATTTTTTGTCTCTACTATTTATTAGTTTGAATCCCGTGCGTAATTTGCACGACACACACACACACACACACATATATATATATATATCAAATTCATTAATAGATAAATAATATGGGTAAGTTACATATACCTTCCTAAGTTCATAGTGAAATTACACTTGACACATCTTATTTTTAAGAAAAACACTCCACCCCCAAAATGATCAAAATTGAGCAGAGTGTCAATTATTTTGAGAATTTTGGAGCGGAGTGTCATTTGTTGAAAATAAGGTGTAATGAGTTTAATTTCACCAAACATTAGAAGTGTCAGTATAATTTACCCAAATAATATTTATATTCGATACACTCATATGGTCCAATACTAAAATAGTTTGTTTTCGTACCCAAATTGAAATGGCATTCGATTCAACATTGATAACTTTGATTTTGGGTCTTAAATTATCTTGGCCCAAGCCCAAGTATTATATCAATTTTATTTTATTTATTTTTAATTCATACTGACATGATAATGTGACTCACCGAATAATATTAAGCCATCGATTATGAGATCATATCTTGTGTAATAATTACATATAATATAACTTTCACATAAGGTAGAGGATAGACCTCTTTTTATTTTTTTTGGTAGACCTCGTAAGTAGAGCCAGCACATGTGAGAGGTGTATAATAAAATACTTTTCCCATCAATCATATTACCTAGGCAAGAAAAAGAGAGCGGGTTGAAGAATATATAGAAAATTCAGATTCACATTTTGGCGGTCTCCATGAGATAGATCATGACCCTCCAAAAATTCTAAAGCCCGGGAATTCAAAAAAAGAAGCAAAATCGAAAACCCAAAACCCACACAACAAAACCACACACTAAAACAAAAACACTTTTTACTCTCTACTCAACAAACTCACTCTCGGAAAACAGTTATTCCCGGTATGGCCGTTGCTTCTTCAAGCCTCAGAACAGAACAATGTCTCTTCGAAGAATGGCAAAGCTAAGCGCAATAAGTGCCCTGGAATCCGCGTTGTCGGGAATCGGATCTACGATTCCCAGAACGGCAAGACCTGTCACCAGGTAATTTCCTTTTTTCCCTTTTCTGTTTGGTTTACGAGAAAATGTCTGGAAAGTAATAGAAATAAAATCACATTTGCTGAATTCTTTGTTAGGGATTTCAAGTTCTCATTTCTGCCCTCTTTGGTTGACAAGGAAATGTGGGAAAGTTGTAGAAAGTGAACTTCTTTAGCTTCTTGTTGTTTTTGTTTTGTTTTTCATCTTTGTTTGCTTAAGGATGTAATTGAAAGAAATAGGAAAATATCTCATGCATTGGATATATACATGGGTCTGGTTTGGATGGGTTTTTGTTCCATGTGCCATTCGATCTGACAACTTTGGGTTCAGAAAATAAGAAACTGTTGCTGTCCGCCGATGCTCGGGTATTCAACCGGCCAGTGTCCTCCAATGATAGGTTGGGACTGGTCGGTTTTGCGGGTGTCACCCGTTGATGACGCATAGCAGGCAGTGATGACGAGTGAGGGAGAGAGGGTTTTCTCCCGCTGGTAGATCACGGCCTCACTCTGGTCAGATCTCAAATTAATAGCAAATATTCAGTCACTCACGAATGCCGAAATGGCCTTCCACTACAACGATCAATAGATTTCGTTGTGCAAAAATAATGGCAACCCACGGTATATATATCCAATTGACAATGATTGGGTTTCATGCTGTGAAATCCAATGCCAAGCGACAATGCTGGCCAAATTGACTGTGAAGGCACAGGTCAAGCAGTTGGATCGAGTCTCACGGATGAGTGATCACCCGTAGAAAGGAAACAAGTTTGCTGAATTTGCCATCTTCTTCATGTTTGGTTGGTGAGAAAACGTGGGAAAGTGGAAGTAAAATTCATTAATCTTTGTTTCGCATTGTTTCAAAAAAGTGCTACTGAATTTGGACTAATGCATTTAGTCTGCATCGTGACATTGATTTACTTATTGTATGCGAAATAACCACAATGCAAAACCTAGGTTCAGAAATTTATGTGTGTCAATTTTCAAGATTCATTTCTCCAGGTTAATGGCTATTTAAGTTGCTGAACTTTTGACTGGTTGAATTTTTGGGGCCAGTTTTACTGATTACTCTATTATGTTTTTGGGTATAATGTTGAAGTGTCGTCAAAAAACGATGGTTTTTTCAGTGTCGTGTAAGAACCTGAAAGTGAAGAAGCCTTGTCCCATAAATTTCTGTCACAAATGCCTCTTGAACAGGTTAGAGTTTTGATAATAAACTTGTTGTTGTTGTTGTTGTTCTTTTGATGCCATTGGCCAATATGTTTGGTTTAATATTGACTTAGATATGGAGAGAAAGCAGAAGAGGTGGAAATGTTGGATGACTGGAAATGTCCCAGGTGCAGAGGCGTTTGCAATTGCAGTTTCTGCATGTAAGTGTTTGATGATGAGAGCTACTCTGTTATTGTTAGTCTTTTAGTGATTCTAATCGATAAATGTTTTTCTAGGAAGAAAAGAGGTCACAGACCCACTGGTAAAATAGTGCAAAAAGCCAGGAATGCTGGATATTCGTCTGTTTCAGATATGCTGAATGTCAAAGTTCATGACAATTTGGGTCATGAAATGGTTGTTGAGAACATGGGGTTTTCACTAAAAAACCTAGTTGCTTCAAGCAAGGTTTGATAGTGTTTTTCATAGTACTTTGCAGCAGCATTTTTGGTTTTGGTGTGTTGGTCTGATGGATTCGTTTTCTGTCACAGGGAACTGAAGTTTTTTCACTGAGGATATGGCGGAAGGCAAATTATTTTGATGGAAAGACTGATGCAAACTTGAATTCTCAGAAATCAACACCAAACTCTGATGAAAAGAAGTCAAAGAAATTAAAGTGGGAGGCATTGAAGGAAATATGTAGTCGCAGCAGGGATGATGGTGCTCAAACCAAGGAAAGTAGAACAAAGAAACCTAAAATTTCTGGGGAGGTCTCACTAAAAGAATTTATAACAAATGGAATGGATAATGGTGTCCTCTATAAGAAAAAGAATTTGAAGACATGTGTTTCAAAGGACATTCCTTTGAGTCCCATTAAATTAGAAGAGATAAAAGAAGAAAAGGATGCTGAAACTCAGAATGACAATGCCAGGGCCCAGCCCAAGGAAGTCCCTGTGTCATGTAAAGTCAGGAAGGGTACCATGAATCTTGAGGACAAAGAATTTGAAGCTGACATTCCTTCACCTCAAGGTGCCAGCTTAATGACTGTAGCTGACATTGATTTATCTCCTGAAGATGTTGAACATGCATTGCAATTTTTAGAATTTTGTGCCTCTTTTGGAAAGGTAAGTTTAACTTCGGTTTTATTAAGTATTAGACCAAAATACAAATCCTTTTGAGTCTTGTAGAATATTGTGGTATCTTTGTTTCTGTTACCTTTATTTTAGATTGAATGCATGATCATTATTTATTGCGGGCACTTGAACAGTTTGGCATGGATTAGTGATGAATGTTGGTAGGTTGGAACTTGATTTCGATGTCCAATCTAACAAGCACATGTTTAAAGGCTTCATTTAACTAAATGTCGTGTATTTTTTTGTTATGCTTGTTGATGGCTAAGTTATGCTTTCACCCTGTGAGTTTTGAACCCATGATTTCATTCTCCACATTGTTTTCACAATGGAGGAGGTGCTATTTTGAGATAAAATCTCGTTGGAAAATATTATATTACACTAGAATTTTTGTTTTCTTTTTAATATCATTAGGTTCTAGATGTTAGAAAAGGACAAGCTAAATATTTTCAATTGATAAATAAACATCCATCCAATAAGTTTTAAACCCACGACCTCACTTTCCACCTATTCGTATGTGAGAAGTGACTAGTGAGGGCCCTGTTGTTTCAAATGACATTTTTTAGTGTTTCCAATGAAGACATCTTGGGCCAGAATCCCTCTGCCTGCTTAAAATTTATCTTATGGGAGAAGGAAGTGTAACATTTTTAGTTCCCATGTCTTTGTTTTTATTAAATTGTTAACCCTGAATATTTTTTAATATTGTACTCACTGTCCATGTCAGCCATATCTTAATTCTTGAAGGTTGCCAAAGCTATTATGTCTAAAAGTGGTGCTCCTTTTTCAATTTCAGAGCATGCAGCTATTGGTTCAAAAATAAAAAAAGTGATGGAACTCAAGTTCATGCAGAGACGATTGATGCAATGCATATGTTATCTAAGAGTATGTTATTTCTAAATTTTTTGTGTTTATACAATATTAAGTTGTGCTGGATACTTTTTTTTTTTAAATAAAAATATTTGCAGTTATAGTTGTTCTTATCGATGGAGATGTCCATGCTTTCAAATCTAGACAGGAGGCTCTTCAATATGAATTGCGGACTTACTATATTAAACATATGCACCTTCTAATATTTTGTTAGTGGTGGAGAATCTAATTATTTAATTTAAACTTTAATTATCCCCCCCCCCCCCCCCCAAAAAAAAAAAGCATCTAAAAATGTCTTTGATGGTAGTATTCTCATGAGAAGTGAATGGCTAACGGAATTTTTCTTTGGCATGTAATATATAAAAAATAGACATGAGTTTTGATGTTTTACCTTGAGAAAAATAGAAAGAGTATTGAAGATCAGGATATCATAGTTTTGAGCCCCTCCCATTTAAGGAAGTTGCTGGCAGTATTGTTTATGGTCATATAATGTACTCATGTGAAATGTGAAGCCAAAATAAGGGTAGGCTCAGGAAATTTAACCTTAATAAACTCTCTTACTCCCAATTATATTGTTTTACCAATTGTCGAGTTATGTATGTTTGTGGACCTCTCTTATATATATGTGTGTGTTTTACATATACTTATGAGGATGTTTTGTTTTCTAAACTATATTTTGACATTTCCTTTCTTATATTGTTTATAGGCAAGCGAAGATCTGATGCTATTAGAACGGAAGCCATCTTCTTCGATGTTGATCATTTGGAAATTTAAAGGCTATACTGGTTAACAAGATATTTTACCTGTAGGTTTGTTTGAACTTTTTAAATGTTTTAATTTTATTTATAGAGGTTCCAATTAAAGAGAGTGGAATTCTTTTTTATACATAAATATTGAGTGTGTATTAATCAAGAGTGATGCCAAAATCCAAATGTTTACAGACAGAGCCAGAGCCATTCGAGAGTATATTATGACATTTATGTACAACCTATTATATCACCCTGCAATGACAATTATAGATGATTCCAACGTACAGATATGGGGCCTTGAATGCAGTTGCATGATTGCTTCTGATGAAAATTAGTTTGTCTATGGTGCTGATAAGTGCATTTTTTGTTTTACATTTTAAGTTACAATGAATCGTTTCTATGCGGTTGAACTTTTTGCTTTATTGAAGCTCTATTTGAGACTTTGGATGCATCCTATCTCTATCACTAGAAGTTATAAATCAAATTCATCAATGACAGGAAGGAACTAGCAATCTGGAAACCTTCAATTGCATATGGCTGGGGAGCTTTTTCTCTTGAAACTAGTATCAAACCCCTTTTGAAATTTTAAAGGAAGTATTTATAAGTTGTAAGTGGTAACTTATTGAACGGCTTCAATACCAATGTTAATTAAGGTTTGTACGGGCAAGGTTTCCAGAAATTTCACTAGTAGAGATTTCTTAAAGAAATTCTCAACAATTGCTTCCCTATACATTCTGGTAATGCTTCTTGCAAGTTGTGGCATAGGCCAGGTTAATTTCCTACATGTTCTGCTGATACTAGTCACTACCAATGATGGTGGTAACTGGTAAATTTTGATCAATTATCTTGTTAATTGATTTCTTGAGCATTCATGTCCTCATCAAAAGTTGAATTGCTTTAAAGAGGATTTTTTCCTTTCTGTCCTTATAATTGTTTTGGTGCTTCAACAAGTTCTTAGACATAATGCCATTGATATATTTGTAGAGTTCTCAGAAAATACAGTTACTATTATTTTGTTACCTTTAAGCTATAGACGTACGTGCACCTTATTGTGGAAGAACCTACATGGAAATGAAAAAAACATGACCCTCACTGTCCTCACCAGTCATTTTTGTCGTCTTGTAGTAGTGGCTTTAAGGTATGTAGGGAAACAATTTATATTATGCAAACGGCTGAGACATTGGCAGAAGTTGGTTACGTGATGAAGCCGGGGGGACACAAGTAGAGTATAAAGTGAAGCTATAGTTTTTGACGATTTTGCCGTGGAACAGGATCCTTTTCGTTTTATTTGAAATTGAGACAGTTAATTTTGGTTAAGATTTTATTTCTTAAATTTTATACAAATTGTCACTTTATTATAAATTTTAATTACATGACACTTTATAACTTTTATATTTGTAATATCTAATATGAATTATAAAACAAATCAATTTTAAATGAATAATCACTTTCTTGCGTCATTGGAATAAATCATTAACCACCTCTCAATTTCAGTTTTGCAATGATTTACCTATCGTAGGAACCCCTTGCAGTTCTCACACCTATCTATATGTATCAAACAATTTTCTTTAAGTAAATTTTAGCTAAGATGTGCTAGAGTTTCCCAAAACTCACCTAAAAATTTACATTGCCTTTGATGTTTTTATGCTACAATTTGGTATTGTCTTAATCTAGCCCTATATGATTCTTCCATTCCAATCGTGCAACACAATTGCTAGGGATGAAAAACCTGGCCACCCACCCAACCTTGTGAGTTTCGACTGATTTCGACACCTACTACAATGGCCAAATTAGGTTGAAGCCAACGAATTCCGATCTCTTTAGGTCGAGTGTCAAGTTTCCCACATGGAAATTTGACAAACTTGACACATTTAACAAACTTTTGCCCAATCTCCTTCCTCAATCCTTATTGCTCGCATGCTTCCATACCCCTTTGATGGATCTCCATCAGATCTATCAAATCACGAGGCCCTAGGCCCCCAAAAATCTTAGTTTGACAAGATCACTCCACGACTGTCGACTTGTGGGTTCGATTGATCTAATCGTCGATTTAAGTTCATTAGATCGGTCGACAATTTGCGTCGAAGGTTGACAACGGTTTGAGCTCCTCCAACCTAATGTGATCAAGTCAGTTGTCAGGTTGATAAGCCTTGACCGACTCGTGGACACCTTTAGCTGGGAAATTTCCATACAACATCAAATAATATATTAGTAGTTTGAGGTAATTCTTATATATATATTTATTTTAATTTTACTTGGGTTTCAGTTTCTTTCTTTTTAAATATATATATATATAAAAGAAATTTTAGTTGTGGTCTAGTTAATTACTTTTTCTGAATATGAGATCCAATTGGAAAATGAATTATTAAACTAGACACCGATGTGATGCTAACCACTAATATTCCAATGCTTACATTAGTAAAAATATTATATATTTTTTTTTATAGAAAAAGAAATACCTTTTTGAAATTCAAATATTTGTCCTTATATGTTCACTTCCTTTCTCTTCTTATAAAGAATCTTTATGGCTCATTATAGAGAATCGTTCCTTGAATCTTTATTGTCATGGTTAACAATAAATAACGATCATAACCGTACTTAATTCATGGGTTGACTCATCTTTGGATAGGCCGAGTTAAGGCTATCCTTGGCTCCTTGTTTCCGCTAGATTGTATCAAATAGACTAATGGCCAAGCTAAATAAGTATAGTGGGGTTATGGACTGGTTGAGCTGAGTAGATGGCGTGAACTGGATTTTGACCACACCCAAGTCGCTCATAATACATCCAACCATGGAATCGGCCAAAAGAGATCAAAAGAAATGCCTTTTTGGTGCAATGAGCAAGTTGGTTTCTATAATATCGGTCGAGAGAAATGTGTGTATATGGTTTCTTGTATGATTGGTAAAGTGCCCTTAGGAAGAATAGACCAGCCAGCGGAAATGTTTAAATTGATTTTTTCCTCCACAAAGGGAATTATTGGAAATTTTCATTAATATTGGAATTGGTGTGACATTGAATGATGACAATTCCCCGAGTGAAAAATTTATGCTAACATAATCAATGTATACGCATTGCCTTTGACATCTACATTTCTTGAAATCTTGCCAATCTAAAAAGCCAAGTGATTGGTGAAAACGGATGGAGATCGCATGCAATTGGTGAAAACCGATAGGCCATGTTCCTAACCTTTTAGCTTACCAACCGATAGGCCATGTTCCTAAATCATCAACACGGATGGAGATCGCATGCAATTGGTGAAAACCAATTGCTATGTAATTGTTTTGATCTCAATCGTCCATTGAAAAGTGATTTTTGATCTCGGCCGTTCAATGAAAAAATAACTTTTTAAC
The DNA here is from genome assembly GCA_907173295.1 of Fagus sylvatica. Lineage (NCBI taxonomy): Eukaryota > Viridiplantae > Streptophyta > Magnoliopsida > Fagales > Fagaceae > Fagus > Fagus sylvatica. Next base: position 36,651,770 of record OU015762.1, read on the forward strand.
TCTTTAAATATTTTTTTTAATATATTTAAATCAACGATCAAGATCAAAAATTACTTTATAACTTTTCATCTCACCCATTAAAAACAATTTCCATGCAATTGGTTCATTGGAATCTCAATCCCAGGAACACCACAACTTGCCAACTGACCATAGTTGGAGATACTTTATAATTACAATTAATTTTGAGAACTCTCATACAAATTCACAAGCAAGCTGAGTTGTCAGCTATTAGTCACCATTGGGTATTTAGTGTGGAGCACATATTCATGGATTACCGTGTCAGTTTAGTGGGAAAGTTTTTCTATGATTTGTTTATACGTACTTTATGGTAAGAGTTGTTTCTTTTCTTTAATACATGAGTAGGCATATATAAGATTACCATATAGGTAACACTTTGTAGGTTCTTGACAAAGTGGATTTTTATTTTTTCATATTTAATTTGTATCAATTGGTGAGATATAATCTTATAGTCATGAAAGGTATTGGAACGAATTGAATCCAATGCTCTAATGCATTAAATCTATTGCGATTTGACACATGTTGTGATCGCAATTCGCAACAAATCTAATATACTGAACCAATCCAAATCCGAAAAGTTATTAACTGTATGATTATTCGCTCGGCCTTCTTTTATTTTAGCTAAACATCCAAATTTGAAGTGCTACTTGGCTTTTCATGATATGAATGAGCATCTACCAACAATGAATGCAAAGCGGCCCCACCTAAAAACACTAAGAAGTGAGAAGGATCCTAAAACAAAATCATTTGGTAGCAATCATGTCGTTTATTATTCTTCTATGGTGATCAGTGATGACTATATTACGTCACTCTTACTAAGGGGTTTGGATTAAAAAAAAAAAAATTTAAATACCGTTTTGGTCCTCAACTTTAGATCTTTGTATTAAATTAGTCCCTAATCTTTCAACTATGTCAAATTGGTCATCAATCTTTCAACCTTGTGTTAGATATCTTTGCCGTTAAGTGTTAGATAGAAAATTGACGTGACTAACGGTTTTTTTTTTTAATATTAAAAACATATAACATTGCATGCCACCTCAAATTTTAATTTAAAAAAAAAAAATGCCAACTCAAATAAAAAAAAAAAATTGATCATGAAACTCACGTGCGTGGCCCTTGAGTTTTCTTTGTTCTTCCAAGGTAACCCAATACAATTGAAATCCCTAACCCATTCAAAATCCCCTGCCCTCTCTCCCCGCCCCTCACCCTCTTCGCTACCCCACCCATTCATCAACTCCCCTCCATCGAGCCACTCGCCAGGAATATGATGGGTAAACTGAAGACATTGATTGGTTTTAGTATACGAAATCATATTCAGAAGCATTGCTGTCACTGGAGGCATGCTTATCTATTCAAAATTATTCTAGCTATTTTGTATTGGCAACCAGCATAAGTAACAACAACAATCATGAAAGATGCTCACCCTTAAAATTAATTCCAAAAGAAAAAAGTATAATAACCTCATTAATTAAATGGAAATGCTCCAGACATTTGCAGAAATAACCTCAAATTTTTTTTTTCTACATCTTTGTGAAGACATGTTCTAAGTTGGATCAGTCTAATGCTATGAGGATAAGTATTGAATTTCCTAGTGCCAATTTAGAAACAAGTGGTTTTTGATGCCACAAGCATTTGATGCTAGTTCATATTAATATATGCTCAGAATGTCGAAGACCTCAGTTGGGGATATTCATGAGAACCTTTCATTAGAAGTTAGAACCCAAAATGAACTATATATGAAAAGATAATTTTAATAAAAGCATCCACTAATGAATGTATAGCATTTCAATGTTGTTGGCGGTGGAGGGGAGTGATGAATGGGCAGCGCAACGAAGAGGATGAGGGGCGGCGAGAGAGGGCAGGGGATTTTGAATGGGTTAGGGATTTCAATTGTATCGGGTTATCTTGGAAGAAAAAAGAAAGAAACTCATGTGCCACGCTGATCAAATTTATTTTTTATTTTTATTATTTGATTTGGCATTTTTAAAAAAAATTAGAATTTGAGGTGGCATGTCACATCAAATATTTTTAATATTAAAAGAAAAACTATTAGTCACATCAGTATTTTTCATCCAACACTTAACAGTAAGGGTCATTTTAACACGAGGTTGAAAGGTTGAGGACCAATTTGACATAATTTAAAAGTTAGGGACTAATTTGACACAAAGGTCATAAGTTGAGGACTAAAACAATATTTAAACCAAAAATAAAAAATACTTTTATGAATCATGACTATCTCCCATCCCATGTTCCATGGGGTCGGAAAAATGGTTCATTTAATTTCCACATGGTTACCACGTACCCACATTGTTCCTTGCCCAGCCAATAGTGGTATTTTCTCCCTACCTTCACTGAATTGGTCAAATTCATGTATCAAGATACATTGTTATCAAAGGGGGGGAGGGAGGGGAGGGATACCTCAATATATTTTGACATTAGGTGTGTTCCCATTGATTACTAGTTTGAATCCCTTTAGAACCACCTAAATCTTGTTACTATCGCATTATACATGGTTAATAAGATGTTAGATATCCTTATGGGATTAGTCAAGGTGCGTACAAGTTAACCCGGACACTCAAAATCATAAAAATAAAAATAAAAAGTAAATAACACTGACATTCTCAATGTTTGGTAAAATTAGACTCATTACACTCTATTTTCAACCAATAACACTTATTTCCAAAATTCCTAAAATAATACACTTCATTTCCAAATAATTGACACTCAACTCCAAAATAATAGTGTAAATTATTTTGAGAATTTTGAAACGAAATGTCATTTATTAAAAATAAGATGTAACGATTCTAGTTTCACCAAACTTCTTGATATAATTTACCAAAAATAACAAAAAATTGTTACTTGATAATTTAAAAGTGAAAATTTAAGAAGTCTAAATAGTATGTGGTTCTACAATGCATAACCTACCCTGTACCTCTAAATACTAAATAGCTTATCAATTAAAGCTCTATATTACAAAAACATATACTACTAAAACTCGACTTCTACAGCAATGTCAAAAGAACATTTACTCACAAGTACAAGCCTACCAAGTAAAAGATAAGCCATGGTGCAAAATGCTGATTTCTGTATAGGATCCACACCATTTCCAGATACCTTGACAAACACAGAAGCAATTATTCAAAGGAAAGATTCACGATTTATTCAAAAGAGAGAAAATTGTACCACAATGGGCATCATCATTTAAAGACGAAGTTTTGGTTAAAATTGTAGACAACAAAAGGCAGAAAAGAATCTTTTTTTGTTTCTTGTGGAACAAAATAAGAACCACAGTGACGCTCACGCAGTAAGGAAAAAAAATGTACACCAGCAGTGAGCAACAATCATGAGAGACAGCTCTTAAAGAAGACAACAAATAAAAGCAAAATAATAAAAATAGTATTAAAGGGAAGAACCAGAGCAGACCATAAGCAATTTTATGAAATAAAATTTACAGGATAAATTACCAAAATTAAATCACCATCCGCCTCTATACAGAAATTTTCATGGTGATCACCTAAAAAATCAGAACATTCTCAACACTAAACCCATCTTATATTACAATACAGCCGTGCTCTCCAATAATCAAAACCTTTCTAAGCAAGGTAAGGTTTTGCTGTCTCTTTCATTATCAACCAAGCTACTTACAAAGATAATATTAGCAATGAGATGATCACCAAGAAAAGATATGATATATACACTACATACAGAAGATCTCAATCCTCTCCAAAAATATGAAAACTTCCCTCTTCTTGTTAAGACTGCTGTGTTTATGAATTCAGGGTGGCATTTAGCTTCCTTATATGTACACTTCCGTTGATGGAGTTCTAAGCGAAAGCAGGGATGCTGGAATTTTGGCGATCCCTGTTGAGGCAATCAAAACCTTCTACTCTAACTGCGGCCGGTTTAAGGCCATACTTCATTCTAACGCACCCTCCTTTGCGTGAAGATGATGATGGAGATGAAACACCCGATGGAGATGGTATAACACTAGGAGCAACCTTTTCATCTCCAAATCGAGCATCTTGAATTAACGGGTTCACAGACCTGCTCGGAGGAGACCCGCAAAAATATGGGGGTGATGAAGCAAACTGCGTTGCAGATTGTTCAAGCCCATAACCCTCCTGTAGAAACCAAGATATTACCCATACATCAGTTGGGAGATCCATACCATGATGGCACACTTAGCCTAAACATTCTATCTGAACAAAAAAAGACTAAACTATTCAAACCTAAAACATTTTCTCAAAATTAAAAGAATTGATGCTGCCACATCAAGAACATGAACTCTATAAATTTTTGGCAAATACTTTTCACAACTCATTTTCCAAAACAAACCAAAAATTACAACATCACATCCATCCAGATCAATGAACCCTCAAAAATGATTTCACAAATTTTATTTCTTTTCACAAAATACTTTCTCAAAAAAACCAAAACCACAGCAATTCATCCATTTGTTAAGATCATTGTTCAAAACTTTGTTTATACACTAAAAAACAAGCTCCTTCTTCATAAGGATCTAAACTTCAAATAAAATCAAACACGAAAAATACAAACTCACCCTCATAAGAATCATATCAAGAAGATCTGCCCCGGCTTTGGAATCACAAACCTCGGCTTGATGACTGTGAACCAAAAAGACAAAAACAAAAGAAACCCATAAATCTACAATCCTCAAAAGCCTATCATACATATCATCAGCATAAAAAGCCAAAGAATGGATCACAAATTTTTGTTTGTACCTCATGTGCCATCTCAAGGGCCTGAGAGAATTGTTAGCCAAAACTCCAACTCGCCGAGGCTTTGGGCAGACCATAGGGCCCTTCAGATCAGAGATCGAGACAGAGCCTCTCATCTCTTCACTGCCGACAACCGCAAAGGCGCTCTGCTGAAGATTACAGTGATTCATCTTCGAATAAATTCCACAGAAGAACGCCTATATACACAAAATTCAAACAATATCAGTAACAAAAAATCCAAACTTTCATTCACACACACATAGCAAATATTAAAAAAAAAAAATATATATATATATATATATATATATATATATATCCAAACTTTTCATTCACACAGACAGACCGACATACATAGAGATACACAGCAAATATTAAAAAATAAATAAAAATAAACAATAAACAAGATAAGATCGACCCATCTGAGTAGTAAAATCAATCAAACTTTCATATGTACGTACATAAAAAATTAAAAAAAAAGGGTCAAAATCTTAGTATTTTGAAACTAATTGACCTCTGAATTTTCGTTTCTGAGAATAAAAACCAAAAATCCTCATTTTCCTTCCATTTATTCCCGATTTTCCCTTATTTTCTCAGCAAGCAACAACATAGTTCATACTCTCCAACACCAGATCTGAGCCTCACACCTCGCCTCAAACACCAAAAAACAGAAAATCACGAAATCCCCCGAAACCCTAAAGCCTTTTTTAAAAGAATTATTTCTCAGCTACGCTTAAGATTGATTTTGCAGAGAAACCAACAAAAAATATTAACTTAAATAGGGTTAGCCAAAAATGTCTCCAGAAAAAAAAACCCAGCTAATATTCAATCAGATCCGTTACGAAAAGAGAGGATTGAGTTTGTAACGAAAACAAAAGGCTCCAGATCTGTATAGAAGACCAGCTGTTACACTATATATATCAAGAGAGAGAGAAGAAAAAAAAACCTAGAAGTGAATGAATCCTGGGAGAGGAGAGAGAGCAGAGGAGGTCGGAGCCACAGAGGGAGAGAAGGTTGTAATGGAGGCTGTCCTTCATTTATAGCCGCCACAATTCATGCTCTTTTACTTTTACACCAATCTTAAACGCCATCGTTTTCTACCAAAAATTAAATAAAAGACTCCTTCTACGGTTTTAGGTACCCATTTATTTATTAATTAATTAACCAAGGGTTTTAAATTCTAATTTTCCAACCACGTTTCTAAGGAAATATATCTATAGTGACTGAGTAGTAGCGACAAGAAAGAAAGGTACTTAAGAAATTGACTAATTGAATGATTCAATATGGATATATAGAAAATGTTGTCCTGTTCTATTATACTTTATTTTGTGGAGTTGACCAAAAAAGATACCTAAGAAAAACAAGAGAGCAAAAATTATTGTTTCTATACTACATTCTTTTACATATTCATGTCATACTTATATTAAGAGATGATTCAAAAGGGTGATTATATGTTTGACAATATTATTCCCTTAAATTATATGATTTTTGTTTATTAGTCTACAGATATAACAACGAGAGATGAAAAATTTTACCCATAATTCTTCATATAAAAATGATCAATTTATGTCATTGAATTACAAAATTATCTAGAATTATAAACAGTAAACATTAGTGATTTTTTTTTTTTTTTTTTTTTTTTTACATTACACTCATGGAGAGATTGAAAACAATGCCACTTGGGTATTCAATCCAGTGGTAATCCCTCTCTCCAAAAATTCTAACCCATTTATGAGGATGTGAGTTCAATCCTTAGGATTTTCAAAATATACGTGTATGTGAGTTTAGATTAAAATTTCTATCGTATATCAAAAAAAAAAAAGATGGAAAACAATAATTTGTGAGTTTGAAAGTAGCATTATCTTTAAATTATGTTATGCGATGTTTATTAACAATAAATATTAAGTAACCTTTTTTTATCCTTTCATGTGTTAGATAGTGTCATGTTAGTAGGGCTTGACTTTTTGGCTCGCATGATTTGCATGTAACCCAGACTCTTGATCAGTTAGGGAGTTGCCTCATCTTTAATATAGATACAATATATGTAGCTAAAATTGTTAAAATTTATGAATGTATAATTTCATGGAAGTTTTGTTTAATCATACCTACTTATTTATACAATAATGTAAGAGATGAATTCAAGTTACACTCGGTGTAACTTTTCAAGAGTTACACTTTTTTTAAACTATAGATTTTTACAAAATCTAACGGTTAAAAAAGGTCAACCGTCCATGTCATTATTAAAAATTTATTTTCTTATCAAATAAATTAAATTAATTCTTTATAATTTATTTTCTCTCTTATTAATTTTAGCATTTATTTCCTCTTCTTCATTAGGACTATCTAAATGTTCAATGAGGAATAAAAATCTGAGATCTTCTCTATGGTCCCTCTCTTTTTTTACTCCTCTTCCTCTTCGTTTTTAAGTCCTTCTGTTTCTCTTTTTGTTTTTCATTACTTGACTTATATATACTTGATTAAACAAACACTTGCTTTTAATTCCCAAAATTTGTAAATAGAATTAAAAATTAAAAATAAAAGATAAAAGGATAAAGAGCAATATTTTCTCAGACTGACATTTTTTCCATTCTTCATTTTCTCTGTGATATACAAAAACCATTCTTCGCATTTTGTTGGCAACTTCACAATGAAAAGATGCCATAGAGAGGGAGGGACAATAAAATTAAATAAGAAATTGTTTTCATGGTACCAGACCATACCAGAGTGAAGTGCTGGACAAACAAAATCTATGTGGTTGACCCTCCTTATGTATCTATGCTTAACAGATTCCTGCTAGAGAAAGAAATTGAAGCCATGTAATTTTTTATTTTTTTTTTGATATAAGAAGCCATGTAATTAATAATTGTTGAGACAAGTGATATATACACCGGGTTCAGAAATGTTTGAATTCTGTTACTTTAAGTATTTTGTCATCGCTTTTTTTTTTTTTTTTTTTTTTTTTTTTTTTTTTTTTTTTTTTAAATTTTTTTATTTTTCCTATTCGTTAAGTTATTTGGTTTTTGGTTTTTGACAAAGGATATAAGAACATAGAAATTGTGAAAAAAAAAATAAAATAAAAACAGAAGGGAAGTGATCTGGGTAGAGGAAGAAAGGATAAAAAATATATATTTTAATGAATTAAAAACTATCGTCTTCGTCTTCGTCTTCTTATTTTTGCCGTTCAATTCATTAAAATATATATATATATATATATCTTCTTCTTCAAGGGAATTTCTATCCTTGCAAAGCTTCAAGAAACCAAGGGAATTAAACGGCCAAAAAAAAAAAAAAAAATGGTGGAGGCTTACTTTGGATAGTTGGATCTGTAGCAAATATATATATATATATATATATATATATATATATATAAGGGATGCAAGAGAAAATAAGAGAGAGTAAAATAAAGCTATAAATTAGGTTAGTTGACTTGGAGGGAAATAAATTATTAGTTTATTTTTAACTATTGGATCTATTAGAAATCAATATCTTAGAAATGCAGGTGTAACTTGAACCCATCTGATCATAAGGTAAAACTGAAACTTTTGTGGCTTTTGGTTATTCTCATATTATTGCGCCACATTAGCTTTTGAGATCTCATAATTTTGAACCTCATTATTTTAATATATGTTTTTTAATTGAATTTAAATTTTATACTATAATTAAACCTCCTATTAAGATCGTTACACATCATATTTTCTTTAATAAAAATAATATATTGTTCCATATATATAAACACAATCATAATAAATGTCTAATACTATAATATATTTTATATATAAACACAATAATAATAAATGTCTTTTAATAATTACCATAATTATCTATTTTCATATTTAGACAAAAAATAAAAAAGAGTAAAAAAATTGTATTATGTTAAACTTTTTCATGTATTGTACGAGTTTTCAACTAGTTGAAAAGAAAAATTGAAACCTCAGTGGTTATTGCATATTTACATACGGAATTTTTTTGCTTAATAATATTATTTTTAATACTATTTTGCAAAAAAAAAAAAAAAAAACTATTTGGAAACTATTGAGACATCTATCTTTTTTTGTGAGTACTAGTTGCAACTCGTCTTTACGAGTTTCACTTTAAAATCTCAAAATTTTAGATTTTTCTGAGAAAACTACTCACGAGTTTCTAAAAATGGTATTTTCTCAATAGTTTTAAAACATTGTTTTTTTGCAAAATACTTTTAAAAAATAGATCATTGAGCAAAATCCCTCTTTACATACTTTTTTTTTTTTGATAAAATTCCTCTTTACATACTCTTTTTTTTTTTGGATAAAATTCCTCTTTACATACACTGCATATAATCATATTTAGTGATATTAAATGAGAAAGTTACATAAGAATACGAACTTACCTCCCACGAGTCCCACCCCTACGATCCACCCGAAATGCCTTGCTAGTTGCTACGCAATAAACTTTTCCCCATTAAGAACAAATCATATGCTGGCCACACCAATATTCTTATCCTTTCAATAATATTTAGGAATAAATCCCAACAACAAATAATTTCCTATTATGATTATCTCCCTCCAATAAAATTTTTATTTATAGCCTATAGGGGATAAGTTTTCCAAGATTAATATTGCCTAATGCTGGCCACACCAATATTCTTATCCTTTCAATAATATTTAGGAATAAATCCCAACAACAAATAATTTCCTATTATGATTATCTCCCTCCAATAAAATTTTTATTTATTTTATTTATAGCCTATAGGGGATAAGTTTTCCAAGATTAATATTGCCTAATGCGTAATCTTGCACTAATAGCTGACTCCTTGCATTATATATATATGATAAAAATTTTAATATAAACTCACACATACGTATATTTTAGAAATCTCAGGGATCGAACTCACGCACTTTTAGAGAAGTGAAGCTTTTTAGAGAGAGGGATTATCACTGGGCCGAATGCTCAAGTGACAACACAAATGATACATTAATTACCCTTGAGTTAGTCAAATTGATAATCACTTTTTGTTTATTTTTTATTGCCCCATGATAGGATTTGGTGTAAGCAAGAATTGAACCCCACTTAATTTTGTTTAGAAAATCCAAGTTTTTAAGGAAATATTATTTAATACATTGTCTCCTGCATAATTGAGAAGAAGGCAATAATAATTTTTTGCCTGAAACCTAATTGTACGAAAGCTTTTAATGGCAGAGTATTAAACAATTGGGAACTTTTTGAAACATATTGCCATTTGATATGGATAATCTCCATCATTTCCCCGTTGAATAAAGGGGCACTTGAGGATATGTGGGTTGAGGAGGTTAGAGTTTTGTCCAGGAATTTTCATGAGTTTACTGTCTTGTAGCTTAAAAGTTTCTAGAGTAGCTTCTTTGGCTTTAAGCTCAGTTGGGCTCGTCTCTCCACCTTTTCTAGAGTCTGGATTGAGGAGGTATCGGTTGAAATTCAAGGTTTTTTGTAATGGTTGTTTTGTTTCCTTGTTTTTGTCTCATCAATAAAAATTCTACTAATATATTCAAGAAAAAAAAAAGGCACTTGAATTAGAGAAGCAGCACAACAAGTGGTGACACAAACAGTATGAACTTATCCACTATACCAAGCACTTTTATTTAAAGGAAAATACTGAAAAAACTACTATTAATTTTACTGTAAAATGCTTAAAAACTAACATGATATTATAGGGTGGGCAAATACTCGCCAAACCCGACCCGTCCATCCAAACCGCCCGACCCGATCATCCGTCCACCCGCTTGCGAACATATATATAGACGGATACAGATACAAATATAGATTTTAATTTTATTTGGATTTTTACATTTTTGGTCGGGTAACTGCTTAACCCGCCTGACCAAAAAAGTATAAATATTAAAAAAAAAAAAAAAAAAACTAATTTAACCCTTCTAATTCTCTCTCTCATTTCACTCTCCCTCTCACTCAAACCCTAGCTGCTAGCCATACCCTCCACGTCGCAAGCCACACTCTCGACGTCGCCACACCTCACGATCTCACACTCTCTCTCATTTCGGTCCATCTCCCGTACGCTTAAACCCACACCTCCACTCCCTCACGATCTCACTCTCACTCTTAAACCCTAGCCGCCAGTGCCAAACCGCCACACCGTCGATCTAAACACGCAGCCACACCACTGATCCGAGCACACCACCACTCTCCGATCTCTCTCGACGTTGCAAATGTCTAGATTTGGCCGCAAATGACCATATTTGACCGTAGAGGTCAAGATCTCGTCGTTTCTTTGCCGTTTATGTTCCACGAGGTTAAGCTATCATTGGTTTCTTGTGGATTTTTTTTATTTTATTTTTTTGGCTTTTTGTTGTGATGTTAATTGAAATTTGTGGTGTGATTCATTTTGCAAAAGATGTAACGTAGAATGATGGGTTGGCTGGATATGAATTTTTTGGTTTTCAATTGTGTTTGTGTTGTGGCTGTGGATTTTTCCTTTTTGATATGCTACATAATTTGTTTGGTTGCTAGGAAAATGGATGATCTTCTAGTTAAATATTGTGAAAATGTTTTAGACTTGTTGCTTTTGGAGTTTGTTTCCTTTTTGTGGTATTTCTGTTACAACCTGACCAACCCGACTGTAACCGACCCGTCCAACCGTATGCATTAACAGATGGTTAACGGACGGGTTATTCGTGAACTTGATTCCTGCGGATGGACAACGGATTTACCCCAAACCTGATCCGTGCCCACCCCATTGATAATATCATTTTGATAAGGAATAACTATTCCTTATTTTAAAGAATAGTTATTACTAAAGAATAATCATTCCCTATAATGAAAGCGTAACCAAACAACCGAATAGTCATTCCTTAGAAATAACTATTACATTAGGATCTATTACAATGTACCAAATGTGTCCTTAATAATTTAATATAGCATGTATGTTCTCACATATTATTTGTCCACCTTATAAAATCAATTTGTTTAAAGATTTCATTTAATGCATTGTTTTTCAAATAAAATAAAAAAGTCTTCACCTTCCTTAATCAAGCAGTATACAAATAATTTAAGTTATTGACTTTTTTAGACAAAACAAAACAGTATATTATAGAGGTTATTAAATTGTTTATACTAACATTTATACTTACATATTTTGGGGCGTCTTAAAATGAAATATATATTTATCTTTTCCAAAAAAAAAAATATTGGAAATTGCATGATTCCTTAATAATTTAATATAGCATATACGTTATCACATATTATTTGTTCACCTCTTGAATTCAATTTTTTAAAGATCTTATTTAATGCATTGTTTTTCAAATAAAGAAACAAAAGTCTTTAATCTTCGATTATCACCAAAAAAACAAAAGAAAAAGTCTTTAATCTTCAGCTTACTTAATCAAGCAATATACAAATAATTTTAATTATTGACTTTTCAGATAAAACAAAAAAGTATATTATAAACATTATTAAATTTGTTTATACTAACCTTTATGCAATAAATATTTTACGGTTACCATTTGGGTATTTGACCCAATGGTAATCCCTTTCTTCAAAAAGTCTCTTTTTTCTATAAGGGTGTGTCTTCGAAATTCGATCTTTGAAATTTTCAAAATATACGTGTGTGAATTTAGATTAGAATTTTTATCATATATAAAAATATATATGGTTGTCTATTTCACCTTTAATTGTTGAATATTTTTCAAAAATTCAAAATTGTGAAAAACAGAAATGAATTATTTTCATTGTTTATACTAATAACATCATTTTTTTATTTTATTTTTAGATAATGATGAAGGAAATTAAATTAATAATTGTTAAAAAAAAAAAAAAAAAAAGTCTTGTGAAGTAAAACTTGTACTAATTCTGAACAATTGGATAAATTTCCAACCAAAAAAAAAAACAGAGAAAAGTGACTTTGACGTAGGACGTGAAGAAATGAAAGCTCAACAACATCACATTCCTACTCGGTTTTCAATAAGCTGGCTTCCATGCACACATGACACATCCACAGCATCTGTCTGTCACTTTGACTTTTCAACATAAAATCACGGTGATACCAAGCAGAATAACAAAATAAAAAAGAAAAGAATTAGTTTCCGGAACTTATTTCCACGCGCGCCATTTACGGGCCTAATTAGAGGGACCACGGTGACAGACAGCATAGATCCCACCACGTTACAGATCTTAGATCTAATGTCTCGTCAGTCACACACTGACCTAGGAATAAGATCATGACATGTGGCATCTTCCAGATCTGAAATCCGACTTTGCTTTCTGGCAATAAAGTTGGCACGTGAATCACGTACAGACCGTCTTATAAAACTGTCGGAATTTCAGAAATAAATTTTAAAAAAAAAAGAAGTGTCTGAAAGACTGAGACTAGGAGTTGCTACTTGCTAATGTCCACTGAATATATCTACAGTTGGAAGACATTGAAATATTTTCAATTTTTTTAGACTAAAATAAAAATTAAAAAGAGACTTTCTAAAAAAAAATCTTAATTATATTATAAAAATTACCAAAAAAGTGTTTTATAAGATACAACAACAAACCCCTCGTGAGGTGTTATTTGGTTATCAAATTTTATTATGAGTTGTTATTACTTGTCAGATTTTACATGCACAAAGATGTCAACTTCTTTTAAGCACAATATTCATCTTAAAATTCATATTTCATTTTGGATTAATAATCACATTTCATTTTCATCTTTAATTTATTTACAACTTTTTAAAGCTTATTTTAATAACAACAAACAACGTTAAGTTCAAATTTTTGGGGTTTGGGATCAATTATGGATCTAAACTAAATAATCAAATATAGACCACATGTACCCTTTTATGTTATTTTTAGGGACGACAACATGACGGGATGAGACCAGATCATGAGTGTCATGAATCCTATGAGAGCATTATCTTGCCCCGTACCCAGCCCGCAAGACCTTCACTTGCCCCACACTTAATTTAAAATATTCAATAAAGCAAACATTAATATTTAATAACACAAGCAAAATCTTTATCAAGTAATAATAATCAATATTATGAAACAAATCTTTAACACTAATAAAAAAAAATATAACACCAAATTATTTAAAAAGTGTATAATACAAATTCTCTATGTACTAGTACTAGGATAATAACAAAAACCAAAGTAATAATACTCAATATTAAAACCAAATGTTTAACACTAATACAAACAACAAATTCACACTAAATTGTTTAATAAAACAATAAAGTCCCTGCCACACCCCATCACCTCTTTGGGGCGGGTCAGGGTGAAATTGTCATCCGTAGTTATTTTTATCCTATATAAAATCATATCCTTTGTCACATCTATAATTAATATGTTAGATTTTACTACTTCTACTACTGTTATTTTAGGTCTTTCTTAATATCTTTTCATTCCCACAACTTGCATCAAATATATATTTTTTCTCACTAATACATTTGGTCCAGTGCTCCAATGCACTGGTCCGAACACAATGTGGACACGAGTCTCTTTTTAGTCACGTGTCGCAATTGTATCTTGTCCAATGCATTGGAGCATTGGACCGAAGCCAAATCTTGATATATTAATCACTCTCATTTGCATAAGACCAAAATATTTTCAGCAATTCTACCTCATTTTCTCGTCAATATGAGTTATCTTTATTTTTAAACAATTTACTCATTTCGTATTTTATGTTTCTTCATATTTACACTTATCCATCTTAGCATTCTCATTTCAACCATACTAATTTATGAACATATTGCTTCCTAAGAGCATTTACATTGGACTAGGAAAAATGTTAGTCAAAGTTAACCTACAAAAGCCTTTCTTTTTATTTTTTCTTTTATTTTATATATATATATATATACATTTTAAGGAGCCCATTTTTCATTTGTTTTGAGGATAAATATGAGTTTTGAACCAACTTTTAAACCACTTAATGATCAGATTAATCCAAGGGATAATTAGGATTTCTAAATTTTAATTAATCATCTATTCTTAAAAGATAATTAACTAAATATTCAGAGGGATTTTGCTCAATGATCTATTTTTTTTTTTTTTAAATTATTTTGTAAAAAACTACTGTTTTAAAACTATTGAGGAAAATAATCTTTTGTTGGAACTCGTCTTTACAAGTTTCTCAAAAAAATCTAAAATTTTGAGATATTAAAGTGAAACTCATCTTTACAAGAGACGAGTTTCAATTGGAACTCACAAAAAAGGCTAAATGCCTAAATAGTTTTCAAATAATAATTTTTTTGCAAAATAGTATTAAAAATAATATTATTAAGCAAAAATATTCAAATATTCAAGAGTACTTATTATCAATTAGATTTATCTTATGTAATATTGTACATTTTTGTTATTAAGTTTGAACCAATGGGATTTTGACACATGATTAATTCCTTTTGAGAACCAATAATTAATCATTCATAATCATATGTGTTTAACCTTAATTCCAATGACATTTCTCATCCATTGAAATTTGATGTGGCTTGGTTTTTCAATCCGATTGTTCAATTTTTGCATGTGAAATGTCGTTTTCATCGTTAGATGATATTTGGAATTAAGTTCTTAGTTCCTACTCACCTAACGATTTAAATGACATTACCCTTTATTGGAAAATTACAATTTTACTCCTAAAAAATAACCTTCTTCCCGATTGCACAATGACGTGGCTACACCCAAATAACAACTTACAAATCAGTATTAGCTGGCTGATGAGTAAGCTTCTGCATGGAGTGGGGTCCTCCCAAATGTTGATAGTTATTCATGCCCCCACTTCATAGCAAGTTCCTTTCTAAACAATATCCTTACTCCTCCAAATTCCTTTCCAAAGCCACGAGATCGGACTTTTCCTTATTAGCCTAAGGATTTTTTTTTTTTTTTTTTAGATAATTCGTTTTAAGTAACTTCACCTATTCTTTATCCACTTCCAAGGCCAACATCAAACCCAACTTAGCTAAAAGTGCCCTGTTAAGGTCCATTGTTTCCCTTAGTCCAAGTACCCCCCACTTGCTTTGGAAGACGAATTGAATTGAGAAAACAATGTTCAGATCCCTTTGATACACCCAAAAGATTTTTTTTTTAAATTATTCTATTTTATTATTTTTATGATGCCATCAATGGAAGAGCAGGCCAATTTAGGAAAAGATAAGGAAGTTGTACATCAGGTTTGGAAATTATGGAGCCTAGAACGATAATAATAATAAAAAGAAAAAGAAAAAGGCATTCTGTCTAAAAAATATTCTAAGATAAAGTATCATTGATAAATTTCTATATATGAAGTTTGTGCTACAAGATATATATTGAAAAAATGTATTAAATACATACTTCAAAAATCAAAATTCAAACTGATAGGGGATTTGGAATTTTCATTTTTGGCATAAGATGAGAGAGTGATAAAATAAATTGAGATTAGAAAGTAATAAAGATATAAAGAGATGAGAGATTAGTTGTTTAAAGAGAGAGAATGAGTGAATGACTTTGAATATCTAGGGTTGTCAAAGTGATAGGCGGCTAAGTCACAGAGAGGAATGAAAATTTATTTATTTTTACCTTTTTAGGGTTATTTTATTATTGTTATGACTTAGGTTAGAGAAATTAATTATAGTTGAGCTTATTTTAAAGAATTAACTTTAATGTTTGGGTTTTTAAAAATAAATATTATTTGGGTCTTTTCAAATTTATGTATAGGGTTATAATATCAAAAATAAAATAAAATAAAATAAAAAATTGAAGCCTTTCAAAATTATAAAGGTTTTAAAAAAATTAGGACGAAACCTAATTTTTAAGTGAGGCCTGAAGCGATCGCACACCTCGCACATATCCAAGGCCACCCCTATCATAAATATACATTGGAAGGGAAATGTGACATTTTATTTTTAAATATTGTCATGACGTGAACGTTGTGATCTCTGAAATCTTGTTAGTGATCATGACATTGTTGATGTGCGTAAGAGGAAATGGACGGGCGATGACGGAAAGGGTAACTGGTCATTGATTTGCTGAGTTGGTTGTTTAATTGTTGAGTTAGCATTTTATTTTATTTTATTTATTAAAATGGAGTGCTATCATTGGCTTATTGTAAGGTATTGCATGCTCATACATTGTAGGAGATGTGCTCCCATTTTAATTTATTTATTGACTCCATATATCTCTATATTGTAAGTTGGGAAATTTTTCATTTATTCGTTGTACAAATAAATAATATGGTGAGCTCTCTTTAGGTTTATGTTGCCTAAAAAGGACTTAATAATTAATATTGTATTATGTATGTCATCTTATGTCTTTGTATGTTTATATTATTTTTTGTGAATATGTTACATATATACCTGTATTTTTTTTTTTAAATTGATTTATCACATTTTAAACATTTTGTTTGATTTATAAATGTTTTTAATTGATCATCCAGTTCAACCCATAAGTTATGGGTTACAATGAACTAAAACCTACATTGTATCCAATTCAAAAAAAAAAAAAACCTACATTGTATCAAGTCATGAGAAAAACCTTATACAAGAGAGGGGGTGAAAAGCTAAACCATGTTTGGTAATTTAAAAAAATAAAAAATGAGGAAAAAAAGTCAATGTTTTTAGCTTCCTCGATCAATTGTGTTAGAAATTGTTAGGTGCCATCTATGAGATAGGCTATAGGTCTATAGCCAACCTCATTTAAGTATGAAGCTCAAGGATTTTTCACACTAAGTTGGACCATGAAGTAGCTCACCCATTTTTTTGATGAACAATCTTGCCAGCACAGCTGCAGTTAAACTTCAAGAATTGGGTAGACAAGGTAAGTGAACAGTGAACAGTTACACACGTTATAATTATGAAACCAGCTGCCCTTTTCTTCACATGGTATAGTTCATATGGACCACTAGAAATAAGATCATTTTAGAGAAAAGGAAAAGGAATCAGTTGAGAGTGCAAGCTTAATTTGGTGAATCACATGTGCAAGAAACTTTTTTATGAACCTACTCTTAAAACACATAATTAAGCATCATCTCTAGTGGGCAACCACCCTACCTAATATATGCAATGGCCGAAAAAGGTTTTGAGGGATGATTACGCTAACTATAAGCAATCTCCGCGGGAAGTAGTATTTGTTTTACTTTCAGTTATTAATGCACTTATGTCTTTGTTCTGCCCCTTGCTTTTGTCACCGTTGGTACTCATAATGAACAATTCAACTGCAACAACAACAACAATGCTACTGCAACCTGTTGTACAACACTATTGTATTTATACTTTTGTATAGTGATAAGGAGAGCACCCTATAAGCCCATCCTTTTAACCAATTTGAAGGAATAGTGAGTTATCATACTTCCCCAATTTAATAGGAACTAGTTACCAACCCCACTAAAAATAAAAACCTATAATTACCCCCTAAATCAAAGGATGTATTTACTCAAAGAAACTTCTATATCCCACATTTCTTCTCTCCAAGTATTTTTTTTTTCAATGACTTAATCTTCAGAATGCCTCCAATCAACCATACCAGTTATTTTTAAGGCCATCGAAGTGACTATGCAAATTTTGTAGGTTTTGATTCAGTGAAATTCGTATGTGTTATGCCTTGCTCGGTTGGTATCCTTGATGTAGTTTCCTTGCCTGAGAAATTTACCCATTACAACAACTATATTGTTACCTAATTTATTTTTTTGAGCAAAATAGTCACCAAAAAAGAAACATTTTCCTTTCAATATATACACTATTAATTAGATTCATAACAAATTAAATATTCAACTCTTGCTCTGTCCATTTGCTTTAAAATGGAAAATATCCTAGGAATCGTGCACACATTAAAAATCAGAAAAAATTGGAAGTGAAGTTTTGAAATCTAATTCATTGGATAATTTGATTTTACTTTTTCTTTTTTGAAACTAGTTAATTTCATTTTTTTTTTTTTGGTAGATAGATAATTTCATCTTGTGTGCGAGTTTATTCAGATCAAAGCCGATAGTTAGATAAATTGGGCACAAAATTGATCAAATGATTTATGCTAATATATAAATGCTAGAATATAAGAAAGGAAATTCATATGTGTAATTTTGACCAATTAATAATTCTCATTTCAAAAGAGAATAATAACTTGCAGCAATAAGATGAATAATGGTTTTTTTTTTTGGCTAAAACAGATGCTTAGTTGTACAATCCAAATATATCATAATCAATTACTTCACAATCACATTCTTAGTACGATAAGTTCTTGAAAATGAAGTATGTAAGCATAGTTTTGAAAACGATTTAGATTCCCAAACAAGCTTTTCAAGTGACCAAATTAGCATCCGATGCAAATAGCATGCATTTTCCATGTGGACTAACCGACTAGGTCTCTCCGCCTACACCCGCACTACCATCTCTACCACACAAATTGCATTGAGTTGATCGTCTATCAACGTGACCTAATAAAAGTATTAAAAATAAAATAAAAAAACGTTACTACTAAAACTAGATTAGATTTAAAATTAATCAATGTCCATGTAATTTGATATCCTAATTCTTTTTGAATTTTAAATATTAACAAGGAAAAAGATAGCATCAAACAATTAATGTTAAGACGAGAAGTAAAAATAAAAAAAAGGGGATGTAAACACATAATAGCCTCTATCCATTAAAGAATCAACGTTTGAGGCATGGCACAACATGATAACGGTAGCCTGTAGGTACTCCACTAAACAGGTTCAACAATCCCATATTGTAAAAATAGTTTTTAATATATTATAATTGATGGGAGATTTGAATTCTGAATGTTTTTATTAAAAAATAAAAAATAAAAATTATTTGACTTACAAGTCATTTGCTAAATAATACACATCTTAACTAACATTGTATCCATGTCATGAAAGTCCGATATAGACTTAGACAAATTAAATAAAGTCACATAATTTTTTTTAAATAAAAAAGAAGAAAAAGATGTAAATTAAAGTAGAAAAATTGGATGGAATAAGATAAAACCATGCGAGTCAATTTGGCAGCTATGGATTGGTCAACTGGACAAATTGGATGGAATAAGACAAAACCATGCGAGTCAATTTGGCGCCCATGGATTGGTCAACTGGACAAAGCTGGACAACGTGTGAAAAATCGAAAGCAAACTCTTATACGCAATTACCTGCCTCCAAAAAAATCTTTATCCACAGAAGTAGTTGCGTATACGAGGAAAATCATGAATATGAAATTCGATTTCTTTGTTATAGACGAAGTGACGAACTAATAAATGGTTTCACAAAAAGAAAAGAAAAAGGTGAGCTATAGGAATCTCATGAGATCCGCCCGATTTTCTGGAAATCCAACACAAACTGAATGAAAAATCCTAGACAATTAGAAACATTATAGAATGAAATTTTCATACAACTCGGAGATCCATTGTCGTAAGGATTCAAACTCCCAACTTACACTTACTATAAGTGTAACAGCTCGTCTTACCAGTAGGCTAATCCCTTAGAGTTGTGTTGATTGTTAATAGAATGAATGAATATATAGTATCTTAGAGTGTGTTTGGATGCAGTTTTTTGTTAAAAGTTTATTTGTTTATTTACTAAAAGTTAATAAAAATATAATCGTACTAAGAAAAAGTGAGATTTAAAAAAAACCCCTACATGAGTAAATAAGTTAAAAAGCTAAAAGAAAAAGTTACGCCAAATATCTCCGGGCAAATCTCTCTTCAAAATGAAAATCTTCTATCCCACTTTTTATTTTTCACTTTATACTCTACCAATCACAATTAGCCATGTGTTAGATTTTTTTTTTTTTTTTTTTTAAATTTTAGTTTTTTTATAAGGAAATGATTGGTGTAATTGGTAGAGTATAAAGTTGAACATAAAAATTGGGATAGAAGATTTTCATTATTGTATGACCATTCATATATTATGTGTTGTGCTCAAATAGATCACACTAGTTGACTAGCATGAATTTCCTTAGAGACAATTTAAGATCCACAAATCTGAATACAAATCTTGTATCCTATTTTTTGTATTCCACTTTATACTTCACCAGTTACAATTCATCACGTGTTTTTTTTTTCTTATAAAATAACTAAGATTTAAATTGAAACAAATCAAACACAATTTGACACGTGTTATATTATAGTTGATAAAGTATAAAATGAAATACAAAAAGTGGAATAGAGGATAATCATTTCACAAACATCCTTGGGATAGTTCCATCCACAAAACCGACCATGTTTTTAGCTTCAAGAACTATTAACATAAATCTGCTCCATGTTTGGAAATCGTCACCTATTAGAATCTGTGTGACCAAAAGAAGACCATGATGATCTCCATTATGAAGATAATAGGGACTCTGATTGTCTATGGTAATAGAAGCAGTGGGTACAGAAAGAGCATTGGACGCCATTGAAGGTTCAAGGAAAGCTCAGAAATGCGTAAGAAAGGCTCTGATACCATAATAAAATGAGAAATTAAAAACCCTAAGTAAATTCAAGACTTAGAGAGAGAAATGAGTGAGTGAAAATCCTTTCTGATTTAATTGATTAATTACAAGAGTCAGGTTTGGTTTATATACCAGAAACACTAGAAACAAAGCGTTAACTTCCTAACTAGTTTAGTTAAGAAACTAACAAACTCCACTATTTACTTACAATGCCCAATCATGGATTAACACCTATACAATCACTTAGAAGCAAAAGGAGAGTATATCAGCTACAATGGTTTAATATACAATCTATGCAAAGCTATAATAATAATACATCAACTAATAAAAAATATATGTAATGTGTTAAATCCTACAAACATATCAAATATTGAGTCATATTTTTTTTATTAGGTGGAGTGTTATTATTGGAGCATTGTAGAGATTGTATATCAAACCACTATGGTCAAAACAAAACAAGCTGAGCTGCTTCAATAAAATGGTGCGTAGCACTGTTGCTGAGCTGCTGATATAGATTTAATGAAACAGTGCGTATAACACTATTCATCTTCTTGGCTTTCTCTCTTCGATATACACTGAAGCTTTGTAGTTCTGTAGTAACTCTGGTTTGTACCTTTCTATAATTCAACATTGAGCAAATTGATGATTATGAGTCGGCTAGGATTGTGGGGAATTTAGTTATGTGCTATTTGGTTGCTGATGGGTTGTGGAAAGTTGTTGTGGTCAAATTTCTTGCAACAACACGTGTCGAGTCTTGGTTGGAGGACGATTTCAACCCGGGTTCAAATTGGAGAGCCAAGCCCACTACTCGCTTCACTACGATGGTGATGAAGGCTAATAGTCATTTTGAGTGACTTAAAAAAATGAACTATGAACAAATCTCTCAAAATAAATTATATTGATGGGAAACATGGAAATAGAGCAAAATCAAACCAATAACAAGAGAAAGAGGAAAAATTTCTTCCATATAGTTCTACAATTACAAAGAGTGATTTTATAACTGTTGAATAATTTTGATCGAAGTCTGGAAGTTTCTCCCCTAATTTCTGTTGCATTAACTTTGTGTTTTTTTTTTTTTTTTTCTTCCAAATCCCAATCCCCCTTTCGTTGGCTTTCAGTCTAGCTTTATAATGTTAACTGGATTACAGTAAAATTCCCAAGGATCCACAATATCCAGTGGTGCACACCATGAATTGATTTGAGGTGAATCATTTATAAATCCCATAAATTAAGTATCTTTTGTCTAAACAGAGGATATGCTTAACTATAGCCACATGGTTGACTCACACAAATGGAAAAAACTGTCCTGGACCTGTTGGATCTGTGCTCCCTGAAAATCGGGTCTTTAAGGCTCACTGGAACCAAAGTTGGTCTGAGTTGAGCAAGGGCTTTAATCCAGCAGTTTACACTAATCTCTTCTCTTGCTAACAATCTTGTAAGCTTTATTGAACCTAGGACTCTCTTTTGAGTAAAAAGTCTCTTATGCCCTCTATTTAGTGGTTGTTTCTCACAATGGGCTTGGTGCTATTTTTGACAAAGGTAGAAACTAATGTATCAAATTTGGACCCAATTGGACCCACCTTAAACATGTGGGTTATATTCACGCGATTTTGATAAAAGCACCAAGCTTAGGTTTGGGTCTTTTGGGCTGAGTGGGCCCCACGACTTTGGCATAAATTTTGGGCTTCTCATTTACGCGGCATGGACTTGTGTTTATTTTGGCCCTTCAGAAAAAAAAAAAAAAAAAATTTAGGTGTTTATCAAAATTTACGCGGCATGGACTAAATGTGTAATTAATCCTTCATTTTAACTTCTTTAATTGTTTATTAGAATTAAATTATCAGAAACGTAGGCCTAGATATAGCAATATTTTGCCATGCCAAAGTAGTTGAAAATTCAGTTTAGTTTAACTCTATTATCATATTGCAGGCTAAAAAGTACGTAGCACTCTCTGAACCAAGAAGATGATCCCAAATCTCAGAAGGAGCTGGACGGGAATACCAAAGAAGTTAAGATAAATACGTAAGCTCTTAAATCTACTGAATCCATAATGTTGCTTGCAGTTGCAATATCCCACCATAATATTATGGTGGATGACTTCACAAAACAGACCGTAAGAATTTTCTTACTCTTAAATATATTAAAGTTCTAATTTTTTCCCCCCTCAGTTTCTCGGCAACCAAACAGTGGGTTTCAGTTAAGCCACTAAAGTGGGTTGTTTAAGCAATGCAGAAGATTTTATATGTCAGGTAGTTGAGTGAACCGTGGAACTCGGTTAAGAAATTGCTTAGTTATTTTGTTTGTTAATTTTCATGAAAATGAGACTTTGATTTAACTTGGAAAATAATTGTTTATTTTCATTCCTTATCCTATGTTTTGTTGCCTAGAACCCATGGGAAAAGAAAAGAAAAAGGTATATTGAGATCCCATATTATCATTGTTTTTGGTTCTTGAGAAATATTAGTACTTTACTTAACTGAATATGTTATAGGAAATGGGTTTGTAGAAACTGTTATTATAATAGTTTATTTTTTGTCTTTGTTATTCGGCAACCAAACTGAGTTGTAATATCTTTTTGTGCTTCCTTTTTTATATTCCAGATGTGAGCTTCAAGATTATGTATCACCACATTTTTCTTAATTAATAATTTGATCCTGTTGAGATATACTATACATGATATTTCATTGTTTTTACGTGCTTTCTATAGGTTTTGGTCCCGTAACTTCAAGCTTTGTAACCATTTTGATGCTTATTCCTTAAAAGGTCATATTCAAAATAAAAACTGAGATTAAATGTCTTTGTGAGAATACTGGTGTGCCATGGACACCCAGATTTCTTGGTTATGGTTCTTGAATTTTGTTTTCCTTTTTCCAAGATTAGGCATTATTTGCAAATGATGTTATGATGATTTTTTTTTCCTTCTATGATTTCCCACATAAATACAAATGCTATCAGTTCTGTCATGACCAATGACAAAGCCGTGTTTTATCTCCAGTGGGTGCAAACTCTAACTAACATTATTAAATAAATACATGAATTTACCTAAAAAAAAAAAAAAATGAATTTGATATTGTTCTGTATTTTTTTTATAAGCTGCAGCAATCTGCTCATCTATATGCTTTTTATAAGCATATTTTAGCTTCAAATTCTATGATATATCTCTTGATATAGTGATAGATTAATTCCAACCTCATGTGTACAAAATTGTGATTCTTCCTATCGTTAGGAAGCATATTGTTTGTTTAAGTAGAATCTTAGATTTTCAGTATTTGTAGGTTGGTTTGTGCATTTCTGTCGTCTATAGTTTGGGAATATAAGAAATTCATTTTTAATTGTTGTGAGAAACAGTATCCAAGGTTTAAGGAATTTGCTATTAATAAAGGCTTGTCAATTGTCATAGATATATATTCTTTTTTCTTTCTTTGTCCTTCCGCTTTAGATATTTTTTTTAATTGTTTTGATCTGCTTCCTAACACCTGCTTGGCTGCTTGTATGTTTGGACTTCTAAATCCTAGGCTAATCCTCAGTTGTTTTATCAAATCTTCCAAATATCTTTAACATCATTGGGTCAACTGAAGAATATGGGGGGTGGTTATAGTATTTTTGTTGTTGTTGCTGAATGCCTGAATTAAAGATTTTGTATTAAAAAGAAAACCATTACATCCCTGGGGTTTGACAGTTGCAAACAGCCCCTTGGGATTTTGATTTTGCTGAGGTTTTTAAATTGGTGAAATTGACCTCCACAAAAATTTGAAAGACATATAATAAAAAATTCATTATTATAAACCCAAGAGAAATTTTGTTAGCCAAAAAATCAAGGGGTCAATTTCACCAATTTAAAAACCCCAGGTGGTTATATTGCAAAATCAAAACCCTGGGGTCTGTTTGCAACTCAGCCAAACCCAAGGGGGTGATTATGCATTTTAACCAAAAGAAAACCATCATACAAGGCAGACCTCTACAAAAGAAAGACATACAGAGAAATTCAAGTGGTCCCAAAAAAAGTTTTTCATGGCCCATTTGCCCAACACATTGGTTACAGGAAAAATGTTTAATTATTTATTAATGAATTTAGAAAATTTTCAAAATCTTTCTTACAGTAATGTTCTTTAGATGTTTGTACATACCCATTTTTTAAACCCACATTTGAACCGGCTTCCATTAATTATTTGGGCTTGAATAAAATATCTACAAGACTAGCCCATTGAGCCCAGCCCACAAAAAGTATCCTATATGGTACCTAACAAGTCATTTAGGCTTATTATGGAGTATTTTGGCACTATTCAAAAGCCCAAAAGAAACCCATATGAAGCCTTATAGCCCAAATACACTAATATTATAATTATTGGGCTCAAGTATCATTGGGTTAATTAAAGGAACAGTTGAAGCCCAATAGTGAGCAGCCCAGCATTTAAACCCAGCTCTGGACAGCCTGTCTGTGGGCCCCAAAGGCTAGAATCACCAGCTGTCTGCTTATAGGCTCAAGGTCTGCTGCCAATGGGACCCGCCTTATGTCATCTCCTCATCATGAGAAAGGAGAACAGTGAACTCCTACCTCTCTACACGTACCAGAGGCAGCCAGCCTTCTTCCTTGAGCCTCTCCAAGCCACCCCAACATCACCAGCTCACCATAGTTCTCTATCTCACCAGAAATCATTGAATTTGGTATTGTACACGCGGTAGACTTTTGGGTAAAAGCTCAATGGACCATTGGGCACAGCCAAGACACATGAGAATTGGGAAAACATGATGAAAGCCCATGACCTATGTCCATTTCAGTCCCAAAAGGACCTAGGGAGTAGTCCCACGACCCAGACTCGTGAGGGTACTGCTCCCCTTATGTTGTTGAGACTTTAGGAGTGTGGTTTGGAGGAGGAGAGTGAGTCCCAAGACCTTGGTAACCATTAAGCTGCTGTCACTGGGTCTACTGGGAGACATGGTGGCTAGTTTGTGGGAACCAAAGTTAATAAAGCATGCATGGCCTAACCCTTCACCAAAAACCAACCAATCAAGCATTTAATGCCTCTGATAAAACCATTTCAAAGGGAGAAGAAAACCTTTGTCCCGAAATTAAGGAAAAACCATAATCATTTCCACTTATGGAATATTTTCAAACTCATCCTTACAAAATATACCACTTATAGTTAAATTTGGAAGTCCATTGGCTTAAGGGAAATCATAAACTTGATTTCCCCATCAGCTTAAGCCACCCTAATCACTCCTATAAATAGGCCTGATTGCATTCTTAATCACAACAACATCACAAGCAATACAATTATCACAATTAGCTCAACACAAGAGAGAGACTTTCTCTAAGAGCTAACTTGTTCACTTCTAGAACACGCTCTAGAGAAAACCCCAAAAAATAGGAGTTTTGAGGCCATCTTCAACCTGAAAACTCCAATCCCCATTCGGAAATACAACCCCCATTTGAGGAGATTGAGACTCATTGCTTAACTCCTTTATTTTCCAGAAAGCTCTTGTAGCAGATGTCTGGGCTCAAGTCCTAAAATGTATTGTTAAAATCATAACACCTTTCCACCACTGACCTAGCTCCATAAAAGGCCCAAACAGTTCCTTCCCTCACCCTCATGCATGTCTCATGGGACTGACTCTCTCCCACAAAGTCAACTCTTTTTTTAGTCTCAACAAATTCATCATTATTAATTATTTGTCCTATGGAAAATGTCAGCAGAGGAATGGAAAGCATGTGTTTTAACAACTTTTGATTAAAGTTATTGTGTTGCAAGCCTGATCCAGTTGTGGAATAGTGAAAAGCCTTGTTCAACAATTGTTCTTTGGGTTTCTTGTTAGCAACATTGTCCTATCAAGCCTTCTCGGTCATTGTTCTCATTCATTTGGGCTTCAATAGTTTTGGTTTTCAACTATTTTTGGAAGATGCCCCATTAGCCCTTGGGCCAACCTTTGGGCCCTCGGTTGAATTTTGGGTTCGACTCCCTCTTCACAAAGCTCAAGTCCACGTTGTAATCGCCCTCAGCACGACATGTGACACTAACACAAAAACACCCCTCACAATGTTAAAACATAGTTTTCTTACATCTATTTCGAAAGAGAATGGATGGTATTTTTTCTCTTCTCCCTTTTATTACTATCTCATGTGGCTTGTATTGGTTTGAATTTGCTTAGATAACCTTTGTGATGCACTAGTACGTACTTGACTAATCAGTCTGCATTGTGGAGCACACATGCACATACATTCAGTTCAAACAGGTTGACAAGTGGAAATCAAGATTTCTTCACTATTAATAATCTTCATAGTGCCTCCGATCGATCAACCCCACCGGTTGATCAAAAGCCTAGGAAGTAAGTTGCTAAAATCTGGTAGGTTTAGATTCAGTGAAATTCATCTCGTTCGACGCCTTGCTCAGTTGGCATCCTTGGTGTATTTCCTTACCTCGTAAAATTTACCCTCCCTACAAGAACTATACTTTTAACTAACTTTTTTTTTGGCTACAATTTACCTAACTTACTTTTATACTGCTATTGACATATAATTAAGGGTGGGCATATACCCGCTAAACCCGACCTGCGACCCGTCCGACTCGAGCAACCGCCCGCCCGCCTGCGAGACCATTAATGGATAGATACAAATTTTGTTTTATTTTTTATTCGGGTTTTGGGCAGGTTGCGGGTTTTATGTTTTTGGTTGGGTATCCACCCGACCAAAGTATAATATATTTTTTATAAACCCATACCTCCAAACCCACCCACCCACCCACCCTTTTTTATTTCTTTCGATCCCCTCAGCCCTCCCTCACTCCTCAGTACCTCACAAATCACAATATATCTCCCTCTGTCTCTCTCACGGTTACTCTCCCTCACCCTCAAACCCTATCCGCTGCACCGCCACGCCCCCAAATCCAACCACACAGCTGCCTCACGATCTCACCCTCACTCTCAAACAACTATCTAAGCACACCAACAACCAGATCTCACTCTCAGATTTTCTTCCGCCATTGCCTCCAGCTTTCCATTTTACTCTCAATTTGATCTCTTACTCTCACTATCAAGTCTTCCCTTTACCGCAACACTCGGATCAAGCCGCTGCCATGGTCGAAATTCTCAAGCAGGTCTTGCTCTCTCTTCTCTCACTCTTGAAATCCAAGTATATATATGTTCAATATTGGTGATATTTTGTGTGTATTTGGTTATTTGTTGTTGTTGTGTTGGTGATTTATTGTTGTGGAGTAGTGGTGATTTGCTGTTGTCGACCGATGGTGATTTCTTGTTGTATGGTGATTTGCTGTTGTATAACCAGACCAACCTGACTGTCCTATTTGACCACCCAAGCCAACCACTTTAATGGACGGTCAACGAATTAAGTTTTTGTAAACCTAACTCAGTCAGGTAGGGTGATAATTTACCCCCAAACCTGACCCGCCCAACTCGTGCCCACCCCTACATATAATACAATGCATTCTATTTTTCATAGTTTTTCAAATTAAAATATTTAGATAAATTAAATGATGTGGCTTTAGATATACTATTAAATTCATAAAAAAATAAGTATTCACCATAAAATAGGCTCTCTCTCTCTCTCTCTCTCTCTATTTTCTTTAAGATGGAGAGGATCTTAATCCGCTACAAGAATTTTTTTTTTTTGGTCAATGATCAGTTTTTATAATGCAATGTTGGTATATCTTTGACAAAGTATGGACATAATCAACAATTAAATTTTATTTTTTGAGTTGAAGTTCTCATACAATTTCGAATTATTTTTCATATATTATTAAAAGGCCACGCATATACTAGTAAATACATTGTGGATTATTTTTAAGCAAAGTTATCCAATGCAAAAGAGAAACAAAATGAATTTGGTTATTTTGTTGTTTTCTCGAGGGAGTTTAGAAGCTTGAAAAAACTTAAGTGTTACAAGAAAACGATCTCTAGACAGAATTAAAGTGAGATAGGGCGGGAAAACTCCCTTAATAGGGCATAACACCTTTATTAAGTTAAAAGCCAACCAATGGTCTCTATCTCTTGTAGCACTACCTGTTCTTTAGAAGCTTTTACCATTGTGGTTACTTTTTCTCTTTTGGTTTGTATGGCTCTAAAACCTTCTTTAATTTTTATCACTCATTTAATTGCTGCAATTTTACTGTCTTCTTTCATCGCAATAACTTAGAGGCTGATTTTTCGCACACCCAAACATAAAACAAGGTCCATGCTAATTAAATAAAACACTTCATAATCGGGCTCAAATCCTTAAAACCCAATACATTTTAAGAACTTATAGCCAGACTTCGACCTAGACTTTTATTTTGGCCCCACCATGTGGACCAAGCCCACATGTGGAAAAAGGCCAAGAAATAGGGAAAAATTAAGAGGCGTTGTTTGGAGGGCAAAAGAGATAAGAGGGATATTTCTTACTGTTTTGGGTTCAATAATGAACTCGAGTGTAGTCTTGGAATAGTCGTGAGACCCATTGAACCTTTAGCTAGTAATGTGCAAAACTCAGTTGTTATTAAAAAGGTCCATATAACTATTGGGTACAAAGTCGTATTTGTTGGATAAAGGTAATCTGCTGAATAGGGTAAAATATTTCTTGAATATAAACAAACACCAACACAGCCACCTCTTTTAACTGCTGGATATTGCAATTCCAGCAGCTTTAAAACACTCTATTCCTCTTAGGGAAGCTAGCAAACTATCTTTTGGCCAAACATGTTTCTCCATTTGATTAAAACCATATTTAACCCAACTTTCCCAATAGTCCATTGCATATAGCAACTCATATTATTATCCAGCAAATACAACCCATTCTTGAAGTTATTATTATAGGTCAAGCCATTCTATAAAATCAAAAGCACAATCCCACGTAGAGAGGACCTTCAGCCAAATGCTTAGAGAGAAAATGGCTTACTCCAAGTCAAAACCAAATAGAAATACATTCAGCTGCTCATCAAATACATACACTAGTTGCTAAACTACATACAACTCTCATACAACCCATTTAACAGCTCTTATACACCATACATCAACTTCTACATACATACTTTAGCTTCTATAGATATAGACCAACCCTCAAAACCCATATAACAGCTCATAAACACATATAATAGAGAGAGAAATATAAGAAAAATATATTAAGTAGCTACAAAATACGTCCAACAGCTCCACAAAATACATCCAACAGATGGGATAAACATTCTAGTGACATCTGAGTGCATAAACGGGAAGTCCCTTTCTCTTCCATTACTACACTCTTAATATCCTCTTTTATGAGTTATTTTCGCATGCTTTTTGATGATATAAATTCTTTGGAGACTTTGTTTGTCTCTTTTGTTGTTGATAGAGCGGTTGATTCGGTTGAAGATTTTGATAAGATCAGAAAAAACAATTTGATTTTGAGGCGTGATAACACTATTTTTAAGGTGATAATTGCTCTCACTCTAAACGAGTTTTGCTTCCAGGTTAAGGCAATTCACCTTTAGGATACAACAAAGTCACCAATTACAGAAAGCAAATTTCGGTAATTCCTTAAAGAGTATTCAAAACGAAACTGTGTATTTAACAGTTAATTAGGCTCCTTAATTTATAAACATTAATTAGCACTATTTCAGAACAATGCAACTATTCAAAACAATTAATAACTGCCACAGAAATAACTTCTATGGGTTATGATCCAGTGCATCTCATTTAATTTAAATAAATTAAAAGATGACTGTCCAATCTTAATCACATGCGCACGTGCTAAGTGCCAAGTGCGCCACATTACGCCACACGCCAAGCGCGTGTGCGAATAGTAAAGCCACATGTCTATAAGTTCATTTTATTCATTTAAAGTGCAGGTGTGTGTACCACCTTATAAACACCTTCAAGGCTTTGTATGTTTCCAATGTGGGACAAGTGCATAAGCCCCCACTTCTATATCACTATAAACAACCATTTTACAACAATCCCCCACTTAGTGATATGAAGTGTTTAGTCAAATACTGATTTCATCATGCATACAAGAAGGTATCTCTCGATTTAAACCTCAATTAGTGTAAGCATCTCAAATTTCTAACAAAGTCAATGGTGGCCTCAGCTTAAACCAAGACTTTTTGTGTTAGAAACGGAAAATACCACACACATGACTCCATCCAATTTCAGCGAATAAACTCACAATAATAATAAAAAAATTCACTTAACCAAGTGCTCCATCCTAGGCATTTCATGAACATTTCCAAAAGTAAACCGTAAACTTTTATTAGAAGTTGTTCCACTTCTTATGTTCATATAGGTGTAGTTCATTTTCATGTCCCTATTACTTAAGACATTTAAAAATAACATGAACTTCATTAAGAGTAGACACTCATCCTCAAATTACCGTAACAGTCCACACTGAATATCCTAGCACGAATATATATGTTTTAGTGCTATCTTAGTCACATAACTGTAACTTGTTATTACCCATTAAACCTTAAAATTATTTGTTCAATAATATAAGGTTGGGTTCCCATCACATGTGATTTTTACACAAAAGGTTTCAAACCCATTCCACTAGATGTACTTTTCACTAAATCTCTTGAAAGTCCCTTAGTGAACAGATCCGCCAAGTTTTTACTTGACCGTATAAACACAATGGTAATTATTCCGTCTACTATTAGCTATCTGACCTATTCATGTCGCAGGCTAATGTGCCTAGACTTTCCATTGTAAACTTTACTATGTGCTTTAGACATAGTAAAGTCACTATCACAATACAAAGAAATGGTTGGCATCGATTGTGGCCTCAACTTTATATCCAATAATAAATTCCTCAACTATTTTGCCTCTTTGCCTATTGCTACCAAGGCTATAAATTCAGATTCTATTGTGGAATGTGAAATACACGTCTGTTTCTTAGAATCTTATAAAACAGCTCCACCACCAAGGGTAAAGACCCAGCCAGACGTTGCCTTGTTATCACTGGCACTAGTGATCCAACTAGTATCAGTATAACCTTCTAGTACTAATGGAAAATTGGTATAATACTGTAAACAAAAATGTATGCAGCGGAAATTAAAACACCATTGCTTGGAAATTAAAACACCATTGCTTAGTATACTAACCATTCTCCGGTTGAAGCAACAATGTTACAGGACTCTCGTGGTTGCTTTACATCATCCAAAGCTAGCCTCCACGCTGACCAGCAATCCAAACCACAACCTTATTCTGTCTTGAATATTCCACCGAAAAAATAATACTCGACAGTGTCGTTTTCTACTAGAGAAATACGAACAATCTCCATAGCCTAAATGCCTCACAAACACTCTGTGCACACATTCAGATAAGTCTGGGGACCAAACTGTAGTATTTATAGTCAAAGCTTCCATCAAGCTTTTGTCTATGTTCAGTTTATCATGGGAAGTTCATTGAACATTCTAGATCATTTATGATATCATAAAGAAGTTCATTGAACATTCTAGAACATTTATGATATCAAGTTCAACGTTCTACGAACATTTATGATATCAAGTTCAACGTAACTGAAATCTGGAGGAGATGGAAAAGCATGCCCACTTTGGGTGCCCCAAACAACATCCCTCATAATTTCTTACATCTCCCACTCACACATTGTGGGCATGACCCTACAACGCACCTTTGAATGTGTTTTCCATTATGTTCATACTGGCAAATAGGCCGTGCGACCATCGAGCATACATGTAATAGAAATATGGGAGTACTTTACCAAATCCTTATGGAGGACCAGTATAGTGACATCCCTAAGGTATCTCGTTATGCCTTAGACTCATTCTAACACATCGAGTCAAGTATTTCTAACCCCTCCTGAGTCCAATTACTCAGAATTATACTTGGCCCATCACAAGTATCGTAACGTACTCACGATTATATTGTTAACATAAAATTCTATAACCTGTCGACAGTGAGTACTTACTCAGTGATGTGTTACAGAATAGTCTTCCTTTCGCCCTAATGTCATTTAACTTCGGTCCAACTGCTTTCCCAACAATATTCCTTTAGACCGTATCTTTCATGGCCATAGGCAACATGCCAAAGTAGCAAACATCAAAACCTCTGCTTCGTGACATAGTCAAAAGTAACCAAGGGCATAAGTAGAATCTTTAAAGAAAGATCCATGGGACTCACACAGTGAAGAAGCAGGGATCTATTCTTCTCACCTCCAATTATGGTCGACTAAGCACATGTAGTATGAAATACATGCTATGGTGGAGTTCTCTTAAGAAAAGAGCATATGTCTAAGCTCAATACACCATACAGATCTTAGTCTAGTCGCTACTCAAGCGTCTAACTCGAGTCCTTAATTTACTTGCCACCACAGGCATCAAATTAAGTTCTCGTATCTGGCTAATCACAGGCTACATGGATAGTAGGCTAT
>OU015762.1:36685300-36778878 GCA_907173295.1 Fagus sylvatica
CACCCTTCACTATGGGAGCTACACTCGGTGAACAATCATTCATCCGAAATCTCTCTAAAACTTTATTAATATAGGTTTCCTGAGACAGACCCAAGATACCTTGAAATCTGTCTCTATGGATCTTAATGCCAATGACATAAGATGCCTCACCCATATCCTTCATATCGAAATTTTTAGAGAGGAATTGTTTTACCTCATGCAGCAAACCCTTATCATTGGTTGCTAGCAAAATGTCATCCACATATAAAACAAGAAAACAAATTTTACTCCCACTGACCTTCTGGTATATACATTGATCCATAATGTTTTCTACAAAACCGAATGAAGAAATTACATTATGGAATTTTAAATACCATTGGCGGGATGCTTGTTTTAAACCGTATATGGATTTCTTGAGCTTGCAAACCAATTGCTCACCATCACTAGAGAGGAATCCTTCAGGTTGTTTCATGTAAACCTCCTCCTCTAGATCTCCATTGAGAAATGCCGTTTTCACATCCATTTGTTGCAACTCTAAGTCAAAATGGGCTACTAATGCCAAAATAACGCGCAAGGAATCTTTCTTAGATACAGGAGAGAAAGTCTCCGTGTAATCGATTCCTTCTTTCTGAGTGAATCCCTTAGCAACGAGTCTTGCCTTGTATCTCTCAATGTTGCCCAATGAGTCTTTCTTTGTCTTAAAGACCCATTTACATCCAATGGCTTTTACACCGTTAGGCAACTCAACAAGATCCCAGACTCCGTTACTCTTCATAGAATTCATCTCTTCCTTCATGGCATTGTACCATAATTCTGATTCTTTGCAACTCATGGCTTGTGAAAAGAACTCGGGATCATTTTTGGCTCCAATGTTGTAGTCAGATTCTTGCAGATACACAACATAATCATCAGGAATTGCTGATCTCTTTGGTCTAATAGATCTTCTTAATGTTGTACCATCATATTCCTGTGAAGTATGTGGTTCAACTCGTTGTTCAAAGGTTCTTGGCAACTCTTGAACTACCTGATCTACTGGAATGTCGTCAGCAGCTTGTGGAACTTCAATGATTGGTTGTTCAACACCAGTTTGTACTTGAGGGGTGCTGTAAACAACAACTAATCTATCACTTGAGGTGGAAGTTTGAGATTCTGAATGATCCTTTTCAGAAACTATGTTCCTGGTTTGATCGCTCCCACTGATCAAGTCATTTTCAAGAAACTTTGCATTTCTTGATTCCACAATCCTAGTGCTGTGAGATGGACAATAAAATCTGTAACCTTTAGACCTTTCAGCATATCCAATGAAATACCCACTAATGGTCCTTGGGTCCAGCTTTTTCTCTTGTGGATTATAAATTCTCACTTCAGACGGGCATCCCCAAACGCGCATATGTTTCAAACTCGGTTTCCAACCTTTCCATAATTCAAATGGCGTTTTAGGAACAGCCTTGGTTGGAACTCGGTTTAATATATACACTGCCGTCTTAAGTGCCTCAACCCACAAGGATTTAGGAAGATTGGAGCTGCTAAGCATACTCCGCACCATGTCCAATAATGTTCGGTTTCTTCTTTCTGCTACACCATTCTGGTCCGGTGAACCAGGCATGGTGTATTGGGCAACAATCCCATGCTCTTGAAGAAACTTTGCAAATGGCCCAGGTGCTTGTCCATCCTCTGTGTATCTACCATAATATTCTCCACCTCTATCTGATCTCACGATCTTAATTTGCTTACCGCTTTGTTTCTCTACTTCAGCCTTAAAGATTTTAAAGGCATCTAATGCTTCGTTCTTGTTATAAAGCATGTAGAGATACATATATCGTGAGTAATCATCTATAAAGGAGATGAAGTATTTCTGACCATGTGAGTCCATGTCTGGACTACATATATCAGTATGTATGATCTCTAATATGTCCGAACTCCTATTGGCACCTTTCTTGGACTTGTTGGTCTGCTTTCCCTTTATGCAGTCCACACAAGTCTCAAAATCAGTAAAATCCAGAGTATTAAGTACCCCTTCATTTACTAATCTTTTAATTCTTTCTATGGAGATATGACCTAATCTCTGGTGCCATAATTTAGAGGAATCCTCATTAATAACACTTCTTTTAGTGCCAGTGTGAACATGCATTGAATCATAAGTAGCATTGTTTTGTAAATTAATGCAGTAAAGACCATCAGACAAAGTACCATTCCCAACATAATCAGATTTATAAAATAAACTGAATGATGAACCTGAAAAAGTAAAGGAATATTCAAAAGGTACAAGCCTTGAAACTGAAATCAAGTTTCTAGAAAAACTTGGAACATAAAAGGTCTTTTCTAACTTTAAAACAAAACCACTACTTAAAATTAAATAGCAAGTTCCTATAGCTTCCACATGCGAGCCCATCTTGTTTCCTGATAAGATGCTTTGCTCACTTCCCACTGGCTTCCTTAGGTTTTGCAAACCCTGCAAGGAATTCGAAATGTGGATTGTTGATCCAGAATCAATCCACCATGTGTTAATATTTACATTAACCATATTAGATTCATAACAAACAAATGAGGTTGGATTACCTTTGTCCGCAAGCCATTTCTGAAATTTGGCGCATTCCTTCTTCATGTGTCCCTTCTTTTTACAAAAGAAACACTTGGAATCTTTCTTGATATCAGTTTGGGGAGGTATTTTACCTTTCCCTTTCTGATTGGCTTGAGATTTGCCCTTTCCACGCGTTGCCAGCATTGCACTTTCACCCTGTTCCATCACCAGTCTCCCTTCCTCTTGAACACACATGGTCATGAGTTCATTAATGGACCATTTTTCCTTATGTGTGTTGTATGAGATTTTGAAGGGTCCATATTGGTGTGGAAGGGTGTTCAGGATGTAGTGCACCAGGAAAGACTCCGACATTTCAACCTCGAGTTTCTTCAATTGAGCCACAGTGTCCCTCATTTGCATGATGTGCTCGCGCACACCTCTCACACTGGTGAGCCTTAGGGATGAGAACTTCATGATTAGGGTGCTTGCCAGTGCCTTGTCTGAAGTGACAAATTGTTCATCAATGGCTTTTAGCAAGTCTCGGACCTTTTCATGCTGATCGACAGAACCACGAATACCAGCAGAAATTCTAGTCTTAATAAACATCATGCTGAGGCGATTAGATCGCTCCCATCGCTCATAAAGCGTGATGTCCGCTGCAGTGCTAGTATCAGTGAGTGCTGGTGGTTCGTCTTTCCTAATAGCATAGTCTATGTCCATCCACCCTAAGTGAAGAAGAACTCTCTCCTTCCATATCTTATAGTTATCTCCCTTAAGTTCAGGGATATCAGAACGAATATCAGAGAAATTTGCAGGTTGTACAACTGCATAAAATTATAGATTACATGCTTACGTTAAAAATGAGGCCTAAATAAAATTTCATGCTTTACCAATGTAAATCATGCTTAAAAATTGAATCTAATGACATAAAAATATGCCTGTGGGCTAAATTTTTAATTCAAGTGGATTCAATTATTCTTTATGATAGAATTTTATCAAATTATTTACTTAATTCATAATTCTAAAGGTATATTATAATTTGATATATATATTCTATCTTAAATTAAACTTTATGATAAAACTATCAAATTATTTACTAAATTCATAATTCCTGTGGGTAAGTTATGAATAACTTGATATTTTATCCTAATTAATAATATAAATATAATAAAAATTCCTGTGGGATAATAATTTATTATATTCAGTATAATTAATTACAATTAATGTCTAATATTCTTTATGTGATCCTAATCAATCAAAATATATAATTTTATTTAATTAAAGATGCTGTGGCTATTCTCTAATTAATTAAAATTATATGGATCACTAGACATTAAATCGCATAAAGACTAGCTTAATATGAGAATAATTACGAAATACATAATTTTAACTAATACTAGTATGTTATTATTATGCACAAAATATTCTCATAATATAAGCATAAATATTGCATAATTAATATTATGCATAACATTTAATTTCATGCCTTTAACTATATATATGCTCAGATTACCATTTGACACAATACATGCACACATGCCTTAAATTTGAGTTTAGTGAAATATTCAGAAAACATTGTTAGGCTGCGTGTGATTCATTAACTGCTTAATCAGATATGCCTATAAGAAGTTCAGTCAACAATATAAAGCTACAATTGGTGCTGACTTTGTCACAAAAGAACTACATATTGATGACTAAGTTATAATAAGAATTGGAACATTAGCAGGGACGGCAACAATAGTTATATCATGTTTTCAGCACAATCACCCAATGTTAAATTGTTATGTACTGGTCCCGTGTCTCTTTTCAAATAATTCAAGTACAAGCAGGATTTAATCAGAAGAGCAGTTTCGATAAAGCCAAGATATAAATAGCTCTAATTCCATTAACTCTGAAGTAAATGCAAAAGAATTCACCACTTCAAAAATAATTATAAACACAAGGGTGGGCCCAAAAACCCACTTCACAGACCAAAAAGTGTCTCTGTTTTTAAAAAAAAATTTCAGCCAAAAACAGAGATAAACAGGGAAGCAACAAAAACACCAAGGCAGAGAATAAAACCTTGCTCTGATACCAACTGTAAGCTAAATGACGATTCTATAATGCGGAATAAACAATTGAAAGAATCGAAAAAAAACTTTAATGCCAAGGAAACAGTACCTCCAGCCATTGATGCTCCTCACTATTTTTTTTTTGCTGCAATCTCTCACTAAATCTCTCACTAATGTTTGGCACTTCCAAACTCTGATCACTCTCTTAAGATGGTGTAAGACTGAAGGGGATTGAGTGTTGAGTCTGGGGACCAAACTGTAGTATTTATAGCCAAGCTTCCATCAAGCTTTTGTGGTTACGTTCAATTTATCATGGGGCAGATCAAAAGTTTTCCAAACGTTACGAACGTTTGGAGTGGACCACTTCAAGAGCTCCTTAAATGAAGGGAGCTAAACGGTCAACATTTAATGAAGGGAGCTAAACAGTCAACACAAATCTCTCAAAATAAATTATATTGATGGGAAACATGGAAATAGAGCAAAATCAAACCAATAACAAGAGAAAGAGGAAAAATTTCTTCCATATAGTTCTACAATTACAAAGAGTGATTTTATAACTGTTGAATAATTTTGATCGAAGTCTGGAAGTTTCTCCCCTAATTTCTGTTGCATTAACTTTGTGTTTTTTTTTTTTTTTTTCTTCCAAATCCCAATCCCCCTTTCGTTGGCTTTCAGTCTAGCTTTATAATGTTAACTGGATTACAGTAAAATTCCCAAGGATCCACAATATCCAGTGGTGCACACCATGAATTGATTTGAGGTGAATCATTTATAAATCCCATAAATTAAGTATCTTTTGTCTAAACAGAGGATATGCTTAACTATAGCCACATGGTTGACTCACACAAATGGAAAAAACTGTCCTGGACCTGTTGGATCTGTGCTCCCTGAAAATCGGGTCTTTAAGGCTCACTGGAACCAAAGTTGGTCTGAGTTGAGCAAGGGCTTTAATCCAGCAGTTTACACTAATCTCTTCTCTTGCTAACAATCTTGTAAGCTTTATTGAACCTAGGACTCTCTTTTGAGTAAAAAGTCTCTTATGCCCTCTATTTAGTGGTTGTTTCTCACAATGGGCTTGGTGCTATTTTTGACAAAGGTAGAAACTAATGTATCAAATTTGGACCCAATTGGACCCACCTTAAACATGTGGGTTATATTCACGCGATTTTGATAAAAGCACCAAGCTTAGGTTTGGGTCTTTTGGGCTGAGTGGGCCCCACGACTTTGGCATAAATTTTGGGCTTCTCATTTACGCGGCATGGACTTGTGTTTATTTTGGCCCTTCAGAAAAAAAAAAAAAAAAAATTTAGGTGTTTATCAAAATTTACGCGGCATGGACTAAATGTGTAATTAATCCTTCATTTTAACTTCTTTAATTGTTTATTAGAATTAAATTATCAGAAACGTAGGCCTAGATATAGCAATATTTTGCCATGCCAAAGTAGTTGAAAATTCAGTTTAGTTTAACTCTATTATCATATTGCAGGCTAAAAAGTACGTAGCACTCTCTGAACCAAGAAGATGATCCCAAATCTCAGAAGGAGCTGGACGGGAATACCAAAGAAGTTAAGATAAATACGTAAGCTCTTAAATCTACTGAATCCATAATGTTGCTTGCAGTTGCAATATCCCACCATAATATTATGGTGGATGACTTCACAAAACAGACCGTAAGAATTTTCTTACTCTTAAATATATTAAAGTTCTAATTTTTTCCCCCCTCAGTTTCTCGGCAACCAAACAGTGGGTTTCAGTTAAGCCACTAAAGTGGGTTGTTTAAGCAATGCAGAAGATTTTATATGTCAGGTAGTTGAGTGAACCGTGGAACTCGGTTAAGAAATTGCTTAGTTATTTTGTTTGTTAATTTTCATGAAAATGAGACTTTGATTTAACTTGGAAAATAATTGTTTATTTTCATTCCTTATCCTATGTTTTGTTGCCTAGAACCCATGGGAAAAGAAAAGAAAAAGGTATATTGAGATCCCATATTATCATTGTTTTTGGTTCTTGAGAAATATTAGTACTTTACTTAACTGAATATGTTATAGGAAATGGGTTTGTAGAAACTGTTATTATAATAGTTTATTTTTTGTCTTTGTTATTCGGCAACCAAACTGAGTTGTAATATCTTTTTGTGCTTCCTTTTTTATATTCCAGATGTGAGCTTCAAGATTATGTATCACCACATTTTTCTTAATTAATAATTTGATCCTGTTGAGATATACTATACATGATATTTCATTGTTTTTACGTGCTTTCTATAGTTTTGGTCCCGTAACTTCAAGCTTTGTAACCATTTTGATGCTTATTCCTTAAAAGGTCATATTCAAAATAAAAACTGAGATTAAATGTCTTTGTGAGAATGCTGGTGTGCCATGGACACCCAGATTTCTTGGTTATGGTTCTTGAATTTTGTTTTCCTTTTTCCAAGATTAGGCATTATTTGCAAATGATGTTATGATGATTTTTTTTTCCTTCTATGATTTCCCACATAAATACAAATGCTATCAGTTCTGTCATGACCAATGACAGAGCCATGTTTTATCTCCAGTGGGTGCAAACTCTAACTAACATTATTAAATAAATACATGAATTTACCTATAAAAAAAAAAAACATGAATTTGATATTGTTCTGTATTTTTTTTATAAGCTGCAGCAATCTGCTCATCTATATGCTTTTTATAAGCATATTTTAGCTTCAAATTCTATGATATATCTCTGATATAGTGATAGATTAATTCCAACCTCATGTGTACAAAATTGTGATTGTTCTTATCGTTAGGAAGCATATTGTTTGTTTAAGTAGAATCTTAGATTTCCAGTATTTGTAGGTTGGTTTGTGCATTTTTATCGTTTATAGTTTGGGAATATAAGAAATTCATTTTTAATTGTTGTGAGAAATAGTATTGAAGGTTTAAGGAATTTGCCGTTAATAAAGGCTTGTCAATTGTCATAGATATATATTTTTTTTTTCTTTTCTTTGTCCTTCCGCTTTAGATATTTTTTTTAATTGTTTTGATCTGCTTCCTAACACCTGCTTGGCTGCTTGTATGTTTGGACTTCTAAATCCTAGGATAATCCTCAGTTGTTTTATCAAATCTTCCAAATATCTTTAACATCATTGGGTCAACTGAAGAATATGGGGGGTGGTTATAGTATTTTTGTTGTTGTTGCTGAATGCCTGAATTAAAGATTTTGTATTAAAAAGAAAACCATTACATACAAGCATCTGACCTCCACAAAAGAAAGACATACAGAGAAATCCTCAAGTGGTCCCACAAAAGAGTTTTTCATGGCCCATTTGCCCAACACATCGGTTACAGGAAAAATGTTTAATTATTTATTAATGAATTTAGAAAATTTTCAAAATCTTTCTTGTAGTAATGTACTTTAGATATTTGTACATACCCATTTTTTAAACCCACATTTGAACGGGCTTCCTTTAATTATTTGGGCTTGAATAAAATATCTACAAGACCAGCCCATTGAGCCTAGCCCACAAAAAGTATCCTATGTGATACCTAACAAGTCATTTAGGCTTATTATGGAGTATTTTGGCACTATTCAAAAGCCCAAAAGAAACCCATATGAAGCCTTATAGCCCAAATACACTAATATTATAATTATTGGGCTCAAGTATCATTGGGTTAATTAAAGGAACAGTTGAAGCCCAATAGTGAGCAGCCCAGCATTTAAACCCAGCTCTGGACAGCCTGTCTGTGGGCCCCAAAGGCTAGAATCACCAGCTGTCTGCTTATAGGCTCAAGGTCTGCTGCCAATGGGACCCGCCTTATGTCATCTCCTCATCATGAGAAAGGAGAACAGTGAACTCCTACCTCTCTACACGTACCAGAGGCAGCCAGCCTTCTTCCTTGAGCCTCTCCAAGCCACCCCAACATCACCAGCTCACCATAGTTCTCTATCTCACCAGAAATCATTGAATTTGGTATTGTACACGCGGTAGACTTTTGGGTAAAAGCTCAATGGACCATTGGGCACAGCCAAGACACATGAGAATTGGGAAAACATGATGAAAGCCCATGACCTATGTCCATTTCAGTCCCAAAAGGACCTAGGGAGTAGTCCCACGACCCAGACTCGTGAGGGTACTGCTCCCCTTATGTTGTTGAGACTTTAGGAGTGTGGTTTGGAGGAGGAGAGTGAGTCCCAAGACCTTGGTAACCATTAAGCTGCTGTCACTGGGTCTACTGGGAGACATGGTGGCTAGTTTATGGGAACCAAAGTTAATAAAGCATGCATGGCCTAACCCTTCACCAAAAACCAACCAATCAAGCATTTAATGCCTCTGATAAAACCATTTCAAAGGGAGAAAAAACTTTGTCCCGAAATTAAGGAAAAACCATACTCATTTCCACTTATGGAATATTTTCAAACTCACCCTTACAAAATATACCACTTATAGTTAAATTTGGAAGTCCATTGGCTTAAGGGAAATCATAAACTTGATTTCCCCATCAGCTTAAGCCACCCTAATCACTCCTATAAATAGGCCTAATTGCATTCTTAATCACAACAACATCACAAGCAATACAATTATCACAATTAGCTCAACACAAGAGAGAGACTTTCTCTAAGAGCTAACTTGTTCACTTCTAGAACACGCTCTAGAGAAAACCCCAAAAAATAGGAGTTTTGAGGCCATCTTCAACCTGAAAACTCCAATCCCCATTCGGAAATACAACCCCCATTTGAGGAGATTGAGACTC
This sequence comes from Fagus sylvatica, assembly GCA_907173295.1. Lineage (NCBI taxonomy): Eukaryota > Viridiplantae > Streptophyta > Magnoliopsida > Fagales > Fagaceae > Fagus > Fagus sylvatica. Next base: position 36,694,579 of record OU015762.1, read on the forward strand.
ATTGCTTAACTCCTTTATTTTCCAGAAATCTCTCGTAGCAGATGTCTGGGCTCAAGTCCTAAAATGTATTGTTAAAATCATAACACCTTTCCACCACTGACCTAGCTCCATAAAAGGCCCAAACAGTTCCTTCCCTCACCCTCATACATGTCTCATGGGACTGACTCTCTCCCACAAAGTCAACTCTTTTTTTAGTCTCAACAAATTCATCATTATTAATTATTGTCCTATGGCAAATGTCAACAGAGGAATGGAAAACATGTGTTTTAACAACTTTTGATTAAAGTTATTGTGTTGCAAGCCTGATCCAGTTGTGGAATAGTGAAAAGCCTTGTTCAACAATTGTTCTTTGGGTTTCTTGTTAGCAACATTGTCCTATCAAGCCTTCTCGGTCATTGTTCTCATTCATTTGGGCTTCAATAGTTTTGGCTTTCAACTATTTTTGGAAGATGCCCCATTAGCCCTTGGGCCAACCTTTGGGCCCTTAGTTGAATTTTGGGTTCGACTCCCTCTTCACAAAGCTCAAGTCCACGTTGTAATCGCCCTCAGCACGACATGTGACACTAACACAAAAACACCCCTCACAATGTTAAAACATAGTTTTCTTACATCTATTTCGAAAGAGAATGGATGGTATTTTTTCTCTTCTCCCTTTTATTACTATCTCATGTGGCTTGTATTGGTTTGAATTTGCTTAGATAACCTTTGTGATGCACTAGTACGTACTTGACTAATCAGTCTGCATTGTGGAGCACACATGCACATACATTCAGTTCAAACAGGTTGACAAGTGGAAATCAAGATTTCTTCACTATTAATAATCTTCATAGTGCCTCCGATCGATCAACCCCACCGGTTGATCAAAAGCCTAGGAAGTAAGTTGCTAAAATCTGGTAGGTTTAGATTCAGTGAAATTCATCTCGTTCGACGCCTTGCTCAGTTGGCATCCTTGGTGTATTTCCTTACCTCGTAAAATTTACCCTCCCTACAAGAACTATACTTTTAACTAACTTTTTTTTTGGCTACAATTTACCTAACTTACTTTTATACTGCTATTGACATATAATTAAGGGTGGGCATATACCCGCTAAACCCGACCTGCGACCCGTCCGACTCGAGCAACCGCCCGCCCGCCTGCGAGACCATTAATGGATAGATACAAATTTTGTTTTATTTTTTATTCGGGTTTTGGGCAGGTTGCGGGTTTTATGTTTTTGGTTGGGTATCCACCCGACCAAAGTATAATATATTTTTTATAAACCCATACCTCCAAACCCACCCACCCACCCACCCTTTTTTATTTCTTTCGATCCCCTCAGCCCTCCCTCACTCCTCAGTACCTCACAAATCACAATATATCTCCCTCTGTCTCTCTCACGGTTACTCTCCCTCACCCTCAAACCCTATCCGCTGCACCGCCACGCCCCCAAATCCAACCACACAGCTGCCTCACGATCTCACCCTCACTCTCAAACAACTATCTAAGCACACCAACAACCAGATCTCACTCTCAGATTTTCTTCCGCCATTGCCTCCAGCTTTCCATTTTACTCTCAATTTGATCTCTTACTCTCACTATCAAGTCTTCCCTTTACCGCAACACTCGGATCAAGCCGCTGCCATGGTCGAAATTCTCAAGCAGGTCTTGCTCTCTCTTCTCTCACTCTTGAAATCCAAGTATATATATGTTCAATATTGGTGATATTTTGTGTGTATTTGGTTATTTGTTGTTGTTGTGTTGGTGATTTATTGTTGTGGAGTAGTGGTGATTTGCTGTTGTCGACCGATGGTGATTTCTTGTTGTATGGTGATTTGCTGTTGTATAACCAGACCAACCTGACTGTCCTATTTGACCACCCAAGCCAACCACTTTAATGGACGGTCAACGAATTAAGTTTTTGTAAACCTAACTCAGTCAGGTAGGGTGATAATTTACCCCCAAACCTGACCCGCCCAACTCGTGCCCACCCCTACATATAATACAATGCATTCTATTTTTCATAGTTTTTCAAATTAAAATATTCAGATAAATTAAATGATGTGGCTTTAGATACACTATTAAATTCATAAAAAACTGAGTATTCACCATAAAATAGGCTCTCTTTCTCTCTATTTGCCTTAAGATGGAGAGGATCTTAATCCGCTACGAGAATTTTTTTTTTTTTTGGTCAATGATCAGTTTTTATAATGCAATGTTGGTATGTCTTTGACAAAGTATGGACATAATAACAATTAAATTTTATTTTTTGAGTTGAAGTTCTCATACAATTTCGAATTATTTTGCATATATTATTAAAAGGCCACGCATATACTAGTAAATACATTGTGGATTATTTTTAAGCAAAGTTATCCAATGCAAAAGAGAAACAAAATGAATTTGGTTATTTTGTTGTTTTCTCGAGGGAGTTTAGAAGCTTGAAAAAACTTAAGTGTTACAAGAAAACGATCTCTAGACAGAATTAAAGTGAGATAGGGCGGGAAAACTCCCTTAATAGGGCATAACACCTTTATTAAGTTAAAAGCCAACCAATGGTCTCTATCTCTTGTAGCACTACCTGTTCTTTAGAAGCTTTTACCATTGTGGTTACTTTTTCTCTTTTGGTTTGTATGGCTCTAAAACCTTCTTTAATTTTTATCACTCATTTAATTGCTGCAATTTTACTGTCTTCTTTCATCGCAATAACTTAGAGGCTGATTTTTCGCACACCCAAACATAAAACAAGGTCCATGCTAATTAAATAAAACACTTCATAATCGGGCTCAAATCCTTAAAACCCAATACATTTTAAGAACTTATAGCCGAACTTCGACCTAGACTTTTATTTTGGCCCCACCATGTGGACCAAGCCCACATGTGGAAAAAGGCCAAGAAATAGGGAAAAATTAAGAGGCGTTGTTTGGAGGGCAAAAGAGATAAGGGGGATATTTCTTACTGTTTTGGGTTCAATAATGAACTCGAGTGTAATCTTGGAATAGCCGTGAGATCCATTGAACCTTTAGCTAGTAATGTGCAAAACTCAGTTGTTATTAAAAAGGTCCATATAACTATTGGGTACAAAATCGTATTTGTTGGATAAAGGTAATCTGCTGAATAGGGTAAAATATTTCTTGAATATAAACAAACACCAACACAGCCACCTCTTTTAACTGCTGGATATTGCAATTCTAGCAGCTTTAAAACACTTTATTCCTCTTAGGGAAGCTAGCAAACTATCTTTTGGCCAAACATGTTTCTCCATTTGATTAAAACCATATTTAACCCAACTTTCCCAATAGTCCATTGCATATAGCAACTCATATTATTATCCAGCAAATACAACCCATTCTTGAAGTTATTATTATAGGTCAAGCCATTCTATAAAATCAAAAGCACAATCCCACGTAGAGAGGACCTTCAGCCAAATGCTTAGAGAGAAAATGGCTTACTCCAAGTCAAAACCAAATAGAAATACATTCAGCTGCTCATCAAATACATACACTAGTTGCTAAACTACATACAACTCTCATACAACCCATTTAACAGCTCCTATACACCATACATCAACTTCTACATACATACTTTAGCTTCTATAGATATAGACCAACCCTCAAAACCCATATAACAGCTCATAAACACATATAATAGAGAGAGAAATATAAGAAAAATATATTAAGTAGCTACAAAATATGTCCAACAGCTCCACAAAATACATCCAACAGATGGAATAAACATTCTAGTGACATCTGAATGCACAAACGGGAAGTCCCTTTCTCGTCCATTACTACACTCTTAATATCCTCTTTTATGAGTTATTTTCGCATGCTTTTTGATGATATAAATTCTTTGGAGACTTTGTTTGTCTCTTTTGTTGTTGATAGAGCGGTTGATTCGGTTGAAGATTTTGATAAGATCAGAAAAAACAATTTGATTTTGAGGCGTGATAACACTATTTTTAAGGTGATAATTGCCCCCACTCTAAATGAGTTTTGCTTCCAGGTTAAGGCAATTCACCTTTAGGATACAACAAAGTCACCAATTACAGAAAGCAAATTTCGGTAATTCCTTAAAGAGTATTCAAAACGAAACTGTGTATTTAACAGTTAATTAGGCTCCTTAATTTATAAACATTAATTAGCACTATTTCAGAACAATGCAACTATTCAAAACAATTAATAACTGCCACAGAAATAACTTCTATGGGTTATGATCCAGTGCATCTCATTTAATTTAAATAAATTAAAAGATGACTGTCCAATCTTAATCACATGCGCACGTGCTAAGTGCCAAGTGCGCCACATTACGCCACACGCCAAGCGCGTGTGCGAATAGTAAAGCCACATGTCTATAAGTTCATTTTATTCATTTAAAGTGCAGGTGTGTGTACCACCTTATAAACACCTTCAAGGCTTTGTATGTTTCCAATGTGGGACAAGTGCATAAGCCCCCACTTCTATATCACTATAAACAACCATTTTACAACAATCCCCCACTTAGTGATATGAAGTGTTTAGTCAAATACTGATTTCATCATGCATACAAGAAGGTATCTCTCGATTTAAACCTCAATTAGTGTAAGCATCTCAAATTTCTAACAAAGTCAATGGTGGCCTCAGCTTAAACCAAGACTTTTTGTGTTAGAAACGGAAAATACCACACACATGACTCCATCCAATTTCAGCGAATAAACTCACAATAATAATAAAAAAATTCACTTAACCAAGTGCTCCATCCTAACATTTCCAAAAGTAAACCGTAAACTTTTATTAGAAGTTTTTCCATTTCTTATGTTCATATAGGTGTAGTTCATTTTCATGTCCCTATTACTTAAGAAATTTAAAAATAACATGAACTTCATTAAGAGTAGACACTCATCCTCAAATTACCATAACAGTCCACACTAAATATCCTAGAACGGGTTTATCACAAATATATATGTTTTAGTGCTATCTTAGTCACCTAACTGTAACTTGTTATTACCCATTAAACCTTAAAATTATTTGTTCAATAATATAAGGTTGGGTTCCCATCATAGGTGATTTTTACACAAAAGGTTTCAAACCCATTCCACTAGATGTACTTTTCACTAAATCTCTTGAGAGTCCCTTAGTGAACGGATCCGCCAAGTTTTTACTTGACCGTATAAACACAATGGTAATTATTCCGTCTACTATTAGCTATCTGACCTATTCATGTCGCAGGCTAATGTGCCTAGACTTTCCATTGTAAACTTTACTATGTGCTTTAGACATAGTAAAGTCACTATCACAATACAAAGAAATGGTTGGCATCGATTGTGGCCTCAACTTTATATCCAATAATAAATTCCTCAACTATTTTGCCTCTTTGCCTATTGCTACCAAGGCTATAAATTCAGATTCTATTGTGGAATGTGAAATACACGTCTGTTTCTTAGAATCTTATAAAACAGCTCCACCACCAAGGGTAAAGACCCAGCCAGACGTTGCCTTGTTATCACTGGCACTAGTGATCCAACTAGTATCAGTATAACCTTCTAGTACTAATGGAAAATTGGTATAATACTGTAAACAAAAATGTATGCAGCGGAAATTAAAACACCATTGCTTGGAAATTAAAACACCATTGCTTAGTATACTAACCATTCTCCGGTTGAAGCAACAATGTTACAGGACTCTCGTGGTTGCTTTACATCATCCAAAGCTAGCCTCCACGCTGACCAGCAATCCAAACCACAACCTTATTCTGTCTTGAATATTCCACCGAAAAAATAATACTCGACAGTGTCGTTTTCTACTAGAGAAATACGAACAATCTCCATAGCCTAAATGCCTCACAAACACTCTGTGCACACATTCAGATAAGTCTGGGGACCAAACTGTAGTATTTATAGCCAAAGCTTCCATCAAGCTTTTGTCTATGTTCAGTTTATCATGGGAAGTTCATTGAACATTCTAGATCATTTATGATATCATAAAGAAGTTCATTGAACATTCTAGAACATTTATGATATCAAGTTCAACGTTCTACGAACATTTATGATATCAAGTTCAACGTAACTGAAATTTGGAGGAGATGGAAAAGCATGCCCACTTTGGGTGCCCCAAACACCATCCCTCATAATTTCTTACATCTCCCACTCACACATTGTGGGCATGACCCTACAACGCACCTTTGAATGTGTTTTCCATTATGTTCATACTGGCAAATAGGCCGTGCGACCATCGAGCATACATGTAATAGAAATATGGGAGCACTTTACCAAATCCTTATGGAGGACTAGCATAGTGACATCCCTAAGGTATCTCGTTATGCCCCAGACTCATTCTAACACATCAAGTCAAGTATTTCTCACCCCTCCTGAGTCCAATTACTTAGAATTATACTTGGCCCATCACAAGTATCGTAACGTACTCACGATTATATTGTTAACATAAAACTTTATAACCTGTCGACAATGAGTACTTACTCAGTGATGTGTTACAGAGTAGTCTTCCTTTCGCCCTAATGTCATTTAACTTCGGTCCAACTGCTTTCCCAACAATATTCCTTTAGACCGTATCTTTCATGGCCATAGGCAACATGCCAAAGTAGCAAACATCAAAACCTCTGCTTCGTGACATAGTCAAAAGTAACCAAGGGCATAAGTAGAATTTTTAAAGAAAGATCCATGGGACTTACACAGTGAAGAAGCAGGGATCTATTTTCTCACCTCCAATTATGGTCGACTAAGCACATGTAGTATGAAATACATGCTATGGTGGAGTTCTCTTAAGAAAAGAGCATATGTCTAAGCTCAATACACCATACAGATCTTAGTCTAGTCGCTACTCAAGCGTCTAACTCGAGTCCTTAATTTACTTGCCACCACAGGCATCAAATTAAGTTCTCGTATCTAGTTAATCACAGGCTACATGGATCGTGGGCTATCCATGTACGGTCCTATAAATAAATTATAGACCTCATCTTAATCAAAACTAAGGCGACGCATAACTGTGTTAATCATCTCTATTTGCTATATAAGTATCAAGGTAACACAATATCTCATCTCTTCTCGCTACTCAAGCGCTAGAGGCGATCGCTCGTGTGAGTGAGCCGACCTAAGCCTGTTGACATACCTTTTATACCACAGAACTAATCATATGGTATACGTGTGTGCTAACATACATGTGATATCATAAACCGAAATTGAATAACATCATATGCATTAAAATATATCCCAAAAGGAGTACAATAATGGTTTACTGAAAAACAACACTACATTACAATGTACGTAACCCTAAACTAATAACATGAGCCTGAAAGGCGTCTCTTCCTATAGGCTTTGTTAGGGGGTCAGCTATCATACGGGTCGTAGAAATGTGTTTCAGGACCACCTCCTTATGCGTAACCATGTCACGTATGTAGTGATATCGTATATCGATATGTTTGGTTTTTCCATGATACTTGGGGTCCTTAGCATAAGCAAGCGCTGCTGTGCTATCACAATGAATTGTCACAGGATCTGAAGTATCCTTGACAACCTCAGGATGCTGGAAGAACCTCCTCAACCAAACTGCCTCCTGAATAGCTGCCGAACAAGCTACATACTTTGCTTCCATAGTTGATAAGGCTATACAGGGTTGTTTCTTACTACTCCATATGATGGCGCCATTATTGAGAAAGAAAGCATAACCAGATGTGGATTTGCGCTCATCTAGGTCACTACCCCAATCAGCATCACTATAGCCAATCAGGCGCAAATCCGAACCCTGATAACAGAGCACATAGTCTATCGTCCCTTTAAGATATCTCAATATCCTTTTAACTGCTTTCCAATGAGCAAGTTCGGGGTTAGATTGGAATCTGCTGACTAAACCAACAGCATAACATATGTCAGGTCGAGTACACATCATAACATACATCAAACTACCAATTGCATTGGCATAGGGAACACGAGCCATCTTTTCTTGTTCATCTTGAGTCTTAGGACACATGTTCTTGCTTAAGCTCTCATTTTTGGAAATTGGCGTGTCTATGGGTTTGCAATCACTCATTTCAAAACGCTCAAGAACTTTCTTAATATAGGTTTGTTGTGATAAACCTAAAATTTTCTTTAAGCGATCCCTGAAGATTTTAACTCCAAGGATATAGTCTGCTTCACCCATGTCCTTCATCTCAAAGTTAGAGGACAACCACTCTTTAGTAGCGACAATCATCTTCGCGTCATTACCGGCCAATAATATGTTGTTGACGTACAATGACAAAATAATGAAACTTCCCTTGGATCTCTTTGTATAGACACAGTGATCTTCTTCGATCATCATAAACCCATTCGATAGAATGGCTCAATGGAATCTCAAGTACCACTGTCTAGACGATTGCTTCAAACCATATATGGATCGTTTGAGCTTGCACACTTTGCGCTCTTGACCTTTGGCTATGAAGCCAACAGGTTGATCCATGTAGATTTCCTCATTTAGTTTTCCATTTAGAAAAGCTGTTTTAATGTCCATCTGGTATAGTTCCAAATTCAAGTTTGCAACAATGGCCAGAATGAGTCGAACTGAGGCAAACCTTACTACTGGTGAAAAAATTTCCTCGTAATCAACACCCTCCTTTTGGGTGTATCCTTTTGCCACTAGTCGAGCTTTGTACCTTTCTATTGAACCATCCGCCATGCGTTTGATTTTGAGAACCCATTTGTTCCCAATTGCCTTTTGGCCTGGCGGTAGGTCTACCAGATCCTAGACCTGGTTAGTCCTTATAGACTCCATTTCATCATTCATTACTTTCATCCATTTATCACTAGCAGAAGATAAGAGAGCTTATTGTACTGTTCTAGGCTTTTCATCATCTTGTGAAGAACACTTCCACGTTTACTTCTACGAGGCTGAGGTTGTTGTGAATCCTCTTCTAATAGTGCGCTCCCACTAGATTGTAAGTCACTCCCACTGTCCCTAGGAGTTTCAAGAATTTCTTCCTGGTTCTCTACTAGACTACTTGGAGTGCCTTCATTTGGATCCATCATTTCATAAAGTGTAGTCTTTATCAACCTCACCTCTACCTGGGAATTCATTCTCAATGAAATCTACATCATGTGATTCCACTTCAGTTATACTTCCATCAGGTTGTTCACCTATCAATACATAGCCTTTGGAATGCTTAGAATATCTGACAAAGATACACTTATTTCCTCTTGGGCCTAATTTCCCATATTTATAAGAAGTATCGTGAACAAAACTTGCTGAACCCCATGGTCGCAAGTTACTCAAGTCAGGTTTCTTGCCAGTCCATAGTTCATAAGGTGTGGAAGGTACTGATTTGGAAGGCACTCAGTTAAGAATGTAGGCTGCAGTCAAAATTGCATCCCCCCAATACGAAATTGAGAGATTTGCTTGCGTCATTATTGACCTAACCATTTCAAGCAATGTTCGATTTCTCCTTTCCGCCACACTATTTTGTTGTGGCGTCTGAGGCATCGTCAACTGTCTTATGATTCCCTTTTTATCACAGAGCTCTTTAAATTGCTCGGATAGATATTCACGCCCACAATCAGTTCTAAGAGCCTTGATGCTCCTGTCTAGTTAATTCTCTACCAAACTCATATAACGTTTAAAGCAATCCAAGGCTTTAGACTTGTGAGAGATCAAATAGACATGACCGTATCGTGTAAAATCATCGATGAATGTGCCTTGCCCTCACATTCATTGGACCACAGATATCTGAATGGATTAATTGCAATGGAAAAGATGCCCTAGTGCCTTTTCCAAACGGTTTTCTTTTTGACTTTCTTACTAGACAATGGTCACAAGTTGGCAAAGTGACTTTAGCGAGATTGCCTATAAGGCCTTCTCTAGCTAACCTAGCCATCCTTTCTTGCCCTATATGGCCAAGCCTTGCATGCCATACAACAGAACTATTAGATTCATTATTAGAAGAAGTCAATAAAAAAATTGAACCATCATTATTATAATAGTCCATATTCAAAACCATAAAATCGTCTGAAATAAAACCACTTCCATAATAAATTGTCCCCAAATATAGAAAAACACAATTATTCTAAAAAACAAATCGGAAACCAAGTCTTAGTAAAACAAGTAAAGAAAGTAAATTCCTCTGGATTTCAGGAGCGTATAATACATCATGAAGTAACAAAGTGCAACCACCTCGCAAGTCCAGCTTGTAGGTACCAATTCCAAGCACCTCAACACTAGCTCCGTTTCCCACTGCGATGTCTCTACTCCCAATTGGTATCTGGCGAAACTCCACAAACCCTACACGGTCTCGCGCTACATGGTCGGTTGCTGCAGAGTGTACAGTTCACACAGGAGTAGAATAAGCAATCATGACATGGCTAATTACAAAAACACAGCGAGATATAGGATTAGTAGTCACCTTCTTCGGCTCAGTGCATTCATGAGTGAAGTGTCCTTTCTTTCCACAATTATAACAAGCCAACTTGGACTTGTCCTTTTTACTTCCACGTTTCCCTCTTGTGGTGCGCTTGGTAGTTTTAGCCTTCTTAGGCGCTGGTCCAGAGGGTTGCACTTGTCTAGGAGTATAGTCTGGACTCTTGCGCTTAGGCCTAGATGCCCTGCACGAGTTTGTCTCAGCCATGTATATAGAACCATTTGGCTTGGCTGCCTTTAGGCGCTCAGCTTCAAGTTCTAAATGACACGCCACATCATCAAAACTTTTGATATTTTCATTGTGCGTCATGTTTTGGCTCATAGTCTCCCAAGAGCTAGGTAGTGAACGGATCACTGCTTGGACCTGCTGCTCATCTGTGAGGTTATTTTCGGTTGTTTTGAGCTCACGAATCATGGTTGACATAGCCCTAAGATGCTACTTGATAGTATGTTCAGAGCGCATCTTATACGAATCAAACTTCATGGTTAGCCCACGAAGTCTGGTGGCTGATGTCCCTCCATATCGTACCTTAAGTGCTTTCCACAGTTCTTGAGTAGTTGGATACTCCTCAAACTCACCAATGAGATCATTATGCATGCTGCTTAACATGGTAAAGCACGCGCATCAATCTTTCTTGCGCCAACTCTCGAAGGCAACAAGATCACGGGTGTGTTGTTCAGTATCACCTTGCTCAGGTGCACTCAGTGAATGAGTTAAAGTCTCCAAGACTTCTTGCTCATTTAGGACATATTGAATCTTACGGTGCCAAATATCATAATTGTCACAATCCAATTTTTCCCCTTTGTTCAAATCAGCTACAATACCTTTTGAAGCAATTTCACTACAAAACAAAATTACATAGGGATATCACACATGTTTAAAAAAAAAATTTGCCGCATTTGATCTAAAATAAACTTAAATAATTATCACATGTCACAAGATCAAAAATTTGCTAAGCTTCCTAATCATCTCTTGCGCCACTAATGTTAATTACTAAGTTTAATTTTAATTTATTTGCGCAAACATGTATGTGAGAATAACTCAACCATACTCCCACTTGCATTTATTAACTCTAAGCATATTTTCACGCAATCATGCTTTGTTAAAAAATTGTTCAATAATTTGTACATATCAAGAATAAATTTCATATTAGGGCTAAACATGCTTCAATGTCTCTTGATATCATACAAAATATTTTTCATGCATTTGAAATTAATTTAAAATAATTAGGCATTATTTATATGAAAACAAATCACATATAACATAATATAGCCTAATTACAATAAATATAATACATCTCCACTGGAAACAGCCTCAATGGCTGTCACTTTCTTTATTGAGAGTGGAGAAACATTTTTTTTTTTTTATCATTATTTCATTGCTCTCATCAGAGAGTGTATTTCACTCGCCACCATTGGAGATCCATGTGTGCAACTTATCTCTAAAGCATGCTATCTATTGCATATCATTGCTTACAGAATGTAAAGAAAGCATATAAGACACACGAAAACAACCTAAGCAAGCTCTAATACCAATGTAAACAAAAATGTATGCAGCGGAAATTAAAACACCATTGCTTGGAAATTAAAACACCATTGCTTAGTATACTAACCATTCTCCGGTTGAAGCAACGATGTTATAGGACTCTTGTGGTTGCTTTACATCGTCCAAAGCTAAACTCCACGTTGACTAGCAATCCAAACTGCAGCCTTGTTCCAGCTTGAATATTCCACTGAAAAAACAATACTCGACAGTGTCGTTTTCTACTAGAGAAATACGAACAATCTCCACAGCCTAAATGCCTCACTAACACTCTATGCACACATTCAGATAAGTTTGGGGACCAAACTGTAGTATTTATAACCAAAGCTTCCATCAAGCTTTTGTCTATGTTTAGTTTATCATGGGAAGTTCATTGAGCATTCTAGATCATTTATGATATCATAAGGAAGTTCATTGAACATTCTAGAATATTTATGATATCAAGTTCAACGTTCTACGAACATTTATGATATCAAGTTCAACGTAACTGAAATCTGGAGGAGATGGAAAAGCATGCCCACTTTGGGTGCCCCAAACACCATCCCTCATAATTTCAGTCCTAATCCAATAGTTAGCTTTAGATATCCAAGGACTCTACCAATTACTTTCCAATGCTCCGTACTAAGATTGTTTGTATATCGAGAAAGTTTGCAAACAGCAAAGGAAATATTTGGTCTAGTGCCATGCATTGCATACATCAAGCTTCCAATCGCACTAGCATACTCCAATTGAGCAACTGCTTTTCCAGAGTTTTTAGTTAATTTAACTGTTGAATCATATGGGGTAGTCACTTCCTTAATTCTCAAGTATTGAAATTTAAGAAGTATTTTCTCAATATAATAAGATTGACACAAAGCATAACCCCCTCTATGTTTCTTCACTTTAATGCCTAAGATAGTATCAACTTCCTTAAGATCTTTCATCTTAAATCTTGAAGTCAGATACTTCTTAGTTTCAGATATTATTTCCATATTTATTCCAAATAGGGATGGCAACGGGGCGGATCGGGACCAGATCATGGGTGACCCGACCCCGCCCCGCACAAGTACTATCAATACCCGACCCCCCCCCTGATGGTCGAGGCAACTTATCCCACCCCACTCCCGAACCGCCCCACCCCGAGAATCGGGTTTTCGTGCATTAACCCGACCCGATAACTCAAAATAATGTAGGACATCACTTTTAATATCAAAATAATTCAAACAATGCTATCAAATCTGACAACTTCACAGAAACTCCAACCAAAAGCAAAAAGCAAATGTCAAATAATAATAAACACTTGTATTTAAATAATAAATAATGATAATATAAAACCTAAAGAAATACTATACAAGTATCATACACCATTTAATAATGCTAATAATAAAAAAACTAAAAGATACGTTGCCAAAGTACAAAAAGAAAAGGAACGAATAGTTGAAACTTGAAAATTTAAGAGCCAAATAGCACAACATGTGAAGGGCATGACACTTAAATCAAAAAGAAAAGGAAAAAAGAAGAAAAATTAAAGAAAAGCTGAAAAGGTAAAAGATGGCACACAAAACAAGAAAAGAAGAAGCAGAGGCTAGTAGACAAAACAAGAAAAGAAGGAGGAGGAGGGGCGAAGAAGAAAAACAGCAGAGACGATGAAGGTTCCGTGATTTTTTATTTTCATTTTTAATATTTTGTAGTTTGTACTGCCATTTGAGTGTAAGAGATCCCAAAAAAGAAGAAACACCCAAATTAGCTTTATCAAAATCTAGAAATTTTGTGTGTGCATGTGTTTGTGATATTTGAGTATTAGATAAGAACAAAACAAAAAAAAAATGAATAAAAGAAGAGGATTTGTTAAAACAATAAAGCAAATGTTGCAGGGTCTGTGATGGAAGTAGAGAGAGAGAGAAAGAGAGGTACTGTGATGGAGAGAGAAGCTGCGGCGTGAAGGGCTGCGTGAGAGGTTGGCGGCAGCGTGCGTGACAAGGTAAGGGAGGCTGGGCTGAGAAAAAAAGTGAGGAGTGAGAGAGAGCCAGAGAGGAGGGTAGAAAAATGGGTTTATATATATGCTGAAAACCTAAAGGCAATTTTGTAGATATAATCGAGGTAGGGTGGGTTGGGTCAGTCAAAATCCATGACCGCACCGCCCCACCCTAGGTATCGGTGCAAATTATGTAACCCGTAACCGTCCCGTCACATCAATGGGGCGGGTCAGGTCGGATCGGTGCAAAATTACCATCCCTAGTTCCAAATATAAGCATGTCATCCACATAAAGACAAATAATAACACCATAACAATCATTGAATTTAGAATAAATGCATTTATCAGCATTGTTATGCTCAAATCCATGAGATAAAATAACATAATCAAATTTCTTATGCCATTGTTTTGGTGCTTGTTTTAGTCCATATAATGACTTAACTAACTTGCAAACTTTCTTTTCATGTCCATGCATAATAAAACCTTCTGGTTGTTCCATGTACACCTCTTCATCTAAATCACCATTTAGAAAGGCAGTCTTAACATCCATTTGATGTACATACAAATTGAAAATTGAAGCTAGTGCCAATAGCACTCGAATGGATGCTATTCTAGCTACTGGTGCATAGGTATCAAAATAATCTATGCCTTTTTTTTGTCTAAATCCTTTAGCTACCAATCTGGCTTTGAAAGTTTGAAGAGACCCATCAGTATTGTATTTTCTTCTAAACATCCATTTACATCCAATAGGTTTAGATCCCGAAGGCAAATCGACTAATATCCAAGTATTGTTTGACACAATTGAATCCATTTCATCATTAATTGCCTCTTTCCAAAATGCAACATCCCTAGAAGCCATAGCTTCTTTAAATGTTTTTGGATCTTCCTTTATATTTAATAAAATGAGAATTTTGTTAAGAACATTGTCTCTATTTCCTTCCATAAAAAAAACAATAGCTTGAGATGACACAAAATCTGGACCCAAATTCTTTTCTTTCCAAACTCTTTGACTTCTCCTAGGTTCAGTCGATAAATCATGTACTCTTTTCCTTTTTCTCGACTAATACTTGGATTTAAGTCATTTAAGTCATTTTCTTGAGTTGGTGTAGGATTTGCAACTAGTTTGGAATCATTATAGAATTTATCTTCAATAAACTCAACATCCTTTGATTCCATTATGACATTAGAGTCAAAATCCAAAAGCCTATATGCTTTTGAATTTTCTGCATATCCTACCAATACACTCTTTACAGCTCTTGGTCCTAACTTTGTTCCCTTTGGGTCTGTAACCCTATAAAAAGCTAAACAGCCGCATACCCATAGGTATCCCAGATTTGGTTTTCTATCTTTCCACAATTTCATATGGTGAAACTTTAAATTTTTTAGAAGGTATTCTATTATGTACATGGTAGGCTGTAAGCAAAGCCTCTCCCCATAAATTGAAACTCAATTTTGCATTCAAAATCATGGCATTTATCATTTCAACTAGTGTTCTATTTTTTCTTTCTGCAAGACCATTTTGCTGTGGGGTATAGGTTGCACTTCTTTGATGTATAATGTCATTTTCTTCGCAGTATAAGATAAATTCAGTTGGAAAATATTCTCCACCTCTATCCTACGAAGTATCTTTATTTTCTTTTCCATTTGATTCTCAACAACAAATTTGTAACATTTAAACTTGTTAAATGCTTCGTCTTTACTTCTCATTAAATATACATATGTATATCTAGAACAATCATCAATGAAAGTAATGAAATATCTGTTGCCTCCTCTAGTTAAAATTCCATTAAGTTCACAAATATTAGAATGCACAAGTTCCAGCAATTGTGAATTTCTGTTAACTTTAGGAAAAGATTTCTTTGTCATTTTTGCTTGAATGCAAATTTCACATTTAGCACTATGATCATCTTTATATGAAATTAAACCATGCTTGGACATAAACTTTAAAGATCTATAATTCAAATGTGCTAAACGATAATGCCATAAAGAAGAAGATTCAACAATATAAGCAGAATTAGTAATAATCTTATTAATACTTAGTTTATGCATGCCATCACAAGAATATCCCTTCTCAACAAACACCCCTCCCTTGGACAGAATCAGGTTGTCAGACTCTATAACAGCCTTGACACCTTTCTTACAAAGCAGATTTGCAGATACAAGATTTTTCCTAATTTCAGGAACATAGAGTACATTAATCAGAATAAGTTTCTTCCTAGAAGTAAACTGAAGTTCAACAATCCCTTTTCCTTCGACTTTTGCAGTATCGTTATTTCCCATCTACACTTGCTGTTCAACCGTTGCATCTTCTAAATTCTTGAAGTGAGATTTGTTGTTGCAAACATGAATAGTAGCACCGATATCATACCACCAATTAGAAGACTTTGATTTTGCATCAGCCATATTCAATTCAGAGATCATGCTTATATGCAAATTAGAAACCATGGCTACAATATCAGAATTTTCCTCAACCATATTGGCTTTATTAGGAACTTTATGATCATCTTTTTTTTGTTTCTTCTTGTTTTTGCACTCATAATTTAAAATATCCCTTTTTTCCACAATTGTAACAAGTTTTATTTTGCTTATTGTTACTATTGTTGGAGGGATTGCTGTCACTAAATTTTCTCTTATTTCCTCCACCAGAAAGATTTTTAGAATCAACATAATTCATTTTAGAACTACTCGGTGCAAACATTTTCTTATCACGAATTCGAGTTTCCTCTTCAATTCATAAATGTTTCTGAATTTGCTCTATAGTGAAATCTTCTGTTGTGTGCATCAGTTTCTTTCTATAATCATTCCAACTAGGAGGAAGTTTGGCAATAATAGCACCAACTTGCAAATTTTCAGCAACAATTACTTTAAGATCTCTAAGTTTATTCACTAGAACTTGCAATTCATGAACTTGATCCATTATAGAAATATTATCAACCATAGTAAACTCAAAATATTTCATTATGAGAAATTTATCTGCACCTTGTTTTTCAGTTTTGTACTTGAATTCCAGAGCCTCCCAGATTTCCTTTGGTGACTTCATTGATGTGAATAAATCATACAAACGATCAGACAGAGTATTCAGAATATGTCCCTTACATACCACTTTATCTTCTTTGCGTTTCTTGCATTCTGCCTTAAGTTGATCAGAATAGTTGTCAATTGGTTCAGAAAGTTTTGACAGATTCAGATCCAGAACATATGCAATCTTTAATGCAGTAAGCAGAAACATCAACTTGTCCTTCCAGAGAGTGAAATTCGTCCCATCAAACCTGTCCAGTTTCATGAAGTCTTGATTCATCATTTTGAAAGTCATCATCTCAGATTTTGACCCCATTGCGATTATCACCTTAAAATTGTTGAAGATTTTGATAAGATAAAAAAAAACGATGTGACTTTGAGGCGTGATAACACTATCTTTAAGGTGATAATTGCCCCCACTCTAAACGAGTTTTGCTTTCGGGTTAAGGCAATTCACCTCCAGGATACAATAAAGTCACCAATTACAAAAAGCAAATTTCGGTAATTCCTTAAAGAGTATTCAAAACGAAACTGTGTATTTGACAGTTAATTAGGCTCCTTAATTTATAAACATTGATTGGCACTGTTCCAGTTCAAAACAATTAATAACTGCCATAAATAGTTATTTCTACACACAAAAATAACTTCTATGAGTTATGATCCAGTGTATCTCATTTAATTTAAATAAATTAAAAGATGACCGTCTGATCTTCATCACACACGCAAGTGCCAAGTGCCAAGTGTGCCACATTATGCCACACGCCAAGTGCGCGTGCGCGAATAGTAAAGCCACATGTCCATAAGTCTACTTTATTCATTTAAAGTGTTGGTGTGTGTACCACCTTATAAACACCTTCAAGGCTTTGTATGTTTCCAATGTGGGACAAGTGCATAAGCCCTCACTTCTATATCATTATAAACAACCATTTTACAACAGAGTCTGTTAAAGACGAGAAATTATTCAGTACACCGGGTGAACCACGTCACCCATCCACCATTCCAATAATTAAATAACACGTGTGATAATTAATACAGTCAGCTTTTAACCATTGGTCATTTTAAAAGTATGGGTTTAATGCTGACTGTATTAATTACCAATGGTTAAAAGCTGACTGTATTAATTATCATTAGTGTCATTTAATTATTGGAATGGTAGACGGATGACGTGGTTCACCTGATGGACTGAATAATTTCTCGTTAAAGACACATCGTTAGCCTTTGTCATTACCGTGGTGATGCGACATGCAAGTAGCAGATTCGACCTCCCCAAACTAGAATCCGGGTCAATGAAAGATTCCCAATTGGACCTCGACACGTGATGCGACAAAAAATAACCCCTAACAATAATCTTAATGAATCAATTAAAAAAAAAAAAAAAATCATTGGACATAAAAGAAGAGCATATTCATTCTTCCACAGTGCGTACAAATACAAAAGGCAAAATGATGTAGCAGTGGGAACTCAAAAAATATCATAAACAATTAATTCACAATCACATTCTTAGTACGACAAGTTCTTGAAAATGAAGTTACAGCATAGTTTTGAAAGCGATTTAGATTACCAAAGTTTTACCCAAAAAAAAAAAAAGATTTAGATTACCAAAGAAGCTAGAAAGTGACCAAAATAGCATCCGATGCTAATGGCAGGCATTTTCCATGTGGAATATATGTCCACTGGCTATATCCGCACTACCATCTCTGGTCTCTGTCACATTAGTTGATGAGTTTTTTATTGGGTAAATTAAACTGATATATAAATATATATATATTTTAAATTAAATTTAAATATATATATATATATATATATATATATATATATATATATATATATATATATATATATATTATTTGTTACATCTTATTTTGAAAAAATGACATTTTGCTCTTAAATTTACAAAATAATTAACACTTTACTTTCTTTTTTGTTTATTTTTTATTAATTTTTTTAACCAATGCCTAACTAACCTAGAGTTAAAAAGAAAAATTATATTCCAATTATTTTAAGTTTAAGTGGGGAATATTCCTTAAAAAATAGGGGGAAAAAGGGTTGAGTGTTAATTATTTTGCAAATTTAGCAGCGGAGTGTCATTTCCCCAAAAGAATGGGATGTTAGTGTAATTTATCCTTTTTTCTTATTATTATTTTTTTCAATTTGATAATCATAAATTGATGAGTCGATCATCTATCAGGGTGACCTAATAAAAATATTGCAAAAAAAATTAAAAAATTAAAATTGGATTAGATTTAAAATTAATCGATGGTCTATGTTATTTAATCTCCCATTTCTGTTTAATTTTTAAGTATTATCAAAGAAAAAGATAGCATCAGACAATTGATGTTGAGAATAAAAGAGAAAATAGTTTTTCTTTTTGGGCTTAAGGAAAATGTTACGAGGAGGATAGTCCGTCGTGAATTGCATGTAAACATAATAACTCTTATCCACTGAAGAATCTAGACGGGTTCAATCATAATTATTTTTTGATAATTTGATAATTAATATTGGAAGAGAGAGGATTTGATGCATAGCTCTAAATTGGAAAGATTGCTTTTTTCTTGTATTTTTCGTCGCCATGCATGCTTCAAGAGAATCAAGACCACCTACTTGCTTTTGTCATTCTCAATGCAATGTGATTCATGGCTCTTCCTCTTCTTATTTTGCGATACTTTATACTCTTTTATTTATTTTATAATTTTCATTAGTTGTTGTAATTGTTTTTTCACCCTTGTAGGCTTGTAGAATATTTCTCTGTTATGGATTAGCCGGTCCTGGGGGAAGTCACACAAGCCCTTGGGTTGGGCAACCCCAAGGAAGCAACAAATGGGGGAAAAAAAAAGGTAATAGTATACATGAAAACATAATTATAATTTATATTATTATATATATATATTATTATTATTTATTATATTAATTTTTTTATTAGTATACATAATTTTTTTTATTATGAGAGTGTTAAGCATTTTAATGAGATATATGTGAAGTGTTTTAGTGTTTGTGTGAATGGGATCGGTCTCCACAGTGTGATTAATTGATTTTTTGAAAATTTTGTTTGCACGTAGATGTGATTAGTGGCCATTTGCTTTTATTTGTGAGGGTAGCGATGCAAGCCATTATTTTGTGTTGTCGTGTAGTGTGTGTTCTTGTGTTTATTTAATGGTTTCTTTATGACTTTTAATTTATTATTTGTACTATTTTTGTTGTGGTTTGTAGGACACTGATATTTATATTTGTTATTAACACTAAGGAGTTTTTTAGTTAAAATACTATTAGACATATAGTAATAATAAATAGATATTAGTTTGGATTTTTCTGATTGAATTTGTTTAAAAAATTGTAAGGAGAAATTGTTTTCTTTGAGTCGGATCGTATTAATTATAAAGTACCATAACCGAGAATATATTTTGCTCTTTTATTTATTTATTTTTTTAGTGCTAAAAACACAATGTAACCTCGATTTTGCATTAAAAAAAAATGTGGACTTTTTTTATGTTGTTTTTTCTAAATATTTAATAGTAAGTGAGTAACCAAATTTAGGATGGGTTTGGACAACTCAAACCTCGGGGCCAACCCTCATATATATATATATAGATTATATATTTGGTGAAACTAGACTCGCTACTACACCCTATTTTCAACAAATGACACTTTGCTAAAAATTTTCTAAAATAAATTACACTTAGCTCCAAAATAATTGACACTCAGTTCCAAAAGAATTAGTAATCTTATTTTTCCGTAATTACTATGGTTGGTTTTGGGATTTCCTACATATCCATACATAGTAAATCTATAATTCTATATTGATTTTTCACCATCGTAGATCTACAAAAATCCAACCTAGAATACATAACTTTTTTGAGGAAAAGAATACATAATTAAATGAGAATATGCTCTTCATTTCAAAATCTTTCTATTTGGTCCATTTAATGGTTCAGATTTTATTTCTTGGATCTAACAGCATACATACTATCACATCATTTAAAATTTTAAATGACGTGACAATCTTTATACTGTTAGATCTGTAATATTTAATATGAATCAAGAAATTAATCAAATTGAGAGATTTTGAAATAAAGAGAATCTTTTTCAATTAAATAATACAAATATGAGATTTTATAAAGAATCCTTAAAAAATGAATATACATAAATATATTTTTCTTACAGATAAATTCTATCCTTCTCTTTTCTATCCTTCTAAGTTTTAATCTAAACTTCCACATATAAACAATTTTTTTTTTTTTGAATTAAATACAAACAATCTTCGGCTCTATTTTATTGGACTATATGATGGCTTAGCATGTACATACTATAAATACATACATAAACGAGTCTTTAGACTTTTTCATATTTTTTTGCATATTGAAATTGCACTCATCTATGCGCTCTCCTCTTGTAGGAGTCTTTCTCTCGGTAACACGAGTTTTCTCTCCCTAGTTCTCTAGGTGAGTTTTTTTCTTTGCTATCTCAGGCCATTTTGTGACTGAGGGTTAGTGTTGTACGATGGATGACGGAAGTGATGTTATAGAAGGGTTCTAGAAGATCAAACTCACGGTAGATGAGGAAGTAAATATAGCTATCACGGCGGAGAAAAGGGGGAATACTCTGGAGGAGTGTTCTCTTAGCCTTTTTGGAAAGTTCCAGACAGGCAGACCTTTCAACAGAAGAGCGGCGAGAGACACGATGAGATCGGTGTGGAGAATGGGCTCTGAGATTCAGATCTTGGAGGTGGGGAACGACATTCTTCAGTTCAAGTTTCCGACAGAGTTCCAAAGGCAATGGGTGGTTGATAATGGCCCATGGAGCTTCGAGAATAATTTATTATTACTACGCAGGTGGGAGAAAGGTCTAAGCTTTAGAACTATTCAGTTCACTCACTCCCTATTCTGGATCCAGATTTGGGGGTTGCCTTTTGAACTGGTTTCGGAGAAGGTGGGGGAGGACATTGGAAATAGGATTGGAAAATTTGTTGCAAGTGATGAACGAAAAGGAGTGGTGGAACAAGCAAGGTATTTATGGATAAGGGTGGAAGTCCCGATTGATAAACCATTGCGTAGGGGGGGATTTGTGATCAGTCCGGAAGGAGATAGGTGCTGGGTGGATTATAGGTATGAAAGGCTTACTACATTCTGCTTCGAGTGTGGAAGGCTCGGCCATGAAAGAAGGTCTTGTCCACATAGCAACCACGAGAGGGAGGAAGAAACACCGCAATATGGTGAGTGGTTGAGAGCCACTTTCAATGGAAAGCTAGCGGTGCCTCGCGAACTGCAAGGCGGTAGTGGGATGGGTGGAAAAAAATCGCCGGTCAACGAGGAAATCAGGCAGGTAGCTTCGATGACAATGGACCTGGTGCAAGAGGGAGTAGAGACAGGTGGGGTCATCCAGCAACCCCAGTCTGACATGGAGACATCTTGTGAGGTCAAGTCAAGAACATTAAATGGAAAAGACAAGATAGAGCTAGTGGTAGGGAAGGGTCAGCAGACAACAACTGGGAGGGAAGACTCTTTCATACTTAAGGAAAGTAATGTGGGGCTTGAGATAGGAAGTCAGTCTGGAAAAACCAACTTAGTCTATGGGCGAAAGCAAAAAGAGAGTGAGGAAGATCAGATATTAGAGGAACCCGAGGGAGTTGGTGGAGATAGACATGCTGGAGAGATACGAGTTGACCCATCACCATATACTATAGTTGAAAATATCCCTCAGGTACACAGTGAACAAGCCAGCTGTTGCGTGTCAAAGGGTAGGGGTACAGAGAAGGTACATAAAGCAAATGTAGTTCCCAATAGGGATGGGGAGGGGGTGAACATCAAGGAGGGACACGTGGGAGAGTTACGTAAAAATGGGGCCCTTCAGGAGTTGCACGCTGGAGAGAGGAGGGCACAACAAAAATGGAAAAGACTGGAACAACCTTTTGCCATGCATGCAGTAACAAATGATAAAATTATGGAAGGGTGTACATTAGGGGACAAAAGGGGTAGAGACGAGAATTTCAACCCAAATCGGCAGCTTTCTGTAAGCAAGAAACTTAAATATGCTTCAGATTGCAAGGTGGTGGATAAAGTTTTGGAAGCGGCGGTGGCTGGCCAACAGCCCCGCCGACCGCAATGAGGCTCCTAAGTTGGAACTGCAGGGGGCTTGGGAACCCCTTCGCAGTTCGGGCACTTCACCATTTGGTGAAATCTCAAGGTCCCGGCATCTTGTTTCTTATGGAAACGAAACTTGATGTTATTGGTATGGAAAGAATTAGAGTAGTGTTGGGCTACAATTGTGTTTTTACGGTGCCAAGTGTTGGTAGAAGTGGGGGTTTAGCTTTGTTATGGAAGGAAGGGATAGGGCTGGAGATCCAAAATTTCTCATCTCATCACATTGATTCTCATATTAGTTATAAAGATGGAAGAACTTGGCGATTGACTGGGTTTTATGGAAGACCTGAGGATCATCGGAGGTGGGAATCGTGGGCTCTGCTAGATCATTTGAATAGGATGGGTCAACACCCATGGCTTTGTTTTGGGGATTTTAACGAAATCTTGCATCAGGAAGAGAAGATGGGGTTGCACCAAAAACCATTGCGGCGGATGTGGGATTTTAGAGATGTGTTAAGTCGCTGCAATCTGATCGATATGGGTTATAGGGGGTACGAGTTCACTTGGGATAATTTCAGAGTTGGAGGGGCAAATGTCCAAGAGAGACTTGATAGAGCTCTCGCCTCTCCCACGTGGTCAGCATGTTTCCCAAATAGTTTAGTCACGCACATTATGACTACCACTTCGGACCACCTACCGATTCTTATTGAGATAGGCCAGCAAATCCCGGGTCATGGAAGGAAAAAGCGCCATCATCGTTTTGAAGAAAAGTGGTTAACAAATCCGGAGTGCGAACAAATGGTTAGAAGGCTATGGGACCAAGTTACAACCCAGGGGAGCCCGATGTATAGGTTGACAGAAAAAATCAAGCATTGCAGGATGGGGTTGGTGCAGTGGAGCAAGCAATCTTTTAATGGTGTTCAAGGACAAGTAAGAGCTCGACTTGACTCTATCGAAGCTCTTACCATGGATAACAGGGATGGCCAACACAAGGATCACATCAAAGCTTTGAAGGGAGAGGTGAACTCGTTACTCCTAGCAGATGAGTTTCATTGGAAACAAAGGTCAAGGAAAATATGGTTGTGGGTAGGCGACAAAAACACCCGTTATTTCCACCAGAGTGCATCACAAAGAAGGAAGACAAACTCACTGATGGGTCTGTTGAACTCCCAAGGCCAATGGTGCACGGATGCGACAGAGCTAAAAGCGATAGCCTCAAATTACTTCCAAGAGCTGTTCACTAGTAGTGAACCCCACCGGATTGAAGAAAGTATGGAAGCTGTGGAGGGGGTTGTCTCTCCAGAAATGAATAGGCAACTGCTTAAACCATACACAGCCATAGAAGTGAAGCATGCAACCTTCTAAATGCACCCGTCAAAAGCGCCAGGCCCGGATGGTATGTCCTGTTTATTTTTTCAGAAATTTTGGCACATTGTTGGGGGAGATGTCACCCAGGCTGTTTTATCGGTTCTTAGCTCAGGTCATATGTTGAAAAAGGTGAACTTTACTCACTTAACTCTTATCCCAAAGATCAAGAACCCCACAAAAATGGCTGACTATAGACCTATTAGTCTTTGTAATGTGTTGTATAAGATTGTGTCAAAATGTGTAGCCAACAGGTTAAAGACCATTCTTTCGGCGGTTATCTCGGATGCCCAAAGTGCATTTGTTCCTGGGAGACTCATCACTGACAACATAATAGTAGCGTATGAAGTGCTGAATTGTCTCAAAGCTCGAAGAAGTGGGAAAAAAAGGCTCAATGGCAATCAAACTCGACATGAGCAAGGCCTATGATAGGGTGGAGTGGGGCTTTCTATTCCAAATCATGCAGAAATTGGGTTTTGATGCTAGGTGGACCAATTTGGTTATGGAGTGCATAAAAACCCCATCATACGCAGTTCTTATTAATGGTGAGCTGCAAGGTTACATTGCTCCAACCAGAGGCATTAGACAAGGGGATCCTCTATCCCCGTATCTTTTTCTCCTCTGTGCGGAAGGATTTTCAGCACTCCTCAGAAAAGCAGAAAGAGACAAAAAACTAAGTGGCATATCTATTAGTAGAGGTGGCCCAAGGTTGTCCCATTTGCTCTTCGCTGACGACAGTCTATTGTTTTGCCAAGCAAACCCGGGCGAGTCTAGGAACTTGTTGGAGGTGTTAGCTCTGTATGAACATTCCTCGGGCCAAAAAATCAACTTGGAAAAAACAGCCATCTTTTTTAGCAAAAACACCAAGGCAGAAACCCGAGCGGAAATCCAAAGTATTTGGGGAGCACAAGTGGTTCTTCAATATGAGAGATACTTGGGAATGCCTGCAATGGTGGGGCGTTCTAAAGAGCGGGCTTTTTCGAGTCTGAAAGATCGAATTGCTAAAAAACTCCAAGGGTGGAATGAGAAGTTTTTGTCAAAAGCGGGAAGGGAAGTTCTAATTAAAGCTATTGCTCAATCTATTCCCACGTTCACAATGAGCTGTTTCAGATTACCAAAGGGTTTCTGTGATGATGTAAATGCCATGATCGCTAAGTTTTGGTGGGGAAGCTCAAGCTGTGTTCGAAAAATCCATTGGAAAAAATGGCTACATCTGTGTACTTCTAAGGAAGATGGCGGATTAGGGTTCAGAGATTTTCATGCCTTCAACCTTGCCCTCCTAGGTAAACAAGGGTGGAGATTTATTCAAGACCCCCACTCACTGGTGTATCGAGTTTGCAAAGCTAGATATTTTCCGAACAGCTCGTTTATGGATGCAAAGGCTGGCACAAACCCATCGCTGATATGGAGAAGCATTCTCTCAGCAAGGGACACAATTCAGGCTGGCATGATGTGGAAAGTTGGTGATGGAAAAACTATTAAAATTTGGGAAGACAAGTGGTTGCCGTGTATTCCAGCTCGGAAACAGAATGGACCAAATGTTACATTTGTAAGGGAGTTGATCGATGAAGATCGAGGTTGGTGGAACGAGTCAATTATTGATGCTACCTTTGATGTGAAGTCGGCTCAAGTGATCAAACAAATGGCCTTGTGTAACTTTAACAGCCCAGATCGAGCTAGGTGGAAAGAAACTACCTCAGGCGAATATTCAGTTAGTTCTGCTTATGCCCTGGAATTGAAGAGACAAAAGCCCCAGGATGGGGGAGAATCATCGAACTCAGAGGAGCTTAAGGGGATGTGGAGAAGAATTTGGAAGCTGAAAATCCCGGGTAAAGTCCGTCACTTCTTATGGAGAGCCTGCAATGAAACGCTGCCAACAAGTTAGAACCTCCAAAGAAGGAAAATCCTGGTGGATCCCCAATGCCGTATTTGTGAAGGGGAGGTGGAAACAACTACCCATATCCTGTGGGAATGCCCATTGGCAAATAGTGTTTGGTCTCTGGTAAAAGGGAAAATCCAAAAATGCCATGTCTCTAATGAAGAGTTCCAACATGTTACAAGAGCTTTAGTGGGGGTGTTGCCAAGGGCAAAGCTTGAAGGATGGGCGGTAGTCTCATGGTCTATTTGGAACGCCAGAAATAGGTATATTCATGAAGGAATTCAGGCCTGCCCCTCGGATATAGTTGATAAAGGCTTGGGTGTTCTTCAGGAATTCCAGAACTGTTAATCGGTGCAAGTACAATCCTCGGGAATTTTAGTTTGAGAATATTATGGCTCTTTTGAGGATTTGTTCTCTCTTTAGTATTTTTGTAATGCTTCGGTGTAGCATTGTTGGCCCATCTTTTGGGTCCCTCTCTCTGTGAGCTGGCCTATTTAGCGGTGGGTCAGTGTTCCAGAGTTTTACTTTGTACAAGCTTTCTTCATCTCAATATATTTGATCTCCATCTTTATTATCAAAAAAAAAAAAAAATACATACATAAACTTCAATGGCAAGGACCATGTAATCTAAGCTTGATTTAGCAACAAAAAAAAAATGTAATCTAAGGCTTGGTGGTAGCCTTCCTCTCTCATTTCATTTTCAGCTACCATACACGGTCCACTGCAACTATAACTTAAAAGCCACACGTCCTGCAATGCTTGCTCTCTCTTGTACTCTTCTACACTGTGGAATTCAAACGATGTTACCCGACAACATAAAATTATCTTATCTTATTACATGCCACACGTCCTGCGATGCCTGTTCTCTCTTGTACTCTTCTACACAGTGGAACTCAAACGATGTGACCCGACAACATAAAATTATCTAATAAGATGATCTTAGCAAAAGATAAAATAAACACCAATCGCATGTCAAAAGAAAATAATGACCAATAATAAAAAGAACCAACACATTATTACTCAAAACACGACAATGACTATCAAACAAAAAACACACGCCAATGACGAATAGCAAAAAGAACCAACCCATTATTTCTCAAAACACGACCGAAATTTTGTACATATATGGCTTGTGAATGTGATTGATTTTGAATTTATTTTTAGGAAGAAAAAACAACGATATTCTTATAGTTATTTTTCCGCGTTATGAAGTCAAAGTTTTGAACATAAGTTTGGGTCTTGAAATTCTTATCTAACTTATTTTTGTGTGATTACTAACTTGATTAATCATTTATGCAATTTTTATTTTCATTATTACTTAAGCTTTTCTTTTCTTTTTTATTTATTAAGAAAGTGACATCCCAACCTTTAATCACACTAAATCTATTCCTTAACCATGATATATTATAAAAACCTTATAAATCGATGATACGATAGATTAAATCTAAAACTTTCAGATTTACATGAGGTTTCAAATTAAACTCATCAGTGGAGTACACCAGGCTCCATTATTACTTGAGTTAATTAGGTATCCATGACAACTAAGATCCAAATATCTAGCCAAGTGTTTCATAAAAAAAAAAAAAAAAAAAAAAAAAAATCTAGCCAAGTGTATAATGTATGGAGTTATGGGTCATGTTAATTAAATTCATAATAGGATCCACCACTTCTGTGAAAAGAAAGAGTACGTATTTAATGTATTCCCGAAGTACCTAATAATTTTCCATAATATATGTGGTATTAAACACATTAAAAATCTATCCATCTTTTTGGGTATATTTACGAGGTTCAATCTTTGCATTTAAAAAGTTGAAATAATCTTTCCAATAAGATCGCACCTCCAACACATTATCCTTGTTGTCGTTTGCTAATTATAATTATTATAATAATAAAAAGTCAGATCTCATTTTCTTTCTTTATTAATTTAATTATAATAATAAAAGTAAAAAACCCACATCATGGCTTTGAAATTGAAACCCGGAAGGCTCTACTGGCGCCACCACGCTTTTGACGGTACTCGTACAATTTAAAACACACATTAAAAAAGAAAAGTTTTCATTTTTGCTTTCTTCTCTGTTTTGTTGGTGTAGAATTGAAGGGTAGAGCTTGGTTTGGGAGGAGGAAGAGAGAAGCTTTCGCTATGGCACCAGTGGTGAAGTTAGCTGGGGTTGACAAGGAATTAAAGAAGATTTTGGAGGCAAATATGGACCAAGTCCCTGCCAGAAGGCGCGCTCGCGAGGCCTTTAAGGATATTCAGCTTCAAATAGATCACATCTTGTTCAAGGTTTTTTCTTTTTTATAAGTGTTTCTGTTGCATTGGTTTGTTTAATAACTCAACTGCTTTAGTTCAATACAAAGTTTAACGAATTCAATATTGTTCAACTACTTATATTTTCTATTCAGTTTATATATGTATGTGTGTAAAAATGTCAAATTTCAAAGTGATGATTTTTGTGATTGGAATTGGCTTTTGTTCATGGTAAAAAGTGATGATTTTTGTGATTGGAAGTTCCTAAATGGCAACTGAGGGATAATAGCTAGACGGGAATTTAGAAATTAAGACTACTCAGGAAATTGCTTAGATTTTTGTGGCAATTAGTTTTTGGTGGAGTTGAATTTGTAAAGACTATCAAATTTCAAATTGCTTCATTCTTTCCGTTACAAATGCGCATGAACTTAATACATTGAAATGTATCAATTTACTCTAACAACTAGTTGTGAGAGACCATTCTCTCTTTGAGACCATGTATTGATGGGTTTGGGATGATAAACTTATTTTAGTGAAATGTTGGCCCTCATTCAAATGTTTATGGAGTAATATTGATTACTTTATATTTCACTGTTGCAGACACCATCTGATGGACTACAAATGAAGGAGGTAAGAATTCTGCACTTAAGATTGTTTATCTATGATCTTCTTCTTGCTTTTGTCAAATTTTTATTTAGATTTTTTTTTAGGGAGTTGTTTTGTGTATAATCGAATTGCTTGAGGCTTCATAAGCTGGATGTTTTGTTTTACTTATGGTATCTGAAGTGAACAATATATGTCATTGCATCTCATATGTGCGACTTTCTCAAGTTCCCAGTGGCAAGCCATTGATGATATAATTTGCTTAAACATATAGAGCTGCACTATGTTGATGTCAGTGGGCTGAGGTTTGTTGCTGTGGAGAAATGGTGATGTGACCAAGAAATGCATGATCCCCCCCCCCCAAAAAAAAAAAAAAAAAAAAAAACAATAACAATTGTCATTTGAATGTAATGATCTCCAACATTTATTCTTAGCTCAAATTTCTTTTTTCTTTTTTTTAATAAATCTAGCTCAAATTGCAATTAAGAGAAACATTTGACTCTCTTCTGATCCTTAAGTGGGGATTTTTCTTTCCTGTTATATTGGGGCTGTGCAACTTCATTCCTGTTTATCACCTTTGATGGTAAAACTTAGTTCTCGTGAAAATAAATTTTTTCACTCAGCTATTTACTTTTATTTGTTTATAACTAGCTATGAAAAGTGCTAAAATTATCTACAAACCAAATAAAAACCGTAGGCCACTTGAATTTATTTAAAAACAACTGGAGATTTAATAATTGGTTACACCTCTCTCTCTCTCCATTGGTTGTTAAGTTTCTTCATTTAGTATTTCTTAGGTGGCAGTGAAAGAGGATTCTTACAAATTGTCATTTATGATGCTATACTTTCTGTCTCAATCCTTTATAGTTTTACTTACAAAGTTGCTATTACTGTTCTTTTCCATTAAAGTTGATCATTCAATACTCTTTGTACAGTCGTATGAAGTGAACTCTAGAGGATTGGAAATTTTCTCAAAAAGTTGGCTTCCGGCCACCTCTCACCCCAAAGCAATGGTGTACTATTGTCATGGTTATGGAGATACCTGCACATTTTTCTGTGAAGGCATGGAGCTTTGTTTTTTTTTTTTTTTTTGGGTTGAATAAACTGAAGATAATTAGCTCATGTGAAGTAGTAGTAGTGATCAATTTGTGATAATGGAACTTAGTTATTGATGTGGTCATTGTATTCTTAACAGGAATTGCAAGAAAGTTGGCATCATCCGGATATGGAGTTTTTGCAATGGATTACCCAGGATTTGGTCTTTCAGAAGGTCTCCACTGCTATATTCCCAGCTTTGATGGGCTTGTTGATGATGTAATTGAGCAATACTCCAAAATTAAAGGTAAAGCTGAATTGTTTCATGTCATATTTGTTGAAACTTTCTGCAACAATCTTAATAACGATGTTCTTTTTTCTTTTATTTTATCTTGTATAGAGAGAATATGACTAGGTTTACCCACATGGAAAGCTGTTTAATTTCTGTCTTCCCAATGAGTGGGCTTTATCTTGAACCTGTTTAAGAAATCCAGTGGTTCTCAAACCTGTTTTTATTTATTTATTTTATTAAGGTTTCTAGGAAGTATATTGTTGCATCTCATGACCGATTGTTTCTTTTCTCTGCCTTTAGCTGTACTCTGTCAACATGGGTGTCATCCTTCATTGCAAGTGCAATCTGCCTGATGTTGCAACTCCCAGAAACAAAAGAATGGGGTCATGGCTATATATTTGTATCATAAATTGTACTGTAAAAAGCAAGTACAAACACTGAAACACATGCTCACACATATGTTTGTTTTTTGGTTTGTTAACAGTCACCAAACTATGTGTAAATTTTTTGACACAAATGCTTAGCACCCTCAAAATCCTCCATGCTTTTTGCTTACATGAAGGCAATTTCTTTTATGTCTTCTTGTAAGTATTGGACATGGGTGGAATGAAGTGTTGTGCTTTCAAGTGTCAAGACACCCATTTCTTAACATAAGTATCCTTCAAATCATAGGTCTATTCCGATAGATCTCCTGCTTAGCTTTTCGTAGACCGATCAATTTTTTCATCCTCAAGTTTTTAGGTGGGCTAAGAGGTTTTCTGTGGCCTTCATAAAAAATTCTGTTGAGATTTCAAAACAATCCCTGTAGCTTGTGGCATGCTGTTTGTGATTAAGAAGCAAAGTTGAAATCGCTCTAATGCTAAAGACTCAAAATGATGCAGGACAACCCTAGGCTTCACCATATAGAGCAACCTGATCGGCTTGGAATCACCACCAAGCCGAAATTTCAAGAAAAAAAAATTATGTTTGTATATCTCAATAATAGGCTCATTAAGAAAAACCACCTGGAGCCTTTTATAGCTTCCAGAAATACAAAAGTGTACGTCTCCCACAAAAATCTCCCACAAAAATACTCAACTTTGAATGGATAAACCGAATCTGAATGAATAATCTGAGTGAATGAATATCCCTAGAAAATCTGAATAATCTGTGTCCATGGTTTCCTCTTTAGTACTCTGGATTTTATTTCTTTTAACTTTTAGCCCAAGTGGATGCCTCGCATATAAATCTTTTAGTGGCTAGTTGCTCAAACCATATAGACCTCTACAGAGCCTGTATGTTCTGTAAATAGATTAAAGCACTTGCATGAACTTTAATTCATGACTAATTACAGGGCTTATAGTATAAATATGTTTCAAAATGAAGTATTCATTTTTTCTTTCCCATGTGCACAAAATGTTCTTAAAGAGAGGCAAAATTTGATTCAACTTGTTTTTGTGTTATGAATTTGCTTCCTGCTATATGGCAAGCATAAGCTAGGCTTCGCCTTGATAGCTTTCTTTGCTAATAAGTTCCTCCTTTCTTGAATATAAAGAAGTCTACGGATCTAGAAATGTCCCTTGTTAGCTGTTATTTGGTTAATATGGGGTTGGAGAAACTGGATTTTAAAGTTGAAGTGTTCATTTAGTGCAAGTCTGACAAGCCATTGATTTGACTTATTTGGAAGCAAAAGTATTATATATTGCAATCACTGGAACCATGATATATGATGATTTTGTATCTTCTCAGAATTTGTGATTGAATACATAATGTAAAATTTCTAACTAAATGATCTGAATATAAGCTACCATGTTATACATAACATTTTCATTTTTCTCACCTATGAAAGTATCGAAATGACAATGGTTTCAAATACTAGTATGTTCACATTATTTGGTTGAATTTTAATTGCAGAGAACCCTGAATTCAGTACTCTCCCAAGCTTCCTCTTTGGTCAGTCTATGGGTGGAGCTGTAGCTTTGAAGGTGCACCGAAAACAACCTAATGCATGGGATGGTGCTGTCCTTGTTGCGCCTATGTGCAAAGTACTTCTCTGAACCTATGTTAGAAGCCCTTTTAGTTGACCTTTTATTAACCAAAATGTTTTTGTTTTAGATTGCAGATGACATGGTCCCCCCATGGTTGCTCAGGCAAATCCTGATTGGTGTAGCTAATTTTCTTCCAAAGCTTAAGTTAGTTCCACAAAAGGACTTGGCTGAGGCAGCATTTAGAGAACTGAAAAAAAGAGAGCTGGTTTGTCTCTTTATGCAATTAGATAATTCCCAGGATTAGAAATATAAGATGTTATGTTGTATGCTTGTAGCAAAGACTAAGGATGTCAGTTGCTTCAGTTTTATTATATAGTATTGGCATCTTATTCTCACTAAAATTTTAACTTCCTTTTTGTTCTAGTCCACCTGTTCTTACAATGGATTTTTAGCTAACATGTTTTTAATATTTCTGTAATGCAGACGGCCTATAACGTTATTGCTTACAAGGATAAACCTCGTTTGCAGACTGCAGTGGAGATGCTCAGAACCACTCAAGAGATAGAACGTCGATTGGAAGATGTATGCTCATTCCCTGACTTCTCTCTGTTGTTACGTTTATAAGAACAAGAGATAGAACGCCGATTGGAAGATCTGAATTATAGGAACAAGCAATTTAAAAAAAAAAAGAAAAAAAAAAAGAAAAAGAAAAGAAAGATTACATGTTGGAAAATATGACTTTGGGTTTATTTAAGAAGTTTGTTTTACCTGGATATTTCGGTCAACATCAGAATAGTTTTCTGGAAAGAGTATGCAGAATTGTAGTTATATTTAGATTTTAGACTCATAATTTTTGTGATTACAGGTCTCTCTGCCATTATTGATCTTGCATGGAGAGGCAGATATTGTAACTGATCCGTCTGTGAGCAAGGCGTTATATGAGAAAGCAAGCAGTTCAGACAAGAAGCTTAACCTTTACAAGGATGCCTATCATTCTCTTCTTGAGGGTGAGCCAGATGAAATAATAATTCAAGTTTTTAATGATATACTTTCTTGGCTTGATGAGCACAGTATAAAAAGTACTTCCCAGTGATAATTTGTCACCCTTTTTGTTCTGTGCATTTTTTTTTTTCAAGGAACCTTGATATCATTGAAAAAAGAAAGAAAGAAGCTTCTGTTGCATGTACAAAATTGTCAAGCGCATTGCATTTCAAATATTAATAAGTGTATTAGTGCAGACAATTTGGATAAATTTATAGCAATTTGATACAAAAACTTCTCTTGTTTATTATTAGTGCAGGCGATTTGCATTTCAATCTTGAAGTACTCGTTTTATTTGCACAATTTTAAGTTTAGCTGTATTTCTTCCACCACATATATGGTGGAAGATTGTCCTGGAAAAAGATGGGAGGAAAAAAAAATGTTAAAAAGTTAAAACTCCCTTCTCATTAAGATAACCTTACTGGGTGAACTTAGATATAAATTTAAGTTAGACAAGCTTATAACAAATTGAAAGAAAATTTTAGCTTAACGTTCCGTTTGTTTCGACCAGAAACGTTTTATAAAGATTGTTTTTTGGAAAATGAGTCATTTTCTCTTTCCTCTTTCTCGTCCCATTCTCTATGTCCATTACACCAATTGACATATATTGACGATGGTTTGGTCGATGGAGAGCCAGCTGGGTCTTGGGAGTTGGGTCACAGAGAATCAGGAGGTGCGCCCCTATAACAAGGTATCCGGTATCCCAGCCCCTTTCCAAGCCTCTGCTAGCTCTGGTCCTGGGATTATCTCAACTGGTCTGGTTCTTCTTCTCCTCCAACCCAGTTACAAAACTTTTCCAAAAAAGCCAAGCCGTTTCACTTTGGAGGGACGCACACCATCATATAAATGCCCGTGCTTATAACGTTATTCGTTTTTAAGCAATAGAAAATTAGTATCTCATTACTATACAGGTATATTGATTTTCATATTTCATTGTTTACATTGTAGTTAGATTATTTAGTGGCCTTTCTTAGCAAGGAGTGGAACTTTATATGTGTGTATCTATGAATAGTGGTAGAATTTGGTTTTGATCCGTAAGATTTGGCATGCAAAAATTGAGGATTTGATATTCATTTTTCATTAATTTGTATTAATAATAATAATAATAATAATAATTATTATTATTATTATTTTAATTTTATGGCCCATTCTATTCTGATCAGTAAATGCTATTCAGTTGTTTTCCTAGCCCATTAGAAATTATTGAAATTTTTACTGATTTTCTATGCATACCAAACACTGAAAAATGTTTTTCAGCTTATTTTTAGAGTTGCAAACAAACAAATGAAGGGTATTATATCTTGAATTACATAATATGGTTATATCTTAACTAAGGAATTGCTAATTGAGAGCAAATTGATTATATCACATCATTCTTTTTTTCTTATTCTTTCTCCTTCCAATTTTCCTCATTTTTCAATTAATTAATTAAAGAGTATTAGAGTAAATGAAGTCTATTAGTATTAGGCACAAGCCTTAACTCCAATCTAAATAAATATTCTAACTCTTAAGACAACTTGGGTCAACGAAGTAATCATCCAACTTTCTCCTTAAATTGTAAATTGATCATAAACTCTTACCTATATCCAAAAAAGCGTAGATTGACTTCCATACCCGTTAATGTTTCTCCATATTATCTCAGATAATTTACCATTTTGTTTTCTTCATGATTGATTTTGTATTCAATGTACTGTAAACAAAAATACTAAGTTTACTAATGTTGTAATGTTAATATTTGAGTCTAATCTTTTTGTATGTATTCTATTATGAAAGATTATTCTTTTGATTTAATCTCCTTGAAATATCTTTGATTCAAGAATTGCGCCAATATAATATTGATTTTGATTATGTTAATTATCAATCCTACCAAAACTTGTAAGTTCTGGGGTCAAGAAGAAATTATGTTAAAGACTCAAGAAGAAGCTTAAGTCTGTAGTCTCGACATGTCGACACCGTCTGTCTGGTTGACATAGAGCTCCATCTGTCGCAACCTTCTTCCAGCTCGACATGTCATGTAGGTCGATTAGTCAAATATCGGGATTTCAGAAGCCCTGTTTTAAAAGCCCACGGTCTAAAAGGTTTAAAGTATTATTCTTTAGTGGTCAAGATATAAAAGCTACGATTTTGGTCGACCATTAAAGGAGACGTACATATAAGAAAACATATTCTAAGAGAGAATCAAGGTCTTGGTTGTGTTCTATACACCTAGGGTTTTGT
Organism: Fagus sylvatica; assembly: GCA_907173295.1. Classification (NCBI taxonomy): domain Eukaryota; kingdom Viridiplantae; phylum Streptophyta; class Magnoliopsida; order Fagales; family Fagaceae; genus Fagus; species Fagus sylvatica. The sequence goes on from OU015762.1 coordinate 36,730,162, forward strand.
AAGCAAGCCAATTGACAATCTTCATCAATCTGAGTTGAGTTTGATGAATTGAAGGCGCTGTGCAAAAGGAAATCGACAATCTAAAGTTGCTGATCAAAAGCTTCAAGGTGGGTCTCGGAGTCGTGGACTTGAGTAAGTTCATGGAGGGACGGAGTCAGAAATTTAATCTAGGGTGGACATCTTTTAACAGGGATGGAGCTAGAAATTTAATCTTGGAGGCACCTAATTGTGAATCTATACGTGTGTTTTTCATCCATATATATAATTAAATAATTCATAGGGTTTTATAAAGTGATTTTTTTTTTTTGAGAAATGAAGGTTGGTAGACTAAACGTGCGTAAATAGAGGAGTGAATCTTAGCCAAAAACAAAAGGGTAATAGACTTTTGGTTTTGATAAAGTAACGGGGTTGTTAGGTAACTTAATCTAAATTAATGGGAGGATTAGCGTATTATGTAACTATGTGGGGTTGGATTATAGATTCAGTTAAGAATTATATTATATTAGATTATAACCCGCACATTGCGCGACTCTTTTTCATTGTTTTTCTATAAATATGTTCCTAACAAAGTAACTTAACCAAGAAGAAGGAAGAAATAATAACAATAATGAGAAGGAAAAAAAAATAAGACAGAAAAGAAAAGAAAAGTGTAAAATAAAAAATGTAAATAATTTTGCTTAGCGCTTAAAAATAGAAATGATTATTATTATATTTCATCGAATGTATTATATTGATTTTTATTATATTTCATCAAATGTATTATTCTAAGTCTATAAAGATAACTACCAATAACTTTCTAGCCTAATTGCATCGATTCCTTTCAATGGGGGTTTATATCCCAGGGTTGTATTCACTTAGCAAAAAAAAAAAAAACTCACTTCACATCTTTTATGAATTTCAATCACTTTGGTGAACCTCAATTGTTCCATATAGGGATTCCAAATGTTAGAGGTTTCCCATTTTTGTTTAACTTACAACATTTTGATAGTACAAATAAATAATACAATTTGTCACATATTTATCCCATCTTTACCTTTTTTGACTTTCTTTTGTTTCTCTTTTCATCTTTTTTTTGGGCAATTTATCACTTATTAATAATCACAAAAACAATATTTGTAACCTTAGAAGTCTATCATATAACAAATTGGTTCACGAAGATAAAAATGACAATGTCATCTTAAGTCTAGCATGTATCTTAGGAAAATTTAACACATAGAACAAAAATGTTAAGATGTTATTCCCTCTACCCCTAAAAAAAAAAAAAATCTACAATTGCCTTTTTTAGTTATCTCTAGATGATAGTCTACTGATGTTTTAAATCTTAAATAATTTGAATGTTGCCTCCTCAATTCTAATATGAGTGATAAAATATAATTTATGCTTAACACTTACCCCTAGTAATATATTAAACATATAGTTGCCAAGCTATTTAGCATATCCAATTGTATAAAAATAAAAAAGATCAAGGCAAACTAAATTTTATATGCAGTTAGATAGTTTTTGAAATAGTAAGGAAAAAAAAAAGCATTTTTGGTTGTAGAAAATAGACAACTTAACCAAACAAAAATACTTCGAATGTAAAATATACATATTGCATATTGTGTAGAAAAACTCATCCTAATTGTATCATTCACTCTCTTCAAGACCAACTCAGCTAATGCATCTGCATGCATGAAAAAAAAAAAAAAAAAAAAAAAAAAAAAAAAAAAAAAAAAAAAAAAAACTAATGATCATAATCAATTGAGATTGCTAATAACATGAGACACTTTTTATTCACTCTTTAAGATCAATTCATTAAGGTATCTCATGGCAGAAGAATATCCTTTTACATAATTAAAGTTAGAGTCATATAACTCACGAAAGAATTTCATATAATAATTCAAATGAATATTTTAAAAACATGAGACTCTGCCTAAATTTAATAACTATTTAGCATTCAACTTGAAAAAAACCCAACCTAATTGTAGCAGTTTATAATCTAAACAAATCTTTGCTCTTTAAATAAAGAAAATATAATTTTCAAATATGCAATTATCAACATAGCAAACACATCAGAATGGGAAGAAACTTAACATGAGAAAAAATGAAAATGAAGGTAATACTGATGTAAAATTTATCTTGCTTAAACTCTTATTTCTACGTAAATATTAAATATAAGAAAATAATTGTACAATAGTAAGTAAATTAGACGCAAAGAGCATTTTTCTAAAAAATATTTTACAGCTATATATATTTTTTTTTCCTTTTTTAATTTAGCCCAACCAAAAATAAGGCATTAGCCCACCTTTTATGCTCTCTAACCCAGCAATCTAACACAAAATCAGCCCAATACAGCAAAGTTTTGTTGATGAAGTCACGATGGAGTTGAGGGAAAGAAAAACAAATAAAAAGATGAAGAAGAAGATGAGAGGAGAAATTTATATGGTGAGAAAAAAAATAAGAACATGAAGAGATCCAGAGAAGCAAAGTGAGAATGAAAAATAAAAGAAAGAATGTGAGGAGGGAGGAGATCCAGTAAGGAAATGTCATGTGAGAAAGGAAATAAAAGAAAGAAAAGGAAATGTGAGAAAGTAGAATAGTCAATACGTTGGATTTGGAGAGGAAAAAAAAACTTCTTGGAAGGTTCCTAGTTCACAAATATCATTACATATATACTTATTTATATAAATACCACATATGATATTTGGGAATGAGATCCCATGCAATACTAAAAAGTATTGTATCCACCTTTTTTGTGGTTGAGGTAACTTTCAACCTCAACCACTCAATTTAAAAACTAAAAAAAATTCAAAATTTGAAAATTTTAAACTATGCAATTCCCATGCAATACCTAGGGATCTCAATCCGATATTTTGTTTTTGGTTTTAATAAGCAAGTGATCACTTATTAGAATTTTTTTTAAAACACTACATTAGATTCGTTAATTTAAATTAATTAGTTTAATAATATGAATAAAAAACAACATTTATATATATAGAGAATGATAATCCCGAAATGATATAATGGTACATACCAATATCAAAATATTCAGTTACAATAACCAATCCGAAACGGATTTTAAAACTTTATTTTACATTCCCTTTAGATCTATTAGATTAATTGCTCCATCTTATGAGGCAACACCATTTGCAGTGAACAAATAGTACATCAAATATTCCATTTGCTATTGGTGTCACAATATAAGTTTTTAATATATTATTATTATTATTATAGAATATAGATATAGTGATATAATTATGAAAGTTATATTCTATTGATTTTTGTTGTACATTTTTTTTTATTAAATAAAATTATCTTCTATTGGAGAAATTTACTAAACATTTTCAGTCCACCCCAAAAAATATTTCTGGTTCTGCCTCTGGTACAATAGTAAGTAAACAGCACAGCGTCCTTACTGTATCAACCAAAATGTCCTGTTGAGAATAGTGGGTTCCCGTGAGTGGAACCGAAAGGAACTGAGAAGAAAAACATATGGAAAAAATATATTCTAAATGATGTCGTTCTGGACATAACAAAAATGCACATATTAGTATAAATTTAAGTCGTTCTGGACATAACAAAAATGCGTATATTACTATAAATTTAAGGATTCTAGATATTGAACTCACAACCTTATAGAGAAGTGAGACTTGTTGGGGAGGGAATGACCAATGGGGTGAATGCCTAAGTTATAATTTAAATTCATATTTGAAATAACATATTATATATATTTCTTGCTAAAGTTTGTACATATTAAAAAGTAGCATTTATTTGTACATTTAAGGTGTATTTAAGGGCATAACTTTATTTATTTATATTTAATAAGGGCGTAACTTTATTTGTACATTTAAGTTGTATTTAAGGGCATAACTTTATTTATTTATATTTAATATTGACACATGGCAAAGAGTGTATAGTTGATACATGACCAAATCTTTCACAAACCGCATGTACATGAAGCAACAATTATACACCATTCTGATGTGAAGATAGACTTGTATATGACCATCTAGATAAATTTAATAGAATTATCTTTGCTTTAAAGAAGATTAATTATAAAGTAGATAACGAGGATCAAGCCTTGATTTTGTTATGTTCATTGCCTTGTTCTCTTGAGCACTTTGTTGATTCCATGTTATATATTTATCAGAAATTTTATCTCTATTAATGATGAGAAGAGAGTTTGTCTCGCTCACTAAGAGCATTCTAATCAGTCTCCCCATTCGGCCAAAAACCTCAAGCAGATGAACAGTACCTCGCCCAACTTAAGGAGCAACTGTTCATCCTCTCCGGAATTAAATACTTTTTTTTTTCTCTCTCTTTCATTCTGTCTGCCGCGGTTTCTCCCTCGACTTTGTGCAAAAAATAATGGTGCTCATTAGTTGGGGTTTCACAAAATTTAATTTTCCTGGTAAAATTTTCTCAGGAACCAAACAATACAATTTAAAAAAAAAAAAGAAAAAGTAAAAGAACATGAAAACCCACCAGGAGCGGTGGCACTCGCGTTTGTCCGTGGAGCGGTGGCCTCAACCGGGTTTGGAGATTCAGTGGGTTTCGCCCAGGGAACCGGTGTGTGGGTCCCAATCCGACTGTGATGATGGGCGGAATTGTGGGTGTAGAAGCAGGCGTAGTAACTTGACTGACGACTTGTGAAGGAGAAGTAGAAAAGAAAAGAAAAAAGAAAGGGAGGGGGTACGTGGGTGGTGGGGAAAAAAAAGGAAAGAAAAAAGAAAAAAAAAAGATGTAATACGTGGGTGGTGGGGAAAAAAAGAAAAAAAAAGAAAAAAAAAAAAAAAAAAAAAAAAAAAAAAGAAGAGGAAGAATCTTAGAATAGAGGGGAGAGAGAGAGAGAGAGAGAGAGAGAGAGAGAGAGAGAGAAAAAATGGGAAGGAAGATATTTTGGGAGTTGTGAAAAAAAAAATAATATATATATTAAAAAATAAAATAGTAAAATTAAAATAAAGAATCTGATATAGTTGTGCTTTAGCTAAATTAAAAAAAATAGGTTTTTTAGAATCTATTTAACTAAAATTTTGAGTAGATTAATATGAATACTCTAAAAAAAGGATCGGTATGGCTATAAAGCTCGTGAAGACCGGTACTGTTATGTTTTAAATACCAAGTCCTTCATGATCTTAAAATCCTAAATTATCTCTCAAAAATACCAAAAGGTCAAAATAAAATTGGATAAAAAATGTTATTAATGGTAAAAAATTTAAAATATTACTAATGATTACAAATTTGTTATATTTATTTATATTATTAAATAATTAATAATTGAATTATTTATGCCATCAGTATCACAATTAAAATCCCATCCCATCAACTAGACAGTTGTGAACTAAAAACCACTTCTTTTTTGGGTCGTTTGTCTTGGACCGACCATTCCTTTTTCGGTTGTTTGTGAGGAAAATGATATGATCCAGTGGGGTCCACAGGAATCCATGTTGGGGCAAATCACATACCATGTCTCACGTGGCTAATCACACATGGCAATATATGAATGGGCCAACAGAGATAAGGCAGGATTGGTTGGATTTTCAGTTCCTGCCACAGGCACAGTGTTCTCAATCATATTTATTAATAATTTAATACAACTGTGAGTACTAACAAATATCCAACAACCTCTGCAAAAGTGCAAATGCCCCATTTGCTTATGATGTACAAGGATCCATCCTAATGTCTGGGAATTCGTACTTAATATAGTTTGTCTTCTCTAACGGTAATAAACTACCACCTTTCTGTGTTTTGTAAACTGAGCTTTAGTTGTTCTCTCTAGTTGGTTATTGCTTAGAACACTAATGGAAATGAAATAGATTATGATCATTACAACTTTGGAACTCTTTCTGTGTGCAATTTTGGTTTCTAGATTGTGAGATTACCTCTCAACTTTGCCAACTAGTTGGTGTCATGTTCAGTTTGAGTGGAAGTTTTGGTTTTCTTGAGGACCCTATTGGTGAAACTAAAGAATTGAATGTTGTATTACTCTTCATTTCTTACATATTCTCAGCTGCCAAATAATGAAGATACAATATATATGATGATGATAGCTTATCCATGTTCTTCCTTTTTTTGTGGGGGTATGGGGAAGACTTGCTGTCATCTACTATTAGTGAGTGCCCACATGAAAGTTCATTCAGAATTTAAGTAGTTTGTGTTCTGTAATTTATTGAATTCAATTAGATTGCATAAAGGTTTGAGAATTTAAAATCAAGGGTTTTGAATAATAATTGTTAGTATAAATTGTTTGAAATGAATTTAACAGATTTGAGCTTTGACGACTTTGTTCCAACTAAAACACTTGTTAATATTATGGATTGAAATAACATCTTATATATAATTATTTCATGCCCACATATTAATTAATAAAAAATTTGCTCTTTCATACTTTATTTAAACTAAAAACCGAAATCCAAATCCTTCTCTGGAAATAATTCCATCCAAATGAATCGCTATAGAAATTAGAACAGTGTTTATTGTCCAAATAGTTTGGGGATAGGCAGTCCGTGGATAATGGACAGAGTTTATCTACAAATCAGTTTGTAGCCCAGGACTACAAACCAACTATATGGCAACTAATAAGATCATCCACGTACACTTTTAGTCCTATGGCTTATGAAATTGTTGTGAAATTTAATACATTTTAGGTACATTGAAACCATTTTTTATTTCTTTGGATAGACCTAGTTGACATGTTTTTGTTCTGTTTTTCTTTCAGGGTTACATGGCTGTGGTTCCAGTATGCTATAACATGCCTTATAAGGACCATACTCAACCAATTCAAAATGTGATTAAGCATAGTGAGAGAGGATTCATGAGTGAGTGTATTGCCTTTGCAGATGGTCCTAGATGCTTTGCTTCAATTTCCAGTGACATGTGCAGAAGATGGCATGGTGCATCTAGAGGATTACCTTGTAATGGAGGTTGTTCTATACATTTCAAGGGCGCGATTGAAGTAAATGTCCTACAGAGGGTGCGTCTTACAGAAAGCCACCTAAGATCCACTTCAGACAATGATTTGCACAGAGAAAAGTTCTCCATGGTGTGTTATGCATCGGAGTCTAGTACTAATGAGAAGCAGCTGAGATCATTAGATTCTTATTTTGGAAAACTCCAAGATGATGCAAAGCTGCAATCAGATATTTCAAACAAGACCAAGGAACTACATAGTCATTTCAGATCAAAGAAGGAATTGGATTCTCTCGAAGTCTATCTTAGCAAACTTAGTGAAGGTAATATATCAGGATGCTGGTAAGTAAGTTGGTTTCAATAAAGAAAGCATGTGCATCAGTTGAGCATAATGAAATAAAATCTACTTATGCTTGTAATCTGTAATCTTTATGTCTTCTTTGATTTATTGAGAAGGAAGCTAAGCCGGTTTGGTAGATATATAATATTGCATTTTTTAGTTGATATAATTTAAAATCCCCTTTGGACTATGTTAGTTCTAGATGTATGACATTTCTTGATTGGAAAAAGAAAGAAACATAAATCATGAGATGCAAAACTATTATCCGTATTGCACCTTAAGTCTAGTTTTTTAGTCTGACTCAAACTTGTACCATTCAGACCAATCGGAAGCACTTTCCTGGTGAAGACTGAATTGTAACATGATTTGTTGCTAAAGTATCTACAGTGGTTATCAGTTTTTCCACCTCAGTATGGAACTTCAACTTCAATTTGCTGGTGTCTGCAATTCTCTTACCAATAATCTCAAGTGGTTTTCTTTTTGTCATCCCTTCTCAGGACAAGTCCTAACTGTCTTCCATACTATTTTCATATCCTAGACTAACTTACAAACAAATGATCCACTGATCTCCCTATATTAATTGTGCTCCCTAGACCACAAGTATTCTTATTTCTGTTTATAAAATTTTCCATTTCCCTATATTTTGAAATGATCCTGAGTTACATCCTCATGTGAAGTGCGCGCAATGTTTAGGGAAATTATTAAGATCTAATTCAATGAGTATTTCACTCAATTGCACTCAATGTAATCCCTCTGACGTACATTAGAATTTCTTAAATCTGTGTCATTGGTATAATAAAAATATCTTGGCTTTATTTTACACTCCTGGTTCTTCTCTTTCCTATCAGTTAGTGACAATTGCAAACCTAAAGTTCTGGTGACATCGATAAGTATGAGTGTTCAATTCATCTATTACTTAAATTTAATAATATTTGTAGCATTCTGAGGGCATAATAGGACGATTTGTGCTGCAAAAAGTTATACTAGTATGATTATAACCAACTACACTGCTTCTTGCAAAAAATAATAATAATTGATCTTATAACAATATTTAAATTTAGTGAACAGTCAATGCTTAAGACTATATTACAATTATAATGCATGTAGTTTATTCTTGCAAAAAAAAATTGATATTATAATTTATCATTGCTTCAGATGCAAACTCAGAAAATTACCCTTCATCTACTTCCGTTGAGCATACTGCTGAAGGCAATCAAGCAGCAAAATCGTCATCTATCACCAAAAATTCTAGAAGTGGTGATGACGAGGAACCGAATAGTTACTTGGAACTAAGGAGTAGAAACAATGGTAGTAGTAGTCTGGAAGGTTCTCAAGTTCTACTGCAGTTTGATGAAACATCCAATCTCTACTTAATGTAAAGCCCTGGTCTGTCTTAATGACATTTTATGTTTAGTGTGGCTTTTTTTTTTTGCTGTTACTATTTTTCAAGCCATGTTGTGCATTTAACATCTGGTACCATAAAATTCTCTAATGCTTTTTAATCTTAATCTTGGATGCAGAAGCTTATTGGTTTCTATAAACATTGCGGTTTTTCTGTTTGAGATAGCAAGTCCGATAAGGAACTCTGACTTAAAGCTCCTTTCTCTCCCGTTACTATATGGAGCAAAGATAAACGATTTGATCTTGGTTGGAGAATGGTGGCGGCTAGTAACACCCATGTTTCTGGTACAAGATTGATGATTGGGTTCGTGTTTCCATTCTATTGTTGTTTAGCATTTATATTTGAACACAAAAGTATCAGTTGTCAAAATCCATTCCCAATAATTAATTTGACCGATATTAACACATTTTGAGGGGTGAAATCATTTCCCCTCAACAATGTATCATGTATGTATTGCAAAGAATTGGGGTCATCGCTGAAATTTATTGCAGAATCATGAATAGAAGTAGATTATATGATGCATAATGTTATTGATTGATTGGAAGCAATAGAATTCTTTTTCAAAAGTCATGTACAAAATTATGGCTTTATTATATGTAGATGATACTTTCATATTCAACTTTACTAACAGTCAGAGTTTGGCTTAAAATTTGATATCTCTCAAAGCCTTTTCATATGTGCAGCACTCAGGACTTTTTCACATGGCTCTTGGTTGTTGGGGGCTTCTTACATTTGGTCCTCGAGTTTGCAAAGGCTATGGTTCTTTTACATTTTTCTTGATCTTTATACTCGGAGGAATTTCTGGCAACTTAATAAGCTTTCTTCACACACCAGAGCCAACTGTTGGTGGGACGGTAAGAGCATTGCAACTTCATTTCCTTTCTGTCATTGTTTCCATTATGCCTTACTTCTATTTCCATTAAGTAATATTGTGTATTGGTTGGCAAGGTCTCACATTTTTACATTTTTCTTGATCTATACTTTCTTTCATGGCTGTATAATTAGAAATTTTCTTTCTTGGTACTTTTCCCTGAGATTTCCTACATTGTGATCAATTTGCTTTGATCCATGTGATTCTCATCATTTTTTGTTTTCACCTTTCTATGTTTGACCAAGTCCATTACACACACAGGGACCAGTATTTGCCATAATAGGAGCATGGCTCAGTTATCAACTCCAAAACAAAGATGTGATTGCAAAGGATGTGTCGGATAGTATGTTCCGGAAGGCAATAATTGTAACAATCCTGAGCTTTGTATTAAGCAATATTGGTCCAATTGATGACTGGTAAGGTTTCTGCTACTCAAATATTGGTTACATTATTTAAAGAAAAGATTTTCTAGGCTAAGTGATGTATATGAGGAGAAATGTAATGGCCATTCTGATTATTATGAGATTTGAATACACAAGTTCATCATGTAATTGGAGGTATCATCAATTTCAGAGAATGATAAAGATAAACATGCAATGAAAACTTATATGGCTTTCGAAATTTGAAACCAATTTATTGTAGGACACATTTTGGAGCAGCTCTTACTGGAACAGCATATGGCTTTTTCACATGTCCAACACTTCAGTTGGATGATGCATCTTCAAGAACTGGTCAAGAAGAAGGAATCACACTCATTAGGCGTTATGCTGATCCTTGCAAATCACTTATTATCTTCACTATCTTCATTCTTGTTTTGAGCACTTTACTCTTTTTCATTGAACCTCCTCTATACACCCTAGCGGTTGAAAACTTCGCTTAGATGTGCAGAATAGGATGCAACATGGTAGTAGTATTTCTAAACTCATGTAGCATGTAAGTGTGCCATTTTAGCTTGAAACGAACACAAATATATATATATATATATATTTCTTTGCTTTTTTGCTGAAGAAACACAAATGTATGTACTTGAAGAATAAGTTCTTTCTTCTCATTTTTTTTTTTTTTTTTTTTTTTTTTATTTTTATGTTTTTTTCCTCCTTTGGCAATAACATTTAACCATGGACTTTCTCAAACCAAAAAAAAAAAAAATCACCATGGACACAGTTTCAACCCTGTTCAAAGGAGAACCAAATTTTGACATCTTGAAAATGTATCATTAAAAATTGTGTGCACAAAAGATGTAAGAATCACTAAAAATCAAAGAAATATTGAAATGTTGGATCAACAACTACAGAAGGAAACAAACTCTTAAAAGGAAGACAAATGGGCCTAACTCCACTAAAAGGAGCTCTTAGAAATGGAGGATTGCCCATGACTTATAAAGTGTATAATCCAGGGGCACCCCGGCGATGTGGGACACGACAACACTCCCCCCCAAGGCTCCATCGCCGGAACTAAATGGGGGGGGTCAACCCAACAACCCGGGAGTGAACTTGGCTGGCTCTGATATCAAGAAGAAAGACAAATAGGCCTAACACCACTCAAAAGAGCTCTTAGAAGTGGAGGATTGTTTATGACTTATAAAGACTCTCACCATAATCATGTCATTTAATTTTGATATATCTAAATAACAAAAAAAAAAAAAAAAATCGGATATATCTCAAAAACTTACAATCATATTTGGGAAATGATTTCATTTACACAACTGAACCGACTCAAAAAATTGCTCCAATAATTTATTTTATTTATCATTTCTCTTGGATTACCACTTCTTTCGAATATGACTTTTAATTAATTCAATGAAAAAATGTCTCCTCAAATCCCTCTTACCTTGAATGAGCACTACATTAAAACTAAGGTTTTTTTTTTTTTTTTTTGCCCTTAAATGGTCCTTAAATGCTCTAATAAAGTTTTTACCAATTATTTTCAGTTACAGACTACCTTTACCCCTTAATTACGGGTTTTCTTTTTCTTTCTTTTTTTTAGAAAAATTTACGGAGTTTCTTTAAAAAAAATGTTTGTCCATAATTTAACATTATGTCATTTTGAAGTTGTAACATTTTATATTAAGTTATTAACTCTTTTAATTTAAAAAAAAAAGAAAAAAGTTATTAACCATTTTATTCTTAGCAAGTCTCCTCGACTTCCTTGCTATTAGTTGCTCTTCTTATTTTTAATTGTCTCACACTATTCCCTTTGTCTTTTCATTTAATTCCCTCAAAAAAAAATTTTTTTGAAGCAATTTCCCTTAACACTTTATCTCTACAATAAACAAGATCTCTTATTTTTGTTTTGCCTTTCTTTTTCTCCATCTTACTTGATGGGTTTTGATTTTTTCAGTTTGGTTCTTTGTTTTAGTTTGCTTTATTTAACGTTGAAGAATCACTGCTATGTTATGTCCCTCAAAGGTAACACTCTTTTTCATTATATACTTATTTATTTTCTTTTTCCTAATTATCTATTTTGTCGCCAAGAAAATTTAACAAAATGATGAGAAGGTGGAAGAATTTTTGACACTCAATAATACGAAACATAGTGGCAAGTCATTGTTTAATTTTCTCACTTTGGTTCTTTGTTTAGTGATAAATACTCACCACTACATTTTGTTCCTTAAAGGTAACACCATTTGTCAATATTAGATATGAACTTCTTGATTGTTTGTATTTACCTTAATTTCATATGCTCGATTTCATTGGATGCCGAAGAAATGATGAAAATGATTAATAGGTAATTACCATAATCATTGGAAAATCTTTTGTTTGAAAAGTATATGTGGTTGTTTATGAATTAGCTATGAATTAAATTTTGTCAATACTAAATCTAAAATCACAACATTTTTTTCATTTTAATATTTGTACAGTACTTTACAGATGAAGCATTTTTTTAATTATAATATGTTATTTATAATAATTTTATAAATAAATAATAATATAATCCATTAATAAAAATGTACATGGTCTCGCTCAATTGTGTAGGTTATAGTCTAGTATATATATAAATTAATAGTTGAGGCCTCAGCCTTCTCTCAAAACATGCCACGTCAGATTTCCTATTTCCATAACAATCCAAACTCATACCTCCCCTTTTATCTATTTTAATTCCTTCTAATTTATTTTTATCCGTATTTGTAAGGATTTCCTATTCAAGCACAATTAATTATTTTTTCCTCTTTTTTTATTACATGACTCCTCATATAACATTATCTCTTTACAATTCATAGTCTTTTTTTTTCTTCATTTTCCCCATCCTGTCTCTTCTCTCTCCTTCGGCTCCTCACCTCCCTACTAAAAATTCTCATTAAATCCACACCCCTATTAATTCGCCCTCTTCATCACACGCTTCTTTGCTTCTTTTTTTCTTCACTTTTTCCCCTTCCTCTCTTTTCTCTCTCCACCAGCTCCTCACCTCCCTACTAAAAATTCTCATTAAATCCACCCCACTATTAATTCACCCCTATTAATTCACCGGTTTCTATTTAGAATTTTCCTTTTCGAATCCCCCCTCTCCACATGAAAGTCCACCCTTATAAAATGCAAGTTCTCATATGTTATGAAATTTGATTAGTCATTTGACATTTAATATTTTATTCTCCCATTAAATCCACACCACTATTAATTCACCTGTTTCTATTTAGAATTTTCCTTTTCAATCCCCTCTCCACACAAAAGTCCACCCTTATAAAATGCAAGTTCACATATGTTATGAAATTTGATTAGGCATTTGACATTTAACATTTTATTCAAAAATGCATTAAATGCGTTAAAGACAATTAATCAATTATAAAAAGTTTTTAACGGTTATTCCTACGAAATCCTCCATGCCTAAATGCTAAATGCTTATAATAACTTGATTTTTTCCTATATATAGAAATGTCATGCCAAGGAGATAGAGCCATAGAGGTTTGGGGGAGAGAGAGCAATATTAGAAATTGTAGATGTTGACATCGATGATCGCTCACTCACTCTCTCTACTTTCTTACATTTTTCTTTTTTTGTTTGCTCGGTGTTGGTTTTTATTAAGTGTACAAAACTGAAATCGTGAAGGTCACAAACTTACTGCAAAGATGGTGTCTCCATTGGTATGAAAAAAATTAATGTTTATTTTTTTTAGTGTAGATGATGTTGATGGATGGTGAATGGAAGACGGAAGTAAACAAAAAAAAAAATTTTATTGGTTATTTTTTGCAAGCTAGCAACCACTACCATGATTTGTTGATGGACTTTGGTGATATTTCTAGACGGGTAACACATATGAGTATTTTATATTTTGTTTAATGGATGCAAGCTAGCAACCATACCATTTTGCCTTTTTATTTCTATTTTATGCATTTATTTTGATGGGAAAAATATCACTCACACATTAGTTGTGCCAATAAGAATGCGATTGATTTGGTTCTACTCTAGGTATCATTTGTAATCAAGTATACTTCTATTTTAGCTATCATGTGGCTATCCAAATAGGCAATGAAAAGTTATGCTATAAATGAAATGATAAATGGTTTTGGACAAATTATTGAAGTAAGTAGTCTTATATTATATTTATTTGAGAATTTATTTTTATTTTTATTTTTTATAATATGGGTATAAATTCTCATGCATCGCATGAGTTTGCGACTAGTATAGAGAATAACAAAGAAACAAGATAAATGAAAATAGTATACTACAATCCAAAGAAATATTCTAAAAATATCTTAAAAATATTCTTATTTGAAATTCATTTGGATATTTAAAAACTTACATAAATATGAAAAGATTACAAAGATTGTAGAATTGGATTCTCAGTTGAGGGATAAGAGAAAGCTTATATGAGAAGAAGAGTAAAATAGGGGATGCGGTTTACAACTTTACATTGCAGATGGAGATTTACATTGCAGGTGGAGAGTTTATATAGAAAATAAAATAAATAGTAAAAAGTGGAATCGCTTTAGTGGAAATCCATGGATGAGTCCTTGGATAGTGAATAGTTTGTTTTTCTGCCAGAACTATTTTGTGAATTTGTCGGTAATGTTGAATCTATATTATAAAAAAGAATCAACGCGCAATCTTTGCTTGAACAGTTGAACTGAACTTCTTTTACAATCGTCTATATCACTTTTTTTCCTTTCGTCCTTGTTTGGTATTTAATTCCCACCATTCTCCTCTATCCTTTAAGGAGAACTGGCTGACCGAAAAAAAAAATTCCATTCATTTTTCAAAATCTAACCCAAATCAAGTTTGGTAAAAATAAAATAAAAACATTCTATAGTCTATGCTTTATTTATACTTAGTGTTTTGTGGAACATATATTAAAAATAAGTTATTTTTAGAAGAAGTGTCTTCACTTAGCCAAAGAAGTATTTTAACACTTAATAATTTTCACTTAAGTAAAGCCAACATGAGAAAAAACATGTGATGGTGAATTAAAAAACACAACACCTAAATATCAAAACACATCAATCCAAAGTAGAGCTATTAGAAACATAAAAACTCATTAACCAAGAGCAAAGTTGCAAAAAAAAATTAAAAAAAAAAAAATCCATTAAAAGAAAGGAGAAGAGCAATCATCTTTTTTGTAGGCGGAATATGGACGGAATGAAAGAGCGAGGAGTTGAAGATGGGGGGAGAAGAAGAGTCAAAATGAAGAAGAAGGGTTGGAGGAGGTATGAGGAGAAAAAGAGAAAAAATTGAGGGGAATAGTTAGAAGAAAAGAAAATGGAGAGAAGAAGAGTAAAAAAGAAAGAGGAGGGGTTGAATTAATTATTACGGTAAGGTGTGGAATAATGGGAAGAAGAAAAGCTAAAAATTGAGGGGAAAATTGGAAGAAGAGTAATGGTAAGATGAGAAAGAACAAGAGCAAAAATAAATGAGATGAGAAGTCAATCCAAATAAATATTACAAAAAGAAAAATAAATATGAGTAGCAGAGTTAAGCAGAGTTAGATTTTGTCTCACATGAGCTTCCAAATAGATAAGACTAATATTGAGTCTCCACCGGTCCAGAGAACCTACACCCTTCAAAATAACACGCCTTGATTTTGTCTCACATGGTCCTTCCAAAGAAGAATAATGACTAATAATTGAGCCTCCTTTCCGGCATCAACACGTGAAAGGGCACTACATAAACCCCGATCGAAGTGATATGAGTACACGCCTGTATCGGTGAATCTGTCCTCACAGATCTGAAATGTTTTTACGTATAGTCTACAAAGTCTTTCTTTCATCAACTCCAAGAACCACCCCATAAACCTCGATCGTGTGAGTATGTCTGTCGGTTTATCTGTCACAATCTGTATGTTTTTTTATAGTCTAGTGGAGCTTGAGCATAATAACAATGGCTGCTGGAAGGCGTGGTAAAGACCTAATAGGTCCTCTTTTGGTGGTCAACTTGGTGGTGTTTCTTATCGTTCTTGGACTGGCTGGATGGTCCCTTGACAAATTCATCAATGGTGAACAGAATCACCCACGTATGCTCTCTCTCACTCTCTCTAATAGTTACTTTACTTGGGTATCTCTAAGACTCTTAACTGTTTGTGTATGTGCTACTTGTTTGATATCTTATACAGATTTGGGTGGGAACTCATCAACAAGCTTTATGTTGATCTTTGCTTTGTTTGATATCTTATACAGATTTGGGTGGGAACTCATTTGTTTCAAGCTTTATGTTGATCTTCCTGGGCTTTGATAGCTGGGGTGGTTGGTGCTTGAGTTTCTTGTTATGGCTGCTTCCTGGCTCATTAGCAAGTGTCTCCTAGGGCTATTACAGCTCTTGGGCTTGGCAGGGTGATTTCATACAATCACCTCTTTTCAACATTTATTAGCTCATGTTTTTTCAGCAAGTGTCTCCTGGGCTATTAGCTAGCTCTTGCTAGTTTTGAGTAGTCAATGCACTTTCATACAATCACCTCTTTTCAACATTTATTAGTTCATGTTTGATAGTTTGTCATGCAAGATTAATTCTGGATTTAGCTAGCTAGCGCAGTTGTGAGTAGTTCAATGTAACTAATCTTGTTTCATGATTAACTTTTGGGTGGATATTTTGAAGCAGTTTGGTATCTTGCAAGGCAATCATTTTTGGGAGGACGCAGAGGAAAACGCTGCTGGTAAGAGTTTATTATTATACTTAACCCTGATGCCTAAAAAAGCAGAGAGTATAACATTGGAGGCCTTCATTTGTTAAAGCCACTACTGAGGTAAATTCTGCCCTAATAACCTGATAATTTGCAGCAAACATTGGAGGCCTTCATCTTCATATCACTACTGAGTCAGTTGCTGTATCTGATTGTTTTGCATGCTGGAGTGTTTGACAACAGTTATGGACCAGGCTATCGTAGCTATGCCAATGACCATGGTGGCATTGCCACGGGTCATGAACCCCAGAATTCTGGCACTTCTGCTGTAATCTAAAACTTCTCAGACAGATTTTCTATTAGTACGTGTACAATGTATATGCACCTGAAACTTCCCATATATCCAGCTCTTGCATAATTTTGGGTAAAATGGAATTAGACATGCCTATTGTATAAATCCAAAGAAAGAACCACAAGATGAGGTAACAATTGCTACCAAAAGTGCCAACCACATGGTGAGAATGGTTAACCAACTAGCATTTTGGCATGTTGGTTAATTTCCTGCCTCCCTAAATGCCAAAAGATGAAAATAACTTACAATTAAAACTGAATTAGAAACCAACAATCTAATAACCAATCTATTTATCCATTCAAAATGTTCTTTCTATATTGATTTGTTAATAAGTGTAGCTTAGGTTGTAAGTAATAAAGACTAAAATTCACGATGCTTGTCTCTAGAAATTTGGCATCAATATTATTTTATTACTGTTTAGATTCATCAGTACCCTTCCATTCTACCATAGCTAGAGTATGGCGTCCCCCACAGGCAACAAGTTTAGCAAACCAACGCTCTTCAACTGCAGTGTCACCAAGATTTCCTGGAGGTGGAATGTTTTTTCTTGGAGGTGGAATGTTTATGGGCACTTGGAGGTGGAATGTTTATGGGCACTTCCAATGGACCATGATCCAAGTGGTCCACCTTCCGACCATATACCAAACAAGACAAAAAGTCCATGGATCACCTCATCACCAAACTGCAAAAATCATGAACCACTTAAAAATTGTATCAATAATCAATCCACCCGATACAAGTTACCAAAAACCACTTAAAAATTGTAGCAACCAATCCACCCGATCCAAGGAAAAACAAGCATGAAACAGCACTAGATTCAAAAAAATACAAACAAACCATTAGATGAAGATGACCAAACTAAGCCACTAAATGTCAAAAATCTCTATAATGGTATATTCAACAGAGATAGAGATGTTATCCTCTCCCAAAAAAAATACTAACTACCAAGTTGAGGTGAGGTAATGCATGTTCAAAATTGCTTATATCTCACATTATCGGTATCTTTGTCATGGTATATTTCAACAGAGATGTAGAGATGTTATCCTTCCCAAAAAAAATACTAACTACCAAGTTGAGGTGAGTAATGCATGTTGCGCAATTGCTTATATTCATCACGGGTAATCGGTCATCTTTGTCATGGAATTTGCGTGCCTAAAAGAGTGTTCATATATACCTTAAATGAGAACAGGTGCGCCCATCACGGGTAAGTGCAACTGAGTGCGTGCCTCCACAAGACACTTTCTAAATCATATAAGTTAAATTGTTTTGAACAAATAGTTCATAAGACATTTTGTAGTATGATAATGTTAACTGAATTGTTTCAATTTAGTCTCCTGATAATTTTGTAGTCTATTGAAATGACCCTGAACACATTTTGAACTGATAAGGGGGAGTCTAAGCCCACACTGAACCCTGACTCCACTCTACCTTCCATTTAACAAACTAACAATCCCATGTGTTGGGCCTCATTCATTAAGGGGGAGTCTAAGCTCACACGTGAGGGGGGAGTGTTAGAATATTAGTTAAATAATTAAATTCATAATTTCCTAAAAATTTAAAATTTTGGGAGAATCGGTAATTTCTCAAGAATATGCATCCTTAGACTACTAAAAAGGACTCAATTTAAATGTTACAAATGACACAATAGACTCATCTTTGTTCCTGACAATTGATCACATTTCCATGGGATCTTTATTTACTACCCCTTGCCAATTCAAAAAGATTGGTCTATCATGCCATGAATGCAAAAAAGTGGGCTAAGAACAAAGTAAATGATAAGGAAGATAGACATGAATATCAGCAATTTAATTATGGATTTTAAGCATCTAAGATTCTAAATCAACTAAAATTGCGTTTCATATTATTTTTTTTTTAAGGGTAATTACAAACAAACCTAATGGGTTTTGATTTTTGAACTCACGACCTCACTCTTTCAAGGGGAAGAGGTCCCATCTTAAGTCTTAACTATTATACTCATTGGTGATTGCATTTCATAGTAAATTAGACAAGTTTGCTACAATTACTTTATATTGGAGAAGCAACATATTTCCTTTTCAATAATTAGCATTAGTGGTGAATCTTTAATGACTTTTCTCATATACCCCCCCATCTCAGAGGAAGTAATCATATTTTTTTTGTCCATGGTTCTTGATATGATCTTATATCTTTTGAACATGTCGCAGACCCTCAGATTATGTCGCAGACCCTCAGTTTATTTATTTATTTGTTTTTTTGGTAATGCAAAACACAGGGAATGATGCCATTGGATTGAAAGTTAAGTTAGAAACCTAGCAGATTTCATTTTTGTCTCCCACTCACCCAACACTATGCAAATCATGACATCATATTTGCAAGCCCTACTGATTTGTACATCCATCTATAATCCAATTAAGTTAATCTATAGATAGTGATGTGCACAAAATAAATCTATGCTGGTACCTGAACAATGTCCTCTCCAGCTAGAAGAAGAACTTTCTGAGGCACCATTTTACTGCTCTTGTCATTATCTCCAAATCCCAGCCTCCCATGTTCACCTCTTCCCCATCCATACACCTGCAAGGGAATGTTTGATATTTAAAGGCAATAAATTTAAAACCTTGAGTGTAAATCAGCTTCTTTTTCAAGTAGGCAATAGACTAGTCAGTTGCGCATTCAGGTAGGTCATTATGATAAAGGATCAGAAAGGAGAAAAGAAATATAATCAAAAAGAGCAGTTATGAGTTATGACAACGTTCTGCAGAGACAGTTATGAGTTATGACACCGTTCTGCATTGACCAAATCAGCAATTTCCGTTTCTTGGCACTAAAAATGAACATAACATAGAAGAAACCTCACTCAAGCTAAAAAAAAGTATTCTGACCAGGAAAGCCCCTGGAACACAATTTTCAACCAAAAAGGCAAAGACAGTTCTTGCATTTTGCAGAACACCAAAGAGCCAAAACCGTAGCCTCTTAAACTGACAAGACATTTAAACTTTCACTACCGGCGGAAAAACCAACCAAATAAGACAAAAAAAAAAGGACAAATTACAGTAACCTCCCTTGAGGTTTTGCAAAATGACATTCCACCCCCTCTTATTTAAAAATATGACACTTTGCCCCCTCACCTTTTAAAAAATAAGGGGTGGAGTGTCATTTTTTTGGGCAAATTACACATTTCCACCGTAATCTTTCACCCATTTTTCAATGTTCCCCATAAACTTTCAATTTGAACAATTTACCCCACAATTGAACAGAATCGCTATAATGTTGCCCCTACCGTCTAAATTGGTGTTAAACTTGACGAAAAAGTAAGTCAAATGCAGAACACGTGACCCGGACCACATCACCAACTATCAGCCACAATTATTTTTCAAATTCCAAAAATACCCTCACCTTTGCCCTCATACCTCACCTAACTAAACCTTACATTCTCTCTCTCTCTCTCTCTCTCTCTCTCTCTCTGAAACCTCACCCACTGAAATCTATTTTTTCTGAATCCCAAGGAAACACAGTGAACAGAATGGCTTGAATGGGATCCAAACTTTGCTCGCTTCTCCTTCAAAACCCCACTTGAACTCTGAACTTTGCATCGTCTCTGCAGCCGAAAGGCCTGGCATCCCATGGCCACAAGTCTCCCTCACTCTCAGTTGCTTTTGGAAAAGATTCATTGTAGAACATAAAAAGAAGGGAAACATTAATAATCACTTTGTGCGTCCCTCTTTCATTGACTGTTCCACCTCGTTTCTTTCTTAATATTACAAGAGAATAGTGGGAGGAGGTTAAAATAGTTAGTTACTATATTTTGTCTTTGAGTGCTGTTAAGTTTCTGCCTAATTGATAAATGCAATCACCCATAATAGCCACACATATAAACAAAACAAATAAAGCAATCGAAGGTAAAGAGTTTTAAGCCCAAGAAAAAACAGAATTCGAGAAATTGAGAATTGTGGGGGGGGAAGAAGAGGAAATTACTTAGAGGAAGCAAATCTTGAGAAATCACAAATTCAAGAAATTGAGAATTGAGGTTGTTTCGGTATTGGGCATTGTCCTTGAAAGTGGCGACGCAATCCAAGAGAAGCTTGATAAGATCTAACTCAGAGCCTTCCTCTTTTTGGAGAGCTTTCTTAATCGACCTGGAATTGGATCCACCACAGCAAAAATCATCACTGCTAAAAAGCAAATAATGTGCTTGTTTGAATGCGTCAGAGAGAGTACCAAAGCCAAGGCAAGAGAGGGTCAAGAGCAGATGGTGAGGTGAGGGTAATTTCGGGTTTTTCAAAACAATTGTGGCCAACAGCTGTGTGAGTGGGCTCATGGATCACATGTTCAGCACAGAGTTACTTTTCCGTTAGGTTTAACAGCAATTTAGACGGTGGGGGTACCATGTAGCAATTTTGTCCAATTGGGGGGATAAATTGTTCAAATCGAAAGTTGGGGGGAACATTGAAAAATTGGTGAAAGATTATGGTAGAAAAGTGTAATGTTCCCCATTTTCTAACAAATATGAGGGGGGGAGTGTCGTTTTCTAAGGTGAGGAGGCGGAATGTCATTTTCTAAAATAGGACGGGTGGAGTGTCATTTCGCAAAACCTCAAGGAAGGAGGTTGTAATTTTCCCAAAAATATAAAAGGATAAATTAATACTAAAAGATAGTTCAAATATTAACTATTGCTATGGTCCCAAATCATGTCTAAAATGAATTAAACTCTTATCTGAGTTCTTAAGGGGATTAATTTCTATTCTTAAACAAAAGCTCACCACTTCAGATTCCAATTTGGTCAATATATCTTAGAAGCTTCATGTTTTCAACTAAATGGGCCGGAACAACTAAAAATAACAATACACAATAGATATAAACCATAAAGAATATCTTTTGAGAGAGAGAGAGAGAGAGAGATCACCTCTCCTTCATCCGTCAATACGGTAGAATGCCAACCCCCAGCAGCAATATCAACCTAGAGGGGCATACAGGTAAAGGGGCTGTCAGACTAGTTACAGCAGAAGCACAATTCTAAACATTTCAATAGCATAACATATGTAAGACATTGTTTCCATCCTATCTAAATGCCAATAACAAAAATCAAAGATGAACTAATTGAAACTGGCCAACAAGAAAAGGTATAAAACCACAATAAGACCTCAGAGCCTATAAACATTGGAAAACTTAGCTAGATAGAAGCAAGTAAGCAAACAAATTAGCAGTTTTATTTGATGTTAAGAAGTGTGTGTTATATATAGTTTTTTTTATTTTTTGGATTATTAGTGTGCGTTATCTAATATTAATGGTACTAAACCTTTCCACAAATGTTTTATTGGTGACATTTGTGAAGAAACTATATTGACTCTTCAGTCTTTTTTCAAGGAGCATATGCATTTGTAATAGATGCATATGAGAACCTTGTAAAGAAACCACATCATGTACTTAGTTATGTCTCTGAAAGAGTTCTAGAATGAATTTTTAGACTAACATCATAGAAGATAAAAAGAGATTGGCTATATAAGCAACATTGCTAATTTGTGAAGAACAGGCACAATATGTGCTAATGGTTTTGATCTCAATCCTTAATGAACTGCTGCCTAAGTTGATCCATTCAGCCAAGTGGTTTCCAACATAAACACATCAAGTTGCAGGCTTCCACACACGCTTCTGAGATGCATGTTTTCTTGCATTGGGCAGAGGGTAAAGTTATGGATTCAAGAACTGTTGGATGCGTGAGCTTCCCAAAAAAAAAGGCCTACTCCTCAACCAATTTGATTCTTGAGCCTTCTGCTTCACTTGCTTTGACAGAATATTATGGCTGAAGGAAAACTTGAACTGTACCTCATAAACGAAGGCTTAATCATAAAGTAATCATCCCTGAAAGCCCAAAAGTTTGCAACTAGATGAAGCATAATAACTAGGTCAACGCAGGGCTTTATAAGAGAAAATCAAATATTGATAAAAAAATAACTAGGCCTAAGCATGCTTTACACACAATTCAACCAAACACTACTGGCAGACAATTTACATTTTTTTCTTTTGGTAATTATTTGTCAGAGTCAGAACTAACAAATTGATAAAATTTCAGAAGCCACTCATTCGGATGAAATTGAAAGGAAACATCCATGGTGCTAGCCATTAATACCTAATGGCAATGGAACAGACAGATAAAAAAGGATTTTAAAATGAAGTACAAACCAAAGTAAGACCAGAAAGCCCATGAACAGGAATAGGTTGTGATCTTGGTTGGGTATCTCCGGTTCCAAGTTGGCCATATTCATTATTACCCCATGCCCATAAAATTCCATCCTCTTGGAGAGCCAAATTATGAAACGCTCCAACTGCGATGAGCCTCACACTTTCAAGACCTAGTACTCGAACAGGAACAGAGATCTGTTTTCTGTATATATATATAAAGATTAAGTAAACATAAGATAGAAATACTACTTATTTATAAGCATACAGCCAGCTATCACAGTACCAGTAAAGCACACTCCATAAGGTCAGTAACAAGCTGACCTGTTTAATCAATTAGTAAAAGAGATGAAAAATAAAATAACAGAATTAAGTCTACAGGAACTATACATGTCTCCAGGAGGCCATGGCTGACCCCATGTCCATACATGCCCATCACGTGTAAGTACTACAGAGTGAGTACCTCCTGCAGCTACCTGTGATATAAGCAGTTAGAAGATATTAAAAATGCAAATAGGGCTATCCATGTCAACATATGAATGCAAATATACAGATACAGAGAGGAGAAGAGGTAGAGACAGGAAAACTCCTATGCTGTGCCTAAATAAGAAACTAAAAACCTGGGTTACTTAGAGTTGCATTATTCAAAACATATATCTGCTTATCCATGAATGTAGAATAGATGAGGCACACAAAAAATATGAATGATTTTATAAGTAAACAGCAATAGCAATATTTCAAAATGCTTATGCATCCCATGGATAAGTACAACCACTGGAATAAATCTAGGAATGAACTGCACTATGAAATGATATGACAGCTTGAAAAAAATGGATCAGGATAATCGAATGAGTTTCGAAAATCATGAAGGTGATTAAATAATACAAGATTTGCACAAAAAACAGGGGTACAGTGATATTTACAAGTTCAAAAACATTATATCCATCATATGAAGATGAAAAATGTTTTCAAATGTGGGTTTAACACTTTCATTCATTTGACGAAAATAGGGGGGAAGGAAAAAATTAGGGAGGAAATGGATGGAAAAGTGGCTTGGTTCCATTGTTTGGTTCAAGGGAAAGAAAGGAGTGGTTGATGAGGTGGATGGATGGGATTTCCCTCCCGGTCCTCCATCTTGTGTTCCAAACTGGGTCGAAATTACTTTAACCCTTTTTGTTACTCATTTATAACCTTTTTCTTTTTTGCTTTTTTTTTTTTTCAATAGTTTGAATACATAAATTTCTTTAGCATTTTTTTATTCTCTCTTATCCAAAATTAAATAGTCATTTTCCACATGTGGGGGCATCTGACTCGACAAAATTTATTTTAACCCAAAATAAAATAAAATAAAATAAAATGTTGAAATGTTAAATAGATTTATATTTATTATATAATATAAATATATATGTTTTGATACACACATTTTTTAGCCTTTTTTTTCTCTCTTACCAAAACTAAACAAACTATTTTCCACGTGTGGGACATCTGACTCTTGACAAAATTACTTGTAAAACGTGAAATTTTAAATATACTTGCATAATATTGCAATATGTCAAATATATCCATAAGGGCATAAAGGTCAAATAACATATTTTCCTTTTCCTTTCCTTTACAAACCAAACAAGTGCAAGATTTATTCCACTGTTTTTCCTTTCTTTTCCTCCGTGCATCCAAACATACATATGGAAAGATATTTTCTTTTCTCTTTCTTTCCCCTTTCTCTTCCCTTGCTCTTTTCATATCCCTTCGCTCCCCTCCACTCAAGTACAACCAAAGACAGTGTATAATCATTTAGGTACTATATATGCACAAATGAAGAAATAAATATTCTCCCCTAATGAGACCAATAGTTCTACACCAACTTAAGTTCCAAATCAGCATCAAACTCTATTTCTTTGTGAGTTAAAAAGATATCCAAAATCAGTATAATGCAAAACATAATGGGACTCTAGCTAACAATTTCTATTATAAAGAGAAACTACAGCCCAAAGTATGGGACTCTAGCTCTGATCTTGATCCTGAATTACATTGCTAGTGGAATTTAAAAGAGCTTACTTTCCTATTCTTCTGTTATTGACCTAGCAATGGAACATCTATTTTCATGCCATTGTAGCCTCTGCAAATATGAACTGACAAGCTTCCCAGAAAACCATGACAAGCTCAAATAAAATTCATCAAAATCAGTATCTATAATAATGAAATGTAGAGCTCCTGCACTTAAAGCCTATAATTATTTTGGTAAGTAAAAAAAAAAAAAAAAAATTATAAAGAGCACACTTAAAAAAGCATATAGTGACAGGCTGCTGAGAAACAAAACCAAGCCTGAGAATTCCTACTAAATGTTTAGAACTTATAGCATGTTACCACACATTGGCATGAGTAAAAATTACCTGACGAACTACAAGCTTTGGCGCACAACGTTGAGGAATCACTATATCCCTTCTCAAAGGCCTACCAGTGTCATCTTTCCTCTCTGGTTCTTCCCCACATTGCCCATACTCATTTCCACCTGCATTAATTTCCCACACATTAACAGAATACCATTAATTATTGCTCCTTGAGACAAAAAGCAAAAAAAAAAAAAAAATCATTTGTATTTTGTTATTTTTCAAAATGTAACATTATGTCAATTTCAGTAATTTATCGCTTATTTGTATAGTATCTCAATAAACAAAGCTTAGTTAAAGTACCCCAGGCATAAGCTCGGCCTTGATCATCGACAGCCAAACAGTGCCACCCACCAATGGCAGCCTAGAACAAATCAAAAAACACAAATGTAAAAAAACCAATCTTTCCACATTTAAACCCAAAGCAATAGTGATAAAAAGTAGAACAATTACCTGAACAATGTTAACATTGGCAAGCGCCTTAACCTGGCTGGGAATATTCTCGGTCTTGGTCTCTGGTGGGTGCCCCAATGTCCCTCTCTGGTTCCACCCCCACGTAAACAACTAACCACCACACATTCCAACCCGAGAAAACAAAACAAATCAATAATCGTAGTAGATGGCATTTGAGCTAGAGCTAATTGGGTTGAGCATTGTAAACATAGACAAGTAATAGTAGTGAATTTTAAGCAATAGAAGAAAGGGGAAGAAGAGGAGGGGGGACCTTTCCGTCGTCGCAAATGGCGAGGGAATTGCGGCTACCGGCTACGACGGAGCGGACAGAGTAGGATTGGAGGGATTTGATGATGCAGGCCCATTCTTTCTCTTCGTTATTGCCGATACCCAATTGGCCATCCTCTCCTGAGCCCCTGAGATTTTATTAACAAAATGTAAGAAACTTGTTTTCTACTTGCATTTATAAAAAATATTAAAGAGAGAGAGAGAGAGAGGTACGTACCAAGCGATGATGGCGGGGTTGTTGGAGTTGGAGGCCATGAGAGGGAGAGTACTTGAGGTTGAAGCAGAAGAGAGTGAGGGGTGGGCGGCGAGTCTGTTTTACTTTTTGTGTGTATTCTTTTTATTTAGATTTTAGAGATAGGGGCAAAGTCACTTTCTAGTGTTGTGAGAGTGGGGGAAAAAGCGAACTCGATTCGAAAATGTGGGTTAGTGGATGATACTGATGACTCATCAAGGACAAGCTCAACTAGAATTTATCTTCTATAAATTAAATCAAAATATCATAAGTTTTCTTCCAAACTTTAAACAAAGTCATGTGGATTTCATGCACTTTTCATTCCCTATCCATCCAGCATTGCCATAACAACAGAACTTGGCTGGATAGACCCTATTTACTTCACTTTCCATTTATTTTCTTTTCTCACATATCACTCTTTTTTTTTTTTTCCCCAAGTTTTCTTTCCTATGCGCCCAATTTCTGATGCAGAATCCATTCATTAGGCTGCGTTCAACTTGACATGGGCACATTTAGTCCAACCACCACAACGACAAGACAAGCATAGAATTCCAAACCAAGTAAAAATGGAATAAAATTCCCTCCATTTGATCATTCATAGTCTGATTATCGATTACTAACACTCCATTACTCCAAACGTAATCTCTTACTGTTTTTTTTTTCTTTGCACCATTATGGAGCATCCATGCTTAATGGAAAAAAGGTTAAGATGCACCATTCACCCAAGCCAAGCCTTTATAATTAAATGGAGAGAGAATTTCAGATTGATTTTTGAATAATGAGGTGGTGCAACAAGACAAAGCCCGCTACAACCATAGGCATCTTTGGAACCGGTCCTTGGGGCCTACTACCATGCGCAAAGCTCAAAATTTAGTTCAATTTTATCGCCAAATATGGCTTCATCAGAAACCAACTAGAGAAACCATCATTTACATTGCTAAGGTGGTAAGTTGCAGGATCCAACGGAACAAGAGTCTTTTGGGAACGACAGCAGGGATGGCTTTATTACAGGCACAAGGTGACCTGTTTGATTGGAGTTAAATCCAACTTGCCAAGAAAAAGAAAGCACAACCACAAAAATGCAAGAACCAAAACTGTCATGCAACTGATGCTTCAGAAGCACCAATTTCAACACTAAATCATTCATATACCACATCACTCAAAACACCAAACCATATTCATCTTCATCATTAAATAAAAAACACATCATATCTTTCAGAACAATTCAATCCAAGTGCTTCTATAAGCACACAAGGATCATCAGTTCATTAAGAAATCCTGCTACAACAACCCACATGCCATCTATGTAAGGGGTTTCAAGATTAAAAGTACAGAGTACATCCTATGAATTTATCACTGCTGCGGCGGCGGCGCCTCGCCTGACTCACGCTTAGATGCTTCCTTAATCTCATCGCCAGCATCATCCTAAATTAATACAACAAATATATTAGGTAAGGAACTTGTGGAGGAAAAAAACCCCAATGAGAAAACACGAGGGGCATGTATCATATGCCAGCCACAAGTGCATACACACCCACCCTGACTAGAATCACTACCAACCCATCCAGATCAATTTTGACAGTGTTGCTTTTTGATGTTGGCTGCTAATGAAATTACTGAGGACCAACTTGAAGCACATTAACAGTCTTGGTTGGGTCCCAAAAGAGTCTATTGGTTCACAACATTTTATAAATGGCAGATACAGAGCACGTAAGGAAATAAAAACGAATTTAATGCACAAATATAACACTGGAGGGAAAAGAGGAA
This sequence comes from Fagus sylvatica, assembly GCA_907173295.1. Lineage (NCBI taxonomy): Eukaryota > Viridiplantae > Streptophyta > Magnoliopsida > Fagales > Fagaceae > Fagus > Fagus sylvatica. The sequence goes on from OU015762.1 coordinate 36,758,342, forward strand.
TACTAGGTTTCCTAATATATGTTCAGGATGATGACCTAGCAGGTTCAGACAACATAAAAATTTCAGCCTACAAACACACACGCACAGAGAGAGAGAGAGAGAGAGAGAGAGAGAGAGAGACCGTGATGTCAGAAGTCCACAAAGTCAGATTGTCTCGGAGAAGTTGCATGATCAAGGTACTGTCCTTGTATGATTCTTCACCCAATGTGTCCAACTCAGATATAGCCTCATCAAAAGCCTGTCAAATATAAGTAAAGCGAAAAGAGAGTGAGCAAGAGAGAAAGAGAGAGTAATGCAGTAGTAATTATCCAACCTTCTGGTGCGATTTAATCATTTAATCCTTCATGTCAAAATTTCAGCAAAACTTCACACAGACAAATCACAAATTTTACAAATGGCACTCAACTTGAGAAGAAAATTGCTACAACCAAAAAGATAGTAATAAAAAGCTCACAACCTTAATTAAAAGCTACAGCCAAAACAACTGCGTTATCCCAATCATAATGATACACACGCTAAAACTTACATGTCGAAACCATAAAACATTGAACTCTGCATGAAGCATATCATTAGACTATATCATAAAGATCACTAAAAAAAATTGATGCATCAGTATTTTTTTTTTATTGCCTCTGTAATTTGCCAAATATATCAATGGGTTTCTTTTGTGTATGAGAGAGAGAAAGAGAGGGAGAGAGAAAGCAATTGTCAACCCCCAACCCCATTGGTAGATTAATTTCTTCATATCATGTATTCAAGGAATTATTCAACAACCAAATCGAGTTTTGCATATGTGCTATTAGATTAACACAAAAACACTACAAATGGATAATTAAAAAAAAAACCCCACAAAATTACTAACAAGCAATATATATCACATCCATAATATCTCCATCACAAGGGTATACACATTATAACTCATGTGAAGGACCATCACATGCTACGACAAATGGATAAACAAGTAATATGTATCACTTTGATACCATCTTCACTACAAGGATATATACATATTATAATTCATATGATGAAACATTGACACCATGTCTCAATATGTATTTAACTCACATATATCACTTAAAAAAAAGGAAGAAAGAAAGAAATTTTGTCCATAATATGGTCTTCAAACAAATCACATCACAGCCAACAACTAAGAAACTCAAATACAATAATATAACCAATCATCTACAATGAACAGAATCACTAGTCAAAATTCCAGGATACTCTGGGAAAATCCATACCCAAAAGCAAGTAAGAAAAAGAAACTTAGCATTAGAACAGTCTAATCTTGGTCCTATATTGCTGTGCTTAGAAGCCAACTCAAACCAAACAGAAACTGGCATGCTATTCAAAGCAATAACAGTGTCAATTAAATTGACAGACATGGGAGAAGAGAATAAATAAAGCATACCTACAAATAAAAAATCGCAACATACTACATCCACGATGAAACAAGTAAATGAAGTCACATAAAACTACCTGCTTTGCAAGATTGCAAGCACGATCAGGTGAGTTAAGGATTTCATAGTAGAAGACAGAGAAGTTAAGTGCAAGACCCAGCCTTATTGGGTGAGTAGGGGGGAGGTCAGCCAGGGCAATATCCTGCATACAGAAAACAAAGCAAGCTCAGAAATCGCTATCACAATAAGACACTTCTTACTACCCAGAAAATGAATTGGAGAAGAGTAGTGAAAATATTAACCTCAGACACCAACCACCTACCTGAGCAGACTTGTAAGCCAACAAGGTGCTTTCAGCAGCTTCCTTCCTCTCAGCACCAGTCTTAAACTCAGCCAAGTACCTGTGGTAATCACCCTTCATCTTGAGATAAAACACCTTTGACTCAGCAGATGAGGCTGATGGGATGAGATGCGTCTCAAGAAGGCCCAAAATGCCGTCGCAGATCTTGCTCAGCTCGGACTCAATCTTGCCCCTGTACTCCTTGATGATCACGACATGATCCTCATTTCCCCTACTCTCCTCCTTCTGCTCAATGGAAGAGATAATCCTCCATGACGCCCTCCTTGCCCCAATCACGTTCTTGTAAGCCACAGACAGAAGGTTCCTTTCCTCCACAGTCAACTCCTCAACATCCACTGTCTTTGCAACTTTCTCCATGAACTCAACCATTTCCTCATAACGTTCGGCCTGCTCGGCCAACTTAGCCATATACACATTCTCCTCGCGTGAAGAGTCAGCGGGTGACATCTTTGCTATACCAAAATAAATTACTTAAAAGTCTGCAAATCAATTCAACACAAATCTTATTAATCTCTTGAACTAGATTAGATCTTACAAACCCTAAATCAAACATAAATATATTAAAATTGTTCTGATGTACAGAAAAATTCAACAAAACCCTAAATTGCAGACATGAATTAAACAAAGTCAAGGTTAATTATCTGTTTCCTGAAAATCAAAACTTCAAATTCTCAATCACTATTTGCTATACCCACTATTATTTAAAACTAAGTATACAAATTTCGCATTTAGGAACAGAAAAGAAAAATCTTTTTTAATTAAATTTTCTCAGCAACCAAACAGATCAAATCACACGGTTGTCTAAACACTCACTTCAGACACTTCCTCGCAAACCAAACAATTCATTACTACAAAATCTTATTAAATCGAAAACCATACAAAAGCAGATCCAATAAAAAAAATTTAAAAAAAAAGTCGAGATTTAACCAAACAAAACAATAGCCCTAGATCTCAAACACCAACACAAACCTATAAATTAAACCGAAATAAAAAACAAAATATGAAGTAGATCTAAGATAGCCTCAAAAACCCTAACCCTAAACAGCAAAAGAAAGCGATCAGAGACCGTACCTCAGTGTTTCACCAAGAAAATGAAAAACCTCTTCTTTTTTTTTCTCTGCGTGTAACAGAAAAAGGAAACTAAGTGAGAATGGAAAGAGGGAGAGGGTGCTCTTAAAAAAAGCGGAGTGGAGAGAGAAAGTGGGTCCAATGAGAACGTGACATGTGGTGGGTAGGCGGAGAATCCGTGGGGGAGAGAGAGAGTTTGTGTGTGTAATGCTGGCGTTGACGGTCAACAGGCTCTCTAGTGGTCCCACTTTCCTAACCCCCCACCCCAACATATTATTGTTTGCGTTTTTCTTTGGGGGGAGTGTGTCGTTGACTGACGGTTTTAATTTTAATTAAACGGAAAGCCTGGCAAAGAGCACGCGCCGGCGATGTAGTACGGACTATACACCTTCGTCTAAATTCTAAACGCCGTTTCGTCTCTCTTTTTTTTTTTTTTTTTTTTTTTTTGTAGGTTTTGACTATAAATTTTACTTTTTTTCCCCCTAAATATATGACCATTGTTTATTGTAAAACGTTATTGAAGAAATTATTACGTTTTAAATTAAAAGCTAGACTTTGTAACCATTTTGCACTTAAAAGGGAGAAAAAAGTCATTTTCCCTTGTGTTTAATTGTGAACACACACCTTAAATCATGGATGATTTTATAAGGTATTACTTAAATTTAAAAATAATTTATAATGTTTATCTATCATTCAAATTATAGTTAAAGTTAGTGGAGCTAATTTCGAATACTCTCATAGTATAGTGGGTAATAATTGTCCACCTTAAACTGTTGATTTTAGCATTAATTTAGATGTTAGTAAACTTTACAAATTAATATCGAATTTGGTTGCTAATTGTAAAATTTTAAAATCTTATGGTGTATATTGAAAATACCCTATATTTAAGGATAGATAATTATAATTAACCTTTTATTTATATTTTGTAGTTTCGTGGAAGAAAAAATTTGGAAGATACTCCTTTCAGAGCATTTTTTTAGGAAGTAAAGAGATGTGTATATAAATATTTGAGCTATTTTAGAAGTTAGATTAATTATTTTGAGATGAGTTTTGAATTAACATCTATAAGGATTGTCAAATCATCTAATTCATTCACTTACTTAATCAAGAAAATAAGAAGAAGAAAAAAAACTTATGGTCCGTGGGTAGGGGTGTACACGGTACGGTATAGTATGGTATTTGAAGTTTTTTGATACCATACCGCACTTTGCGGTATTCAAATTCCTAATACCGTATACCATACCACATACTTCGGTATCCGACGGTTTTGGTGCGGTATGGTGCGGTACGGTGGCAGTGCGGTACTGGTATTTTTAAAAACCCAATCATTTACCAAATTTTTTCTCTTCACCCATGAAATCCTCCATTGAAATCAACTCAGGAACCCAAAAATTAAAATTCTTTGCAAACCTAACAAACAACCCACAAAAGCCTCATGAAAATCAACAAGAGAAGAGAAATCCAAGAACAACTGTCCACTGTCAACAACAAAAATCTACAATCACACAACCAATAGTGAGGAGCAATAGACTGACATAGAAAGTGAGAGTAAGTGAAAGAGAGAAGAGAGATACTCACGATGATGATGAGCGGCGGTAAGTGGCGGCGATCGAAGAAAGGCAGAGAGACAGAGAGCGGCTAAGAAAGTGCCTGAGAGAGTGATGACTGAGAGTGACGAGAAAGAGAGAGAGAAATGACGGTGTGCCGATGAGAGAGAGAGAGAGAGAGAGAGAGAGAGAGAGAGAGAGAGAGAGAGAGAGAGAGAGAGAGAGAGAGAGAGAGAGAGAGAGAGCGACGTTGTTTGAGAAATTTGAGAGTGAGAAGAGAGAGATTTTAGGCTTAATCGTTTTTTTTTTTTTTTTTTTTTTTTTTTTTTTTTTCCTTAAGCAACACTTTTCCAGAATTCCAGCCATCATATTTTTAATTTTAATATATTATATATAATGAAATAAATATATGCGGTATGGTTTGGTATACCAGTATTTTTCAAAATGTATACCGCTACCGATACCGTACCGCATATCACAAAATACCATACCAATTGATCGGTAGCAATATGGTTGCAGTATGGTATTACGGTATGCGGTTTTTGTGTACACCCCTATCCGTGGGTTAAGTCATTGCGCTAATATGTGAGTGGAAATATATGTTTCTAAGTATCTAAACTACCTTATAAGTTAGATTACTCTTTTAAGGTGAGCTAACACTAACATCTTAGCCTTAGTGCCTCACCCACTCATACCCTTCATAAAGATGGTAAATTGAATTACTACCTAATAGTTTAGAGGCAATTCTTCTATCCAATATGAATGAAAACTTTATTATTTCCATTTTATCTTATTTTTTGTTTAGTGCTATTTTGGTAAAAATAAAAAATAAACAATCATAAAAATTGTTGTCTAACTTATCGAGATATATTCAAATTTCTATTCTAGTCCTCAAGACTTAAAAGCTCCTTACAATATATATATATATGTATATATATATATATATATATATATATATATATATATAAATGTGTCGAGTTAGTCATTTTGTTCCCTTCTAGACTTTCAGTTGTTTTTTTGCTAAATGTTATCTTTTTTTCTTTAGGTGGCTTTGACCTTGGACAGTTAGGCTAGGGAACACATGGTGTGTTCCCATTAGCCACGAAACTACCCAATGTCCCAAAAGTCATATCACATGTTGCCTACCTATCAAAGGCCCAAAAATAAAAATAAAAAAAATTATTAAGCACATAAGAAAAAAAGTATTTCTTAAAGGAAATAGAATGATTAAGTAGGTATATCTACGGAACGCTGACCCGAACATTTTATATTATAAAAAAAAAAAGTGACCATGTTTTAATTTTTTTTTAGGATGAAAAAGAAAGTTTTTAATTTCATAGATTAAAATAAAACTTAAGTAAAATTTTAAGGACCAAATATATTCGTATATTTTTTCAAACTATTTATTAGTAGTTTATGAATTTGAACTTTTTGGGGCAAAGGGAGGTGGCTTGCATGTTTTGATTTCAATCTCAAATATAAATTAGAAAAATAAAAGACTGGTGAAATATGATGGCAAGGAGGCGTGTCCATTTGGGTGTCTGAGGAGCAAAGCTGTGACTTGCTCCTGTAATGCTTACCACTCGTGATGTATTATTTTTTATTTTTATTTTTTATTCTCTAAAAACCACTCGTGAAGTATGACTCTTATGGAAGCATTAGAAAATACATGAATTCTTGACCTTGTTATTTATGTTATTACTTTTTTTGAACTTTGTATTGTTACCAAATCATAGGTCACGCGTAGACCCGACCTATATAATGTGTATCTTATGAAATGCAAATTTAATGAGGTTTTTTTTGTAACCGTGTTGTTCATTCATTAAAGAAATTCGGATGCCTATTGTCCATAGCAATATTTGATTTACATGCATTATTGTCTGATTGTCTCGGTTCCTTTGAGAGACGTGGATACAATTTTTGTATGAATATGTGACCACGGTGGTAGAATTATAAATTTTGCATGGTTAAATATGCTAATATGAGATATTGAGATAACATTTTTTAAATGAAAAGAAAAAATCAAATGTTATTTAAATGAAATATATATAATCAAGACCTATAAAATTAGGGGACAGAAAGTCTACCTCACGTTGTACAATTCATGTTTGATATGTATTGTAACGTGGATTTGATCCACACTAAAACTTCTATGAAATATCCCTTCAAATTAATTGTATTTGGTGAATGACAAAATCATCCACTTCACTTTCACAATAAATTAAAACGGTAACTGGTACGGGTTTTATTTATAAGGATGTGTAAAGTTCAAACTTCAAAGTCACGTCATTGCATTAATGATATAATTGAGTTGGCAATTCACCAGTATTTGCTGAATGGTGGAGTAGAAATGTAGAATTCAACTCTTCAAGGAAAGGTAGGGTTTTTGAAGTCATGTATTATATATTCATTCATCCCTTGCCCACAATAATCTAATAATAATATTTTTATTTTTATTAGAAGTGCTCGTTCAAAATCCTATTGACTTAAAAAACAATTACAAATAGTGTATTTAATTTGTAAAACAATGTTTTTCTGGGGAAGAAGAAAGAAAAGGAAGTGCAAGAGTATAGGGCTATTGGCTTTATATACCACCTATATATACCGTATATATCTTGCTCAAAAGTCAATTTTGGGTACAGTCAGCACATGAAGGCTAAACTAAGACTAGATCTAAAGGTAATACAAAAAGTGAAAGAAAAAAAAAAAATGATCAACGAAATACAATAGGCCCTCTAATAGGGATAAGGATCCTCTCCATTTGGAATAAAATGGAGAGTCTCCATTTCATGGTTCAGATTTTATTTCACAAATCTAACGATATATAGACTGCCTTGTCATTTAAAATTTTAAATGATATGGCAATCTGTACACCATTAGATCTGTGATATTTAATCTAGACCATGAAATGGAGACTCTCCATTTTATTCCAAATGGAGAGGATCCTTATCCCTCTAATAGTGGGTTTCTTAATAAAATATTATCAAGAACTTAATATATTTATAAATACTTAAATAGTAGTTAAGAAAAGCAATAAATGAGATTTATAAGGATTTTTTATTTTATTTTATTTTATTTTTTATAACCTTGGTTGTCCGGGTCAGTGTTCCGTAGATACGCGCACCTCAACTAATCTCAGGGGGATACATAACACCCTACTAGCACGTGTACCACGATAGACGCAAGGCTTTGCCTTGGGTAGGTGGCTCTGAGGGAATTCGAACTAGTGACCATTGGGGAGTACACCCAAGCCGAACCAGTTGAGCTACCCCTCAGGATTAATGAGATTTATAAGGATTAGGCAAGGTTCATGGAGACAATGAATGAGCTTTATATCAAACCTCATCTTATAAAAAATAAAAAATAAAATCTCTTTAACATTTGATGCAGCTTCTTTCCCAATAAGGGATAACACGGGGTTTGACAGCTACATTTCTCTTTTTATATATAGTATAAGATTTTTTTTTTAATAACTTATATATAAGAAGTTTAGATGAAGAAGAAACAATAGTGATATTACAAAAAGTACTAGCTTTACCTTCACTTTGAGCGTGAACTTTGGGTTTTAATAAGTTGGGAAGGTCAACATGGACTGCACGGGTTACAAATGATTAAGTCGCTTCCTGCTTATCTTTATATAGGAAATTGGTATGGTGTGATTAAAATATAATGAACAATAACATAGAAAAGATGTACCATTTTTTTTTTCAATGTCTGTTATTCTGTCAATTGATTTCAAACCAAACAATGGGACGCACATTATGCCTGTGAGTCATTGTCTTGTTGATGTTAAATCACAACACAAAAATAAATATATTCCACCTTTGCTATGAGCATATACTTGGATCATACTTGGTTCTTGTAATTTAAAAAGCCTACACGCTACAGTAACTTCAATCGAACAAAGGGTTCTTCAACTGTCCAAGGAATTGAATAGCAATTAGCATTAAATATCATACGCTAATATATATAGAAGAGAAAGCCTAAAAGGAATAGATATTATAGATTACTAAGACCAATAAATTAAGTAGAAGCACCTCTTAAGAAATTGAATTTTAATTACGATATACAATGAATATTGAAAGTAAAATTGGTTTTAAGTTAACCTTTGATTTGCACCTTGCAACTACTATTTTAGTTTTACTCAACTCATACGTATGCGAGAGGAAGAACCAGTGAAGATATATAGGAGTTGTTGGTAAAAACAGAACAAAGAATAAAAGATGGGGCAAGTTGGAAAGGTGCAGGGAAGAACTTGGTACGTTTGGCTTGAAATGAAGACGGTATATTTAAAGATATATGACAATTTGATTATGATTAAAGAGTTTATACCGTAAAAAAACCAAAATGTCAAAACTTACTGAAAATAACACTTTTTTCTTTTTGGGTGTTTTTCGTGAGCTTGAACAGACACCTCTCTCTCTCTCTCCTTAAACCCCTTTTATAATTAGTGTAGGTGGGATATTTTTTTGTTGAATAAAAAAACTTTATTGCGAAACAAATGAGGCCGAAGGTCCTACTCCATCTCCCCCTTTAGGAGAAAAACTCTACAAAGTCAAAGCAGAAATGGAAATGGGACCCTAGTAATTACAATCGATAGACCAACTCGCAACATTGTGTATTACAAAATTTATTAATTACGGAATTTCGACCCATTAACCCTTGTAATATAGTCTACAAGATTCTATCGAAGGTGATAGCCAATAGACTAAAACTTGTTATGCCTAAAGTTATTTCAGAAATCCGAAGTGCCTTTGTCCCTGGTCGGTTGATAACGGACAATATTTTGGTTGCTTTTGAGACACTACATCATATGAAGCTCCACATGCATGGAAAACATGGTAGTATGGCTTTGAAGCTTGATATTTCCAAGGCTTATGACCGGGTTGAATGACAGTACCTTATAGCAGACATGTACCTGATAGATGGGTTCATCCTGTCACCGATGGGTTTCCGTCACCGAATTATCTCTCTGATAACTGACTGCCTTGATACAGTCTTCTACTCAGTTTTAATTAATGGTGAACCACCACATGGTTTTTTTTAAACAACAACCACAAGCCTTCAAACAGGGAGACCCTTTGTCTCTGTATCTGTTCCTTTTATGTACAGTACAGAGGGTCTTCATGGCCTTCTTCATACAACAGCTCTCTTAGGTGCAATCCACCATGGAGTTTCTATTAGAATAGTCGTTTCGACCCAAAATTATCTCACATTTTCTTTGCAGATGATAGTTTTATTATTTTTTGCATAGAGCAAATGTCCAAGAGTGTCGATATATTAAAAAAGGTGTTGGATATATTAAACATGTATGAACTTGCTTCAGGTTAGAAAATTAACAGAGAGAAGACCACAAATTTTTTCAGCAAATCCACCTTGTTGATTGACCAAGAAGCCATCAAGATGTTCTCTTCAAGTCCCAGTGCTCAGATCTTATGAAACGTACTTAGGGTTTACCATCATTTATATGGGACGATCAAAGATGCAGAGTTTTGCTTACATTAAAGAGAGGGTTTGGTCCAAACTCCAAGGTTGGAAGGAGTGTCTTTTGTCTCAGGCGGGGCAAGAGGTTCTTCTCAAAGCCATGGTTCAAGCCGTCCCACCTTACTCAATGAGTTTCTTTCACGTCCCTGACTGTCTTTGCTATGATCTTGAGGGGCTCATGAGAAGGTTTTGGTGGAGTCACGGGGACGACAAAAGGAAAATATGTTGGGTTAGTTGGAAAAGATAATGTCAACTGAAATCCTGGGGTGGAATGGGTTTTCGTGAATTACAGAAGTTCAATATTGCTCTACTGGCCAAACAGGTGTGGCGACTTCAACATGAGAAGCACTCCTTATTTTATAAAGTTTTTCAAGCAAAATTCTTCCCTACGAGTACTATTTTGGATGCCAAGGAGAATTCTTGGGGTTCGTATGCTTGGAGAAGCATCTTATGGGCAAGGAAGGTTATTTGTTCTGGTTTGTGGTGGAGAATCGGTGATGGTTCTCAAGTGAAGATTTGGGGAGATAAATGGCTCACGGATCCTCATTTGCCTAAACTTATTTCTCCTTGTCCTACCCAGTTGGTGGATTGTAATGTTTCACGGATCATTGATTCCATAACAAAGTCATGGAATATTGACGAGATTAAGTCTTTTCTCCTTCCCTTTGAAGCGAAGGCGATTCAGTGCATACCACTGAGTTTTCAAGGTGCACGGGATACTATGATATGGTATGCTTCTCAAGATGGTGCATTTTCGGTTCGGTCCGCATATTGACTTTTACTCAATGAAGAAACTTCTTTGATCCCTTGCAGTTCTTCTGCTAATTACATGTGTTTCTTATGGAAGTCTATTTGGGGTCTTTCTGTGACTCCAAAAGTCAGAAATTTTCTTTGGTGAGCCTATAGTGGGGGCACTATCCACAAAGATTAATCTTTGGAAGCGTAACGTGTTGTCAAACCTGTCAACACCGGAGAATTTCCTTTCTCTTCACATGAGATGCGCTTACCACCACATTGGGGGGCTAGCATGATATGACATGACGTGATTAAAATGGAAACAATCCTATTTTGACCCCCATTGGCAAATTTCTATATTGTAATGTGTGTGTGGGTGTGAGGGGAACATGTGTGTGTGTGCAAGTGAGCACAAATTTGGAGTCGCCACCAATCATAGGAAATTGAGGTATGATTGGGCACATATATCTAATAGATTTTATCTTACTTAGACATATTAAAAATGGTCTTGAACCAGAGATACTTATTAGACATATATACATAAAAAAACGGAACCAGAGAGGGTTCGGGGGTTAGATTATGCTGGGGAAGGTGTTAGGCACCCCACGACATCCGTTAAAAACGGTTACCTCCCTTCAAGTGTTCCTTTATGTTTGCTTAGCATGGATGTTGTTTAAATTAAACACAAATGTCCCAATTTCCGTCAAGCAATATACCAAGAATGGTATATGGAATTTGACTTCATTTGGTTTTGTGTAGACTCGTTGTTTCACTTTTCTTTATCTTTTATATTTTTTAGGGTTCTGAGCAATTCAATAGGATGCACTTGAAACAATATTTTGTAAAGACATATTACCATGTTTTCTCTTTTATTTTCATGCAAAATGACATATTTTAACCACATTATATCAAAGCAAGTAAGCATTCAAAGCATGTGATCATAGCATGTTTGCGGCACTTTAATCACAAAGAACAAGTATGGGATGAATATGACATAATTACAACACTTAATCAAAATGACAAATATGGATGATAACGTAATGGAAACAATCAAGATGACAAGTATAGAATGATTGTGACATAAATGCAACACTTAATCAAATGACAAGTATAGTTTATGACATATTAAAGTACTTAATCAAAATGACAAATATGGGATAATGATGGAATGACAATATAGGATTAGGGAATAGGTCAATACCTCATGGGATTGAAGATTAATGCTATTGAAAGGCTTACTTAATCCCCAATACCATCTTAGGGTTTACATGAATAAAAGAGGGAAAATGTAAAGAGGGGTTCAATATCTCATGGAATTACATAGAAGTTAGGGCTATTGAAAGACTTACCTAAACCTCCAAGACCATTTAGGATTTACATGAACAAGCACATAGTTAAGATTAAACCAAAAGGGAAAATCAATTAAATAACAAGGGGAATCTCAAAGGTCCAATACCTTATGGGATTACATGGAGGTTAATGCTATTGAAAGTTTTACATAAACTTCCAAGACCAATTAGGATTTACATGCCTAAATTAGGGGAAATCATCAAAATGAGGGGGAATAATGAAATTAAAACATGGGGGATTCTTAAGGGTCCAATACCTTATAGAATTATATGGAGATTAATGCTATTGAAAGTCTTATATAAACTTCTAAGACCAATTAGGATTTACATGCCCAAATTAGGGGAAATCATCAAAGAGGGCGGAATAATGAAATTAAAGCATGATGGATTCTCAAGAGTCCAATACCTTATGGAATTACATGGGGGTTAATACTATTGAAAGTCTTACATAAACCTCCATGACCAATTATGATTTACATGCCCAAATTAAGGGATTCTCAAAATCATCAAAGAGAGGGAATAATGAAATTGAAAGCATGGGGGATTCTCAAGGGTCCAATACCTTATGGGATTACATGGGGTTAATGCTATTGAAAGTCTTACATAAACCTCCAAGACCAATTAGGATTTACACGCCCAAATTAGGGGAAATCATCAAAGAGGGGAATAATGAAATTAAACAAGGGGATTCTCAATCCAATCTTATGGGATTACAGGGGTCCAAAACCAATTATGGGATTATCCAATATGAATTCTTATGACAATACCTTACATGATTAATTAATATAATGCTAATGAGAAGCTTTAATTTAGTGAAAGAAGACCAAACATATTATAAAGCATTAGATAAATTATGAAAGATTAATAAACATAGTGAAAATTAAACCCAGTGAAAGCATAATCATTTGAAAGCTATCATGATATGAAACATAGTCATTGCATTATGAATGAAGAAGGAATGGGGTTGTGAAGAAATGTAGGATGGGATCAGTCCATTAAGGGGGATTGGGTATGGAGGGTGTGTGAATGAAGAAAAGGAATGGGTGAGGAAAGCTTTGAGAGGTAGGGAGAGGGATTACCTAATCAAAACCTCTTTTAATCCCAAAAATCACTAAAACTGAGAAAAAGCAAAAAATTTTTCGAGTTTTGCCTATTTTTTGCCCTAAACTCTCGAGCCAACCTTGCTAAATGAGGGGGGAGGGGGGCTATATTTATAGCCAAGGGTCACGCAACATCATGCGTGACACCTGGCATTCCTGTCTGCCACTTGTCCTTCCTGCAGTACTAACCTCTTTTGGCCTGGATTTTTGACAGCTTTTTACCCTTTTTTGCGAACAACTTTTGGAGGCCTTCTGTGTTCAAAATGGGTCATACATGGTACCGTTGGAAATCTTGAGAAGTCTTTTGATATATAGTGCAAACCAGAGCTCGGGCAAAAAAGTTATGGCTCTCGGAAGTAGGGGGTGTCTGAGCAGTTTTTCTGTGTTTTTCTGGCGAAGATCTCGACCAAACTGGAGATGTTGCGGGCAAACCGAGAGTTGCACGTCGCAGTCGAGGTCACCCTCTTTTTTAAATTTCCTAACTTATGGACCAACTTGTAGCGAGTTGGGAAGATGTCGCCCCAATTTGGATGGGCCTGTTTTTGTGTTTTATCTTAGCAAATTTTGGGCTTAGGAGGTCGCCTGTCAATTTTTGAGGAGTCGGATTGCATTTTCCAATCCCATAACTTTTCAAATCATAGCGTTCTTTTCCTTCAAAATGGGAAGTTTTGAATCCAAAATTTTTTGGTTTTTATATGCAATTCTTCTTTCATAACTTCTCATTTCAACCTGTGAAGTATCAAATCGAAGGTCTTAATGTGCTCTTCTCAATGGTCAAAAAATGGTCAATCAAATCTTGCTTTTGGCCTGGTCATGGTCTTGGTCAAACTTCAGTCAAACTTAGTCAACTCCAGTCAACTTTGGTCAAACCTTTCCAAACCTCACGAATTGTGCCCCCGGCCATGTTCTAAGAACTTTTTGATGCATTTGACCCACTCTCGGGTCGAACTTAGCTCAGTCCAGCAGTCTCGTTTTGCGTGCCAACACCCGAGGAAATTCCAGGGATAAAAATAAGGTTATGACAAAACCCAACCTGTGATCAATGTAAAAGTGGCGCAGAAGACTCTCTTCATTCTTTGTTGACTTTTCAGACTCTCTTCATTGCTGACAAGTTTGGTTTGCTCAAGTTTGGGTAAGGAATTTGGTTGGGACCACTCTTATCGCGAAGTTTTTGGATTTCACGGTCGTGGTTTCTAATGTCCTTACTAGTAGGTCCCAACGTGAAACGACCCTTTTTGGTTTTATAATGTGGTCAGTATGGCATGTTCAAAATAGAGAGCGATTGCAGTAGGGAGGTGCGAATTTGGAGGGTATTAATCAACGAGCTCTCGCTATGGTTTCAGAATTCACTACCCTTAATGGCATTGTTTTAACCCCAGCTGTTCCAAAACCTCTATCACATTGGCAACCACCTCCACCTGGCTGTTTCAAGGTGAATTATGACGGGGCTATTTTCTTCGTAATCTAATGAGGGGGGTAGGGTTATATTCGCGATGTCGGGGTTTTCCAATATTTCCCTTGGTCAGAAAGTTCCTTTCAGGTTCCAATATTAACTTGGATGAGTCTGTTCTTTAGAGTTATGGAATGGTTTTCCAATGATTTCCCTTGGTAAGAAAGTTCCTTATCCAGGTTCCAATACTAACTTGGATGGAGTCTGTTCCTTTAGAGTTATGGAATGTAATCAGCAATGATTCTATTCATCAATAAAACCATCTGATCTTTTTTTCTAAAATAAAAAATACTAGGGGTAGTGGCTTAAGGAACCAACCAACCCATTCAGCCTAAAATTGTATGAATGGGGTATGGGTTTTTGGCACATAAAGCCAGGTTTTTGAATATTTATTAGTGTTTGTTGATAATGCATTTTTTTTTTAATAATATGATAGTGTGTTAACACTACCTTAAAAGAGTTTTAACACTCTCGCAGATCCTTTTAAGGTAGTGGGGAAACTTCAACACATTATCTTGTCCGCGATCCATGCAAGTACATGATGGTACTGTAGGTATTGTAGGTCTCTAGGTGGTTGAAGGGGTCCTTTGTTACATCAAAGTCTCCAACTGCAGCAATTTGAACTTCAACAATAGTTGGCATGCGATAATATCCATGGAGAACGGGAGAATCTGTCTTATGTTTCCTTCCCTTCTAGAGTCCCATTACCTCGTCGATTTCGCCATCATCTTTCTCTTCTCTCTTTCCCACCTTTTGGAGGGTTCAACCTCTCTTGATCTAGAGGGACGTCTCGGGGTCTCTACTATCTGCTTATTGCAAGGTTGTCAACCTCTTCCTCCTGCTCTGGCGACTCTTCCTCCCTCTCGTGCAAGGCTACATTAGTCAGTCGAGATAAAAGTCTCTACATTAGCTCCAGGTTCTATCTACTGTTTGCCAAACTCCAAGTTGCACACTGTTATTTTTGCCAAACTCCTTAATCGGGTTACTGTAACCTTTTCATTGTTTTCACTTTCTTCTGACAACACCAACTAATGAACTGTTATTGATGGATCTAAAGCGCAAGAAAGCCATGGCATTGTGGCACCAATTTCACATACACCTTACTAAAAAAGAAAGTTTATTTTTAGTGTATATATTGCATCATCGGGTCATGATTTTTAGATCATGTAACATTGTCTTTAGCCTACAGGATTCTCAATTTTCAGTGTTCACTCCCATGTTGGCTGTGGTTTATGATTTATGCTTTCCTTTTTCAGCTTGTCTTTCTTACTAAAGAGGTGAATCCCAAAAAACAAGGTAACTTTCTGGCTTGGTGTTCACAATATGTCAACTGAAGCAGGTGGATGATTAGAGAATCAAAGAATTTCAACAAGGGTTGCCAAATTAACGTGGCTGCAGGAAGGGATAGTCTATGTGTTAATGCTGAGGAGTAAATAAAATACAAGCCAACTGGTTGGGTGGAGAACCTTGTAAAAATGCTTCTCCCCTGGAGAGCAATGATGAGAGGAGTAAAAACTTGTTTTGTTGTGGGTTGTTCCTCTATTAAAGACCCGCAAGTTTCATTCCTACTCCTAAAGAAACCCTCCCAATAACTTGTATCCAACCTCATGGCTAGAAAATGGAAGATTAATGTCCTAAAGGAGCTTGTAGACTCAAACTCTCTTGCCATTGGATCATTATTCCTTTACACCTCTTCAGGACAACCTACTCTGGATCCTTGTGGCATTTACACTGTTCCCAACTGTTGCTTGACACCAAGTTAGCAATTGTGGACCTTACTAAAAAAGAAGAGTTTCAAAGAACTGGTTTTTTATGTGCCCTTTGTGTGGTGTGGAAGAAGAAATAAATCTGTTCCTTTGCCAAAATTCTATATGGTTTGTCTTAATTGGGGCTTCATTCTGATAACATCCCTGCTGAAAAAGAATTACTCTTTGTGGTTAACCCTCCTCTTTGCCCATTTTGTGCAGCAAAAGACTCTCAAAGCTCAAACTTCAATTCAACTTGCACTTATGAAAGCATCTGACCTTCGTATGGTTCACAATAATCGTTAATCATTTGGTGATTGTGAAGAACCTAGAAGAGAAATTGAACATTTTAATATCTTACCCTGTCATTGCAATCTTTGAGTCCTTAAGGCCCCTCCCCCAAACCTAGTTCAATGGGCACTAGTAAGAATGGTTTCACCATTGCTGCTATTGCTAGGGATGATCAGGATTGTTATTCATTGCTGTCTAAGAGTTTTCCCACTACTGATCACTTATTGCTGAAACAGCAGCTCTACTGTGGGCTCTGAAATTGCACGAGACACTGTTTTTCTCATATCCTTATAGAGGGTGATGCAAAAATCTGCATTAGCACTTGCTGAACCAGAGAAAGTTCCTTGGAGAATCCAAACTTTAGTCTCAAATTTAAATGTGTTGCTTTAGATTTCAATGTTTGTTCTTTTATTGGGTTCTAGAGATGTTAATGCGTTGCTCATTCCTTTCCAAATTTGCATCCTTGGACTTTTGCTTTTCGTGTAATAGCACAAATCTCCCTCCCTCTGTCACGAGGTCTGATTAGAGATTTGCTTCTTTGTCTTCTTAATGTACGTCACTTTTTAGCAAAAAAAAAACTAAAGAGTTCCGAGTTATACTAAATACCAGTGGCGGAGCCAAAAAAAATGTATTCAAGAGATGCAATGACAAACTAAATATATCAATAAATTTCAAATCTATAAAAAAAAGTATGAGTATTGTAGAATTATCCACTCTTTAAATGCCAAAAAAAAAAGGAGTTTGTTTTTGGAAAAGAAAATGAGATTTTATTAAATAGATTTAGTTATATGTTTTATGAATATATGCTTTAAAGGTTCAAATATTTCTAAAACTATGAGTTATATATACTAATATACCAAATAAGTGATGTTAAAGGAAAAAATGAATGAGACACTAAATACTTTAAATGTGTGCTTAAAAATGAAGGGAGCAATTACATAAAATCTAACCTAACTTTAAAAAAATTTGATAAAATATAGGGGGAGGTGGAGAATTTGGGAAACCCAAGTGGGGCCATGGCCCCCCTCCCTCCGCCCCTACTTAATACCTCGAGCTTCATGCATGATTTCACTCAATTATCGAATCATCACTTCAATGGTCCTTAGGTTGTTGGTGTGGTGAGGATGGCTAGGCCACATTCCTGTGTCTCAAAGTTGGGATGTCATTTGCGCATGTAGCTCTTTCAAGCCAAACTATCGCAACTCGTGATAGACGATTTGGTTCATACTATCTCTTCCATATCAAAACCATTTTTTTTTTTTTTGTGAAAATATACATATGAAAACACCAAAATTCAACAACTCATTTTTCAAAGAAACATGCATTTGAAAAGAAGCAAAGCTTGATTGACTTTAATGGTGCATACAAACAATTTCTTTGATGATGGGGACATACATAAGAGCTCTATTATTAAAATCCCGATTTGAATATTAGATTTTTACGATTTTACGATTCAACATCATGAAAAAGATTCAAATCTTAACTAAATCTTAGAAGTGATAGAATCCCAATTTGAATCTTAGAATCTGTAGAATCTCGATTTTCTTCCGATTCTATACGATTCTACTGCACAAGGTTTATTCGAGTTTTTTTTTTTTTTTTAGGCCTCCAATGATAATTTAGCTTGTGTTGGGCTGATTTTTAGTATTTTAGTAGCTCAAATATTGAAATAGCCCATTAAATAAAATAAAAAATAAAACAAACCCTAATTCCCTAAAGTGGTAAGTCTCCCACACAAATACAGACTACAGAAACAGAAGTACAGACAGAGTGAGACTTTGAGACTGAGAGTGAGACATGGATGGAAATATTGTTTATGGTGAAGGTCTCCCATTAGAGGAAAACATTCATCAAATCAATGAAAATCTTGGTTATTCACGTTGAACTAATGTGTTACTTTTGTCACAAAATTACCATTGTGGAAAATGGTTGGAAAACATTATTATTTGTGTAGTGTTATTATTTGGAACATTATGTATGTTTGTGGTTATGTGGTATTAAAATTTGGAATTTGAAAGTTTGAAATTTGAAATATGTCATTTGATATTTAGTAGTTGATTGACTTATTATCTTTTATAAGTTTTTATGTCAAAACTTATTTATTTTTAAATGATTCTTTAACATATGTTATGGATTATAATTATTTATTTATTTTTATTTACGGAAAGTAGAATCTTATGATTTATAATTCGATTTACGAAACCTCCCAATGATTCAAAGGTAGAATCCCAATTTTGATAATCATAGGAGATGATTGAACAATAAGAACTTTTAAAAAGAAGTTGGTATAATAGGGCCGTTGGGCCCAAATATCATACAAACCTGGTCCAATACGACAGCCCATTCAGCAGTGATATCCTCACCCCCGCAAGTGAGCAAAATAACAAAACAGACACCAACCCCAGCCATTTTGACAGAGTAAGTTCAAAACCAATAGGTCTCTCTGCGCTGAGCAACTCAGAGACTGAGAGACTGAGAGAGAGAGTTTGAATTTTGATTTTTCTTCGATGGGTTACGTACAGGAAGCACGGGAGAATCACGTGAAGAAGAAAGTAGAAGAAGGTAATATTGCATTTTCTCATTGCGTAAAACCCTAAACCCCTTGTTTGCTTCCCGAGAAAAGAAAAAAAAAACATTCATTTGTGTGGGTAAATAATGCAAAAGGAAAAGTAATTCAATGACTTCTCATTTTAGAATTTGCAGCATTCCTCAGCAATCAAACAATCTAATTTTCGTGAATGTTCAGTAAAATTTGCTTTCTTTCATTTATTTTTAAATATTTAACTGTTCCAAGAAAGAATTAAATCAGTTGAGGTAAAATTGAATGTGTAATTTTCTGTTCTCTGAAAGAAAATTTTGATTCATTTTTTATGCTGCAATATTTTCTTTTTGGGATTGTATATATGCGTAAATGGGCTAATGCGTGTTAAATAAATGCAGCTCTAAGAAGCAAAATGAAGCAGAAGGCACTAAAGGAGTGTGATCAATACGTTTCAAAGTATGCTCAATGTGCGTCGGGGAGAACGTTTTCGGTTGTTTGGGTGTGTCGGAAGCAAGCTAAAGTGTTGAATAATTGCCTTCATCAGTAGTAAGTGTGATTTTTTTTTTACCGGTACCTATTCGTGTTGATATTTCATTTCGTTTTTGTTTCATTGTTTCTGCATTTTTGGCATGTATGCTAGCGATATTGGGGTGTATATATATATGTGTGTGTGTGTGTGTGTGCTTTGTTAGTGATATGCATATAATCCAATTTGATTTCTGTTGTTCTGTTCTGAGAGGTGTTGGCTATAGAATGATGTATATTCTTTGTCAAAATGAAAATGAAAACGAACGGATGAAAAATATTAATGTGTACAGAAATGTCTTTCCACCTTAATTCTCTTGTTCAATTTAGGAAGCTCAAGGACCCATGTATAGACCTGCAAGAATCCCATGTTTTAGGCTTTTAAATAGTAGTGATATTGTGGAATTGTGGAAAGAATGAGTCAGATACTGACGGGTTCACAAGTAGCATAACTTTCACCTGATAGTCGTCGGAGTTAGTGTTCTGGACCATAGCACGGCTAATAAAGTTGTTCTTTTGCCGTCTTCCATAAGGAGATCCAGCTGATCCTATGAGTATATTGACCAAATCTTTGAGGATTTCGCTTTAGATTTTGCAATATAATGTTGAGCATAGATTTTTATTTTAAACTATAGATTCACCCTCTTTTGGAGAAGCATCTATTAGTGGTTAATATGGCTATACCATCACTAGAAACGAATATGAATCACTGATATAATATTTGCTTTAGATCCATTAATCTGTTTATAGCTTGCTGTAACTGTTCACTACTCATTGTACTGTATGGTCCTGTTTTCCAAAGGGTTAACCACTTTATCAAGATTTGAGGGTTTTTTTTTTCCTGGTTTTGCAAAGATACTTTACTTGGACATAATGCTGTAAAGTCTTTCCTCATGTGTGTCATCTAGTAGCTGTTGAACTTGTTTAAATTACATGGAAATCA
>OU015762.1:36778978-36835557 GCA_907173295.1 Fagus sylvatica
ATTAAAAATGCAAATAGGGCTATCCATGTCAACATATGAATGCAAATATACAGATACAGAGAGGAGAAGAGGTAGAGACAGGAAAACTCCTATGCTGTGCCTAAATAAGAAACTAAAAACCTGGGTTACTTAGAGTTGCATTATTCAAAACATATATCTGCTTATCCATGAATGTAGAATAGATGAGGCACACAAAAAATATGAATGATTTTATAAGTAAACAGCAATAGCAATATTTCAAAATGCTTATGCATCCCATGGATAAGTACAACCACTGGAATAAATCTAGGAATGAACTGCACTATGAAATGATATGACAGCTTGAAAAAAATGGATCAGGATAATCGAATGAGTTTCGAAAATCATGAAGGTGATTAAATAATACAAGATTTGCACAAAAAACAGGGGTACAGTGATATTTACAAGTTCAAAAACATTATATCCATCATATGAAGATGAAAAATGTTTTCAAATGTGGGTTTAACACTTTCATTCATTTGACGAAAATAGGGGGGAAGGAAAAAATTAGGGAGGAAATGGATGGAAAAGTGGCTTGGTTCCATTGTTTGGTTCAAGGGAAAGAAAGGAGTGGTTGATGAGGTGGATGGATGGGATTTCCCTCCCGGTCCTCCATCTTGTGTTCCAAACTGGGTCGAAATTACTTTAACCCTTTTTGTTACTCATTTATAACCTTTTTCTTTTTTGCTTTTTTTTTTTTTCAATAGTTTGAATACATAAATTTCTTTAGCATTTTTTTATTCTCTCTTATCCAAAATTAAATAGTCATTTTCCACATGTGGGGGCATCTGACTCGACAAAATTTATTTTAACCCAAAATAAAATAAAATAAAATAAAATGTTGAAATGTTAAATAGATTTATATATTTATTATATAATATAAATATATATGTTTTGATACACACATTTTTTAGCCTTTTTTTTCTCTCTTACCAAAACTAAACAAACTATTTTCCACGTGTGGGACATCTGACTCTTGACAAAATTACTTGTAAAACGTGAAATTTTAAATATACTTGCATAATATTGCAATATGTCAAATATATCCATAAGGGCATAAAGGTCAAATAACATATTTTCCTTTTCCTTTCCTTTACAAACCAAACAAGTGCAAGATTTATTCCACTGTTTTTCCTTTCTTTTCCTCCGTGCATCCAAACATACATATGGAAAGATATTTTCTTTTCTCTTTCTTTCCCCTTTCTCTTCCCTTGCTCTTTTCATATCCCTTCGCTCCCCTCCACTCAAGTACAACCAAAGACAGTGTATAATCATTTAGGTACTATATATGCACAAATGAAGAAATAAATATTCTCCCCTAATGAGACCAATAGTTCTACACCAACTTAAGTTCCAAATCAGCATCAAACTCTATTTCTTTGTGAGTTAAAAAGATATCCAAAATCAGTATAATGCAAAACATAATGGGACTCTAGCTAACAATTTCTATTATAAAGAGAAACTACAGCCCAAAGTATGGGACTCTAGCTCTGATCTTGATCCTGAATTACATTGCTAGTGGAATTTAAAAGAGCTTACTTTCCTATTCTTCTGTTATTGACCTAGCAATGGAACATCTATTTTCATGCCATTGTAGCCTCTGCAAATATGAACTGACAAGCTTCCCAGAAAACCATGACAAGCTCAAATAAAATTCATCAAAATCAGTATCTATAATAATGAAATGTAGAGCTCCTGCACTTAAAGCCTATAATTATTTTGGTAAGTAAAAAAAAAAAAAAAAAATTATAAAGAGCACACTTAAAAAAGCATATAGTGACAGGCTGCTGAGAAACAAAACCAAGCCTGAGAATTCCTACTAAATGTTTAGAACTTATAGCATGTTACCACACATTGGCATGAGTAAAAATTACCTGACGAACTACAAGCTTTGGCGCACAACGTTGAGGAATCACTATATCCCTTCTCAAAGGCCTACCAGTGTCATCTTTCCTCTCTGGTTCTTCCCCACATTGCCCATACTCATTTCCACCTGCATTAATTTCCCACACATTAACAGAATACCATTAATTATTGCTCCTTGAGACAAAAAGCAAAAAAAAAAAAAAAATCATTTGTATTTTGTTATTTTTCAAAATGTAACATTATGTCAATTTCAGTAATTTATCGCTTATTTGTATAGTATCTCAATAAACAAAGCTTAGTTAAAGTACCCCAGGCATAAGCTCGGCCTTGATCATCGACAGCCAAACAGTGCCACCCACCAATGGCAGCCTAGAACAAATCAAAAAACACAAATGTAAAAAAACCAATCTTTCCACATTTAAACCCAAAGCAATAGTGATAAAAAGTAGAACAATTACCTGAACAATGTTAACATTGGCAAGCGCCTTAACCTGGCTGGGAATATTCTCGGTCTTGGTCTCTGGTGGGTGCCCCAATGTCCCTCTCTGGTTCCACCCCCACGTAAACAACTAACCACCACACATTCCAACCCGAGAAAACAAAACAAATCAATAATCGTAGTAGATGGCATTTGAGCTAGAGCTAATTGGGTTGAGCATTGTAAACATAGACAAGTAATAGTAGTGAATTTTAAGCAATAGAAGAAAGGGGAAGAAGAGGAGGGGGGACCTTTCCGTCGTCGCAAATGGCGAGGGAATTGCGGCTACCGGCTACGACGGAGCGGACAGAGTAGGATTGGAGGGATTTGATGATGCAGGCCCATTCTTTCTCTTCGTTATTGCCGATACCCAATTGGCCATCCTCTCCTGAGCCCCTGAGATTTTATTAACAAAATGTAAGAAACTTGTTTTCTACTTGCATTTATAAAAAATATTAAAGAGAGAGAGAGAGAGAGGTACGTACCAAGCGATGATGGCGGGGTTGTTGGAGTTGGAGGCCATGAGAGGGAGAGTACTTGAGGTTGAAGCAGAAGAGAGTGAGGGGTGGGCGGCGAGTCTGTTTTACTTTTTGTGTGTATTCTTTTTATTTAGATTTTAGAGATAGGGGCAAAGTCACTTTCTAGTGTTGTGAGAGTGGGGGAAAAAGCGAACTCGATTCGAAAATGTGGGTTAGTGGATGATACTGATGACTCATCAAGGACAAGCTCTAACTAGAATTTATCTTCTATAAATTAAATCAAAATATCATAAGTTTTCTTCCAAACTTTAAACAAAGTCATGTGGATTTCATGCACTTTTCATTCCCTATCCATCCAGCATTGCCATAACAACAGAACTTGGCTGGATAGACCCTATTTACTTCACTTTCCATTTATTTTCTTTTCTCACATATCACTCTTTTTTTTTTTTTCCCCAAGTTTTCTTTCCTATGCGCCCAATTTCTGATGCAGAATCCATTCATTAGGCTGCGTTCAACTTGACATGGGCACATTTAGTCCAACCACCACAACGACAAGACAAGCATAGAATTCCAAACCAAGTAAAAATGGAATAAAATTCCCTCCATTTGATCATTCATAGTCTGATTATCGATTACTAACACTCCATTACTCCAAACGTAATCTCTTACTGTTTTTTTTTTCTTTGCACCATTATGGAGCATCCATGCTTAATGGAAAAAAGGTTAAGATGCACCATTCACCCAAGCCAAGCCTTTATAATTAAATGGAGAGAGAATTTCAGATTGATTTTTGAATAATGAGGTGGTGCAACAAGACAAAGCCCGCTACAACCATAGGCATCTTTGGAACCGGTCCTTGGGGCCTACTACCATGCGCAAAGCTCAAAATTTAGTTCAATTTTATCGCCAAATATGGCTTCATCAGAAACCAACTAGAGAAACCATCATTTACATTGCTAAGGTGGTAAGTTGCAGGATCCAACGGAACAAGAGTCTTTTGGGAACGACAGCAGGGATGGCTTTATTACAGGCACAAGGTGACCTGTTTGATTGGAGTTAAATCCAACTTGCCAAGAAAAAGAAAGCACAACCACAAAAATGCAAGAACCAAAACTGTCATGCAACTGATGCTTCAGAAGCACCAATTTCAACACTAAATCATTCATATACCACATCACTCAAAACACCAAACCATATTCATCTTCATCATTAAATAAAAAACACATCATATCTTTCAGAACAATTCAATCCAAGTGCTTCTATAAGCACACAAGGATCATCAGTTCATTAAGAAATCCTGCTACAACAACCCACATGCCATCTATGTAAGGGGTTTCAAGATTAAAAGTACAGAGTACATCCTATGAATTTATCACTGCTGCGGCGGCGGCGCCTCGCCTGACTCACGCTTAGATGCTTCCTTAATCTCATCGCCAGCATCATCCTAAATTAATACAACAAATATATTAGGTAAGGAACTTGTGGAGGAAAAAAACCCCAATGAGAAAACACGAGGGGCATGTATCATATGCCAGCCACAAGTGCATACACACCCACCCTGACTAGAATCACTACCAACCCATCCAGATCAATTTTGACAGTGTTGCTTTTTGATGTTGGCTGCTAATGAAATTACTGAGGACCAACTTGAAGCACATTAACAGTCTTGGTTGGGTCCCAAAAGAGTCTATTGGTTCACAACATTTTATAAATGGCAGATACAGAGCACGTAAGGAAATAAAAACGAATTTAATGCACAAATATAACACTGGAGGGAAAAGAGGAATACTAGGTTTCCTAATATATGTTCAGGATGATGACCTAGCAGGTTCAGACAACATAAAAATTTCAGCCTACAAACACACACGCACAGAGAGAGAGAGAGAGAGAGAGAGAGAGAGAGAGACCGTGATGTCAGAAGTCCACAAAGTCAGATTGTCTCGGAGAAGTTGCATGATCAAGGTACTGTCCTTGTATGATTCTTCACCCAATGTGTCCAACTCAGATATAGCCTCATCAAAAGCCTGTCAAATATAAGTAAAGCGAAAAGAGAGTGAGCAAGAGAGAAAGAGAGAGTAATGCAGTAGTAATTATCCAACCTTCTGGTGCGATTTAATCATTTAATCCTTCATGTCAAAATTTCAGCAAAACTTCACACAGACAAATCACAAATTTTACAAATGGCACTCAACTTGAGAAGAAAATTGCTACAACCAAAAAGATAGTAATAAAAAGCTCTCACAACCTTAATTAAAAGCTACAGCCCAAAACAACTGCGTTATCCCAATCATAATGATACACACGCTAAAACTTACATGTCGAAACCATAAAAACATTGAACTCTGCATGAAGCATATCATTAGACTATATCATAAAGATCACTAAAAAAAATTGATGCATATCAGTATTTTTTTTTTTTATTGCCTCTGTAATTTGCCAAATATATCAATGGGTTTCTTTTGTGTATGAGAGAGAGAAAGAGAGGGAGAGAGAAAGCAATTGTCAACCCCCAACAACCCCATGGTGGTAGATTAATTTCTTCATATCATGTATTCAAGGAGGAATTATTCAACAACCCAAATCGAGTTTTGCATATGTGCTATTAGATTAACACAAAAACACTACAAATGGATAATTAAAAAAAAAACCCCACACAAAATTACTAACAAGCAATATATATCACATCCATAATATCTCCATCACAAGGGTATACACATTATAACTCATGTGAAGGACCATCACATGCTACGACAAATGGATAAACAAGTAATATGTATCACTTTGATACCATCTTCACTACAAGGATATATACATATTATAATTCATATGATGAAACATTGACACCATGTCTCAATATGTATTTAACTCACATATATCACTTAAAAAAAAGGAAGAAAGAAAGAAATTTTGTCCATAATATGGTCTTCAAACAAATCACATCACAGCCAACAACTAAGAAACTCAAATACAATAATATAACCAATCATCTACAATGAACAGAATCACTAGTCAAAATTCCAGGATACTCTGGGAAAATCCATACCCAAAAGCAAGTAAGAAAAAGAAACTTAGCATTAGAACAGTCTAATCTTGGTCCTATATTGCTGTGCTTAGAAGCCAACTCAAACCAAACAGAAACTGGCATGCTATTCAAAGCAATAACAGTGTCAATTAAATTGACAGACATGGGAGAAGAGAATAAATAAAGCATACCTACAAATAAAAAATCGCAACATACTACATCCACGATGAAACAAGTAAATGAAGTCACATAAAACTACCTGCTTTGCAAGATTGCAAGCACGATCAGGTGAGTTAAGGATTTCATAGTAGAAGACAGAGAAGTTAAGTGCAAGACCCAGCCTTATTGGGTGAGTAGGGGGGAGGTCAGCCAGGGCAATATCCTGCATACAGAAAACAAAGCAAGCTCAGAAATCGCTATCACAATAAGACACTTCTTACTACCCAGAAAATGAATTGGAGAAGAGTAGTGAAAATATTAACCTCAGACACCAACCACCTACCTGAGCAGACTTGTAAGCCAACAAGGTGCTTTCAGCAGCTTCCTTCCTCTCAGCACCAGTCTTAAACTCAGCCAAGTACCTGTGGTAATCACCCTTCATCTTGAGATAAAACACCTTTGACTCATCACAGATGAGGCTGATGGGATGAGATGCGTCTCAAGAAGGCACCAATTGAATGCCGTCGCAGATCTTGCTCAGCTCGGACTCAATCTTGCCCCTGTACTCCTTGATGATCACGACATGATCCTCATTTCCTTGAAGGCCCAAAATGCCGTCGCAGATCTTGCTCAGCTCGGACTCAATCTTGCCCCTGTACTCCTTGATGATCACGACATGATCCTCATTTCCCCTACTCTCCTCCTTCTGCTCAATGGAAGAGATAATCCTCCATGACGCCCTCCTTGCCCCAATCACGTTCTTGTAAGCCACAGACAGAAGGTTCCTTTCCTCCACAGTCAACTCCTCAACATCCACTGTCTTTGCAACTTTCTCCATGAACTCAACCATTTCCTCATAACGTTCGGCCTGCTCGGCCAACTTAGCCATATACACATTCTCCTCGCGTGAAGAGTCAGCGGGTGACATCTTTGCTATACCAAAATAAATTACTTAAAAGTCTGCAAATCAATTCAACACAAATCTTATTAATCTCTTGAACTAGATTAGATCTTACAAACCCTAAATCAAACATAAATATATTAAAATTGTTCTGATGTACAGAAAAATTCAACAAAACCCTAAATTGCAGACATGAATTAAACAAAGTCAAGGTTAATTATCTGTTTCCTGAAAATCAAAACTTCAAATTCTCAATCACTATTTGCTATACCCACTATTATTTAAAACTAAGTATACAAATTTCGCATTTAGGAACAGAAAAGAAAAATCTTTTTTAATTAAATTTTCTCAGCAACCAAACAGATCAAATCACACGGTTGTCTAAACACTCACTTCAGACACTTCCTCGCAAACCAAACAATTCATTACTACAAAATCTTATTAAATCGAAAACCATACAAAAGCAGATCCAATAAAAAAAATTTAAAAAAAAAAGTCGAGATTTAACCAAACAAAACAATAGCCCTAGATCTCAAACACCAACACAAACCTATAAATTAAACCGAAATAACAAACAAAATATGAAGTAGATCTAAGATAGCCTCAAAAACCCTAACCCTAAACAGCAAAAGAAAGCGATCAGAGACCGTACCTCAGTGTTTCACCAAGAAAATGAAAAACCTCTTCTTTTTTTTTCTCTGCGTGTAACAGAAAAAGGAAACTAAGTGAGAATGGAAAGAGGGAGAGGGTGCTCTTAAAAAAAGCGGAGTGGAGAGAGAAAGTGGGTCCAATGAGAACGTGACATGTGGTGGGTAGGCGGAGAATCCGTGGGGGAGAGAGAGAGTTTGTGTGTGTAATGCTGGCGTTGACGGTCAACAGGCTCTCTAGTGGTCCCACTTTCCTAACCCCCCACCCCAACATATTATTGTTTGCGTTTTTCTTTGGGGGGAGTGTGTCGTTGACTGACGGTTTTAATTTTAATTAAACGGAAAGCCTGGCAAAGAGCACGCGCCGGCGATGTAGTACGGACTATACACCTTCGTCTAAATTCTAAACGCCGTTTCGTCTCTCTTTTTTTTTTTTTTTGTAGGTTTTGACTATAAATTTTACTTTTTTTCCCCCTAAATATATGACCATTGTTTATTGTAAAACGTTATTGAAGAAATTATTACGTTTTAAATTAAAAGCTAGACTTTGTAACCATTTTGCACTTAAAAGGGAGAAAAAAGTCATTTTCCCTTGTGTTTAATTGTGAACACACACCTTAAATCATGGATGATTTTATAAGGTATTACTTAAATTTAAAAATAATTTATAATGTTTATCTATCATTCAAATTATAGTTAAAGTTAGTGGAGCTAATTTCGAATACTCTCATAGTATAGTGGGTAATAATTGTCCACCTTAAACTGTTGATTTTAGCATTAATTTAGATGTTAGTAAACTTTACAAATTAATATCGAATTTGGTTGCTAATTGTAAAATTTTAAAATCTTATGGTGTATATTGAAAATACCCTATATTTAAGGATAGATAATTATAATTAACCTTTTATTTATATTTTGTAGTTTCGTGGAAGAAAAAATTTGGAAGATACTCCTTTCAGAGCATTTTTTTAGGAAGTAAAGAGATGTGTATATAAATATTTGAGCTATTTTAGAAGTTAGATTAATTATTTTGAGATGAGTTTTGAATTAACATCTATAAGGATTGTCAAATCATCTAATTCATTCACTTACTTAATCAAGAAAATAAGAAGAAGAAAAAAAACTTATGGTCCGTGGGTAGGGGTGTACACGGTACGGTATAGTATGGTATTTGAAGTTTTTTGATACCATACCGCACTTTGCGGTATTCAAATTCCTAATACCGTATACCATACCACATACTTCGGTATCCGACGGTTTTGGTGCGGTATGGTGCGGTACGGTGGCAGTGCGGTACTGGTATTTTTGGTGCGGTAAAAATTTTTAAAAACCCAATCATTTACCAAATTTTTTCTCTTCACCCATGAAATCCTCCATTGAAATCAACTCAGGAACCCAAAAATTAAAATTCTTTGCAAACCTAACAAACAACCCACAAAAGCCTCATGAAAATCAACAAGAGAAGAGAAATCCAAGAACAACTGTCCACTGTCAACAACAAAAATCTACAATCACACAACCAATAGTGAGGAGCAATAGACTGACATAGAAAGTGAGAGTAAGTGAAAGAGAGAAGAGAGATACTCACGATGATGATGAGCGGCGGTAAGTGGCGGCGATCGAAGAAAGGCAGAGAGACAGAGAGAGCGATGCCTAAGAAAGTGATGAAAGAGAGAGAATGACGCCTGAGAGTGACGAGAAAGAGAGAGAAACGGTGCCGGTGTGCCGTGCCTGAGTAAAGAGAGAGAGAGAGAGAGAGAGCGACGTTGTTTGAGAAATTTGAGAGTGAGAAGAGAGAGATTTTAGGCTTAATCGTTGTTTTTTTTTTTTTTTTTTTTTTTTTTTTTTTTCCGCTTTTACCCCTCAAGCAGCGCCTTTTTTTTTTCCTTAAGCAACACTTTTCCAGAATTCCAGCCATCATATTTTTAATTTTAATATATTATATATAATGAAATAAATATATGCGGTATGGTTTGGTATACCAGTATTTTTCAAAATGTATACCGCTACCGATACCGTACCGCATATCACAAAATACCATACCAATTGATCGGTAGCAATATGGTTGCAGTATGGTATTACGGTATGCGGTTTTTGTGTACACCCCTATCCGTGGGTTAAGTCATTGCGCTAATATGTGAGTGGAAATATATGTTTCTAAGTATCTAAACTACCTTATAAGTTAGATTACTCTTTTAAGGTGAGCTAACACTAACATCTTAGCCTTAGTGCCTCACCCACTCATACCCTTCATAAAGATGGTAAATTGAATTACTACCTAATAGTTTAGAGGCAATTCTTCTATCCAATATGAATGAAAACTTTATTATTTCCATTTTATCTTATTTTTTGTTTAGTGCTATTTTGGTAAAAATAAAAAATAAACAATCATAAAAATTGTTGTCTAACTTATCGAGATATATTCAAATTTCTATTCTAGTCCTCAAGACTTAAAAGCTCCTTACAATATATATATATATGTATATATATATATATATATATATATATATATATATATATATATGTGTGTGTCGAGTTAGTCATTTTGTTCCCTTCTAGACTTTCAGTTGTTTTTTTGCTAAATGTTATCTTTTTTTCTTTAGGTGGCTTTGACCTTGGACAGTTAGGCTAGGGAACACATGGTGTGTTCCCATTAGCCACGAAACTACCCAATGTCCCAAAAGTCATATCACATGTTGCCTACCTATCAAAGGCCCAAAAATAAAAATAAAAAAAATTATTAAGCACATAAGAAAAAAAGTATTTCTTAAAGGAAATAGAATGATTAAGTAGGTATATCTACGGAACGCTGACCCGAACATTTTATATTATAAAAAAAAAAAGTGACCATGTTTTAATTTTTTTTTAGGATGAAAAAGAAAGTTTTTAATTTCATAGATTAAAATAAAACTTAAGTCAAATTTTAAGGACCAAATATATTCGTATATTTTTTCAAACTATTTATTAGTAGTTTATGAATTTGAACTTTTTGGGGCAAAGGGAGGTGGCTTGCATGTTTTGATTTCAATCTCAAATATAAATTAGAAAAATAAAAGACTGGTGAAATATGATGGCAAGGAGGCGTGTCCATTTGGGTGTCTGAGGAGCAAAGCTATGACTTGCTCCTGTAATGCTTACCACTCGTGATGTATTATTTTATTTTTTATTTTTTATTCTCTAAAAACCACTCGTGAAGTATGACTCTTATGGAAGCATTAGAAAATACATGAATTCTTGACCTTGTTATTTATGTTATTACTTTTTTTGAACTTTGTATTGTTACCAAATCATAGGTCACGCGTAGACCCGACCTATATAATGTGTATCTTATGAAATGCAAATTTAATGAGGTTTTTTTTTGTAACCGTGTTGTTCATTCATTAAAGAAATTCGGATGCCTATTGTCCATAGCAATATTTGATTTACATGCATTATTGTCTGATTGTCTCGGTTCCTTTGAGAGACGTGGATACAATTTTTGTATGAATATGTGACCACGGTGGTAGAATTATAAATTTTGCATGGTTAAATATGCTAATATGAGATATTGAGATAACATTTTTTAAATGAAAAGAAAAAATCAAATGTTATTTAAATGAAATATATATAATCAAGACCTATAAAATTAGGGGACAGAAAGTCTACCTCACGTTGTACAATTCATGTTTGATATGTATTGTAACGTGGATTTGATCCACACTAAAACTTCTATGAAATATCCCTTCAAATTAATTGTATTTGGTGAATGACAAAATCATCCACTTCACTTTCACAATAAATTAAAACGGTAACTGGTACGGGTTTTATTTATAAGGATGTGTAAAGTTCAAACTTCAAAGTCACGTCATTGCATTAATGATATAATTGAGTTGGCAATTCACCAGTATTTGCTGAATGGTGGAGTAGAAATGTAGAATTCAACTCTTCAAGGAAAGGTAGGGTTTTTGAAGTCATGTATTATATATTCATTCATCCCTTGCCCACAATAATCTAATAATAATATTTTTATTTTTATTAGAAGTGCTCGTTCAAAATCCTATTGACTTAAAAAACAATTACAAATAGTGTATTTAATTTGTAAAACAATGTTTTTCTGGGGAAGAAGAAAGAAAAGGAAGTGCAAGAGTATAGGGCTATTGGTTTTATATACCACCTATATATACCGTATATATCTTGCTCAAAAGTCAATTTTGGGTACAGTCAGCACATGAAGGCTAAACTAAGACTAGATCTAAAGGTAATACAAAAAGTGAAAGAAAAAAAAAAAATGATCAACGAAATACAATAGGCCCTCTAATAGGGATAAGGATCCTCTCCATTTGGAATAAAATGGAGAGTCTCCATTTCATGGTTCATTTTATTTCAAATCTAACGATTATCTGCCTTGTCATTTAAAATTTTAAATGAATGGCAATTAATATATTTATAAATAAATGGAGACTTAAATAGTCCTTAGTGGGTTTCTTAATAAAATATTATCAAGAAAATATATTTATAAATACTTAAATAGTAGTTAAGAAAAGCAATAAATGAGATTTATAAGGATTTTTTATTTTATTATTATTATTATTTTTTATAACCTTGGGTGTCCGGTCCAGCGTTCCGTAGATATGCGCACCTCAACTAATCTCAAGGGGACACACAACACCCTATTAGCATGTGTACCACGATAGACGCAAGGCTTTGCCTTGGGTAGGTGGCTCTGAGGGAATTCGAACTAGTGACCATTGGGGAGTACACCCAAAGCCGAACCAGTTGAGCTACCCTTTAGGATTAATGAGATTTATAAGGATTAGGCAAGGTTCATGGAGACAATGAATGAACTTTATATCAAACCTCATCTTATAAAAAATAAAAAATAAAATCTCTTTAACATTTGATGCAGCTTCTTTCCCAATAAGGGATAACACGGGGTTTGACAGCTACATTTCTCTTTTTATATATAGTATAAGATTTTTTTTTTAATAACTTATATATAAGAAGTTTAGATGAAGAAGAAACAATAGTGATATTACAAAAAGTACTAGCTTTACCTTCACTTTGAGCGTGAACTTTGGGTTTTAATAAGTTGGGAAGGTCAACATGGACTGCACGGGTTACAAATGATTAAGTCGCTTCCTGCTTATCTTTATATAGGAAATTGGTATGGTGTGATTAAAATATAATGAACAATGAACATAGAAAAGATGTACCATTTTTTTTTTCAATGTCTGTTATTCTGTCAATTGATTTCAAACCAAACAATGGGACGCACATTATGCCTGTGAGTCATTGTCTTGTTGATGTTAAATCACAACACAAAAATAAATATATTCCACCTTTGCTATGAGCATATACTTGGATCATACTTGGTTCTTGTAATTTAAAAAGCCTACACGCTACAGTAACTTCAATCGAACAAAGGGTTCTTCAACTGTCCAAGGAATTGAATAGCAATTAGCATTAAAATCATACGCTAATATATATAGAAGAGAAAGCCTAAAAGGAATAGATATTATAGATTACTAAGACCAATAAATTAAGTAGAAGCACCTCTTAAGAAATTGAATTTTAATTACGATATACAATGAATATTGAAAGTAAAATTGGTTTTAAGTTAACCTTTGATTTGCACCTTGCAACTACTATTTTAGTTTTACTCAACTCATACGTATGCGAGAGGAAGAACCAGTGAAGATATATAGGAGTTGTTGGTAAAAACAGAACAAAGAATAAAAGATGGGGCAAGTTGGAAGGTGCAGGGAAGAACTTGGTACGTTTGGCTTGAAATGAAGACGGTATATTTAAAGATATATGACAATTTGATTATGATTAAAGAGTTTATACCGTAAAAAAACCAAAATGTCAAAACTTACTGAAAATAACACTTTTTTCTTTTTGGGTGTTTTTCGTGAGCTTGAACAGACACCTCTCTCTCTCTCTCCTTAAACCCCTTTTATAATTAGTGTAGGTGGGATATTTTTTTGTTGAATAAAAAAACTTTATTGCGAAACAAATGAGGCCGAAGGTCCTACTCCATCTCCCCCTTTAGGAGAAAAACTCTACAAAGTCAAAGCAGAAATGGAAATGGGACCCTAGTAATTACAATCGATAGACCAACTCGCAACATTGTGTATTACAAAATTTATTAATTACGGAATTTCGACCCATTAACCCTTGTAATATAGTCTACAAGATTCTATCGAAGGTGATAGCCAATAGACTAAAACTTGTTATGCCTAAAGTTATTTCAGAAATCCGAAGTGCCTTTGTCCCTGGTCGGTTGATAACGGACAATATTTTGGTTGCTTTTGAGACACTACATCATATGAAGCTCCACATGCATGGAAAACATGGTAGTATGGCTTTGAAGCTTGATATGTCCAAGGCTTATGACCGGGTTGAATGACAGTACCTTATAGCAGTCATGCTGAAGATGGGTTTCCGTCACCGAATTATCTCTCTGATAACTGACTGCCTTGATACAGTCTTCTACTCAGTTTTAATTAATGGTGAACCACATGGTTTTTTTAAACCAACCACAAGCCTTCAACAGGGAGACCCTTTGTCTCTGTATCTGTTCCTTTTATGTACAGAGGGTCTTCATGGCCTTCTTCATACAACAGCTCTCTTAGGTGCAATCCATGGAGTTTCTATTAGTCGTTTCGACCCAAAATTATCTCACATTTTCTTTGCAGATGATAGTTTATTATTTTATAGAGCAAATGTCCAAGAGTGTCAAAAGGTGTTGGATATATTAAACATGTATGAACTTGCTTCAGGTCAGAAAATTAACAGAGAGAAGACCACAATTTTTTTCAGCAAATCCACCTTGTTGATTGACCAAGAAGCCATCAAGATGTTTCTTCAAGTCCCAGTGCTCAGATCTTATGAAACATACTTAGGTTTACCATCATTTATGGGACGATCAAAGATGCAGAGTTTTGCTTACATTAAAGAGAGGGTTTGGTCCAAACTCCAAGGTTGGAAGGAGTGTCTTTTGTCTCAGGCGGGGCAAGAGGTTCTTCTCAAAGCCATGGTTCAAGCTGTCCCACCTTACTCAATGAGTTTCTTTCACGTCCCTGACTGTCTTTGCTATGATCTTGAGGGGCTCATGAGAAGGTTTTGGTGGAGTGTCATAACCCCATTTTTACCCCCGGGATTTTCTCGGATGTCGGCACGCAAAATGAGACAGCCCGAGCCAAGCCGGCCTGATCCGATGAGGGCTCGCCACGTCAAATAACCTCAAAACGGGGTCTGGGGCACATTTCCCGAAAGCTGACCAAGTTTTCCCAAGGTTGACCAAGTTTGACCAGGAGTTGATCAAGTTTGACTAAGGTTTGACCAAGCCATTCCCGACCTGTCATAACCCCATTTTTACCCCCGGGATTTTATCGGGTGTCGGCACGTAAAACGAGACAACCCGAACCAAGCCGGCCTGATCCGACAGGGGCTCGCCACATCAAATAACCTCAAAACGGGGTCTGAGGCACATTTCCCGAAATCTGACCAGGGTTGACTAAGTTGTTTCTGACCCAACTGGGGTCCACTATACCCAAAAACCCCCAAAATGTGGTCCGGGATACATTTCCCAGAATTCGGAGAACTTTGACCAAGTTTGACCGAGTTTGACCAAGGTTTGACCGGACTGTTGACCAGATCGAAAGCTGGATCGGACTGACCACCCCCTAACCAATGCGTGGAGCACGTTGAGAGCTTCGATTTGATACTTTACGGGTCGAAAACGGACGAGAAACGAGGGAGTTATAGACAAAACTGCGAAAAACAGTCTAACACTTAGCCAAATTTTGCTAAGTATTATTGACAAAACAGCCTATTTGGGAGGCAGCGTTCGCGCGCGGATTCTTTCCAACCGGCGGCAACTTGGTCCGCAAGCTGAAACCTTTAAGCAAGAGGGTTACTTCGACTACGACGTGCAACTCCCGGATCGTCAAGAGCTCCTCCGGTCAAGCCGGAATCTCAATCGGAAAATGACCCCTTGGCATAAGGAACATTCCAACGGCCTCTGTTCGCAAGATCATATCTTGCGAACCCAAGTTCGCCTCTGTGCAAGGCCCGTACTTTTAGAAAGTAGGTAGCACAAGCTTTCCGACGATACCAAGATCGCCGAAATCCGATATCGGGAGCTACACCTACCACGCGCACGAAAACAGGTCTACGGAATAAGGCTGTGCCGAAAATCCCGAAACTTTTCCCCCGACGTTGCCACGCTTGCACGTAGAGTCTTCCTGACTCACAACAAGTTGATCCGCAAGCCCGGGCAAGTTGAAAAGAGGACGCGTTCATGCATGGTGTGGAACTCTCGGATAGCCAAGATTTTCCCCGGTCTAGCCGGAATCTCGGTCGGAAAAATGTCCTCCAACGGACCAAAAACACTCCGGCGACCCCTGTTCGCGAAACCATATCTCGTGAACCCAAGCTCGGTTTCCCGCAAGTCCAAAACTTTAAGGGAGAGGGTAGCGTAAGCTTTCCGACGGTACCAAGAACGCCGAAAACCGACTTCAGGAGCTAGATCAAATACGCGCGCGAACACAGACAAAAAGCAAGGAAAAATGAGCCGAAGATTTGACGCATTTTTCTCCCGGACAACCGCCTTTGCGCGCAGAGTCTTTCCGACTCGCTGCAAGTTGACCCGCGGGCCCGAGTGCATTGGAAAGATAACGACTCCAGCTACGACGTGCAACTCTTGGTTCGCCGGTGGCTTCCCCCATTTGACCGGAATCTTCACCGGAAAAACACGCAAAAATAGCTCCGGCACCCCGACTTCCGGGAGTCATAACTCTCCCGTCCGAACTTCGATTCACGTAAACTTTATATCGTTGGAAAGTAGACGTCGAGAGCTTTCCGACGATATGCTGCATGACCCATTTTGAGTACCAGAAGACCTCCAAAACTGCCCTCGAAAATCGGGTCAGAAAAGGATATGCGCACGAAAACCGAGGAGGATTCGGTGGGGGGCTTGCGTGGAGGATAAGACTGCCAAGTGGCGAGCTGTACGGCTCGCGTGGCATCATCACGTGCCGCACGGTATGATGCCGCGCGAGGCGTGCAGCTCCGCCTATAAAAGCAGCCCTACCCCCCCTCATTTGTACACGATTTTACTCGGGCTCTAGGCTCCTTGAGCGTTAGAATAGGCAGAAATAGGGGTTTTAGGGGGCTTTAGAAGGGGTTTTTGGGTAGTTTTAGAGTGAGAGACTCCTCTCTAGGTACTCTCTCTCTCTAAGCTCTTTCTCTCTCCTCTTTTCTCTCTTTTTCTTCTTTTTTAGTGGAGATGACTAGTGATGATCCCTAAAATGGGAAGGGATTCACAAGGATCCACTTTGGTTTATGTTTATTAGTTTGTTCATGTTCTATTTATGCTTTTTAGTTCATTTTAGCTCATTTATGCTCTCTTAGTCCATCTATTGCTTTGTTTATTGTTTTATTTATATGCTTTGAGTTATTTATTGTTTCCATTTGTAGATCTGAGTATATTTATTGCTTTGTTTACATTTATTATGTACTTGTGAATATTGTGTTGTGACTATCCCCCTTCCCCTTGTGTTTGGGTATGACAATCCCGAGTGGCTTTGGTGGATTATATAAGCCCTCTATGAGGCCTTAACAACCATGTTAGCCCACGAGGTATTTAACCCGAAAAACACACACCCCATGTTTAAATACCGTCATTTACCGCTTTACTACGTTATGATTATTTATTGTCTTCCCCATTTTTCCCTTTGCAAAATGGGCGTGATAATCCCGATTGGTCGTGATAGATTATGTGAGACCTCAAAGAGGCATTAACCATCACGTAATTCCATGGGGCATTGGATCCATAAAAACACCCTTTGCTTTAGATTCATACTTGCTTTAAATTTATTTATTGCTTTCCGTAATGCTTTAAATTCATTTATTGCTTTATTTATATTTACTACGTTGTGAATATTATAGTGTGAATATCCCCCACTTTTCCCCTTTGAAAAATGGGTATGACAATCCCGAGTGGCTTTGGTGGATTATATAAACCCTCTATGAGGCCTTAACAACCATGTTAGCCCACGAGGTATTTGACCCGAAAAACACACCCCCCATGTTTAAATACCATCATTTACCGCTTTACTACGTTGTGATTATTTATTGTCTTCCCCATTTTTCCCTTTGCAAAATGGGCGTGATAATCCCGATTGGTCGTGATGGATTATGTGAGGCCTCAAAAAGGCATTAACCATCACGTAATTCCATAGGGCATTGGATCCATAAAAACACCCTTTGCTTTAGATTCATACTTGCTTTAAATTTATTTATTGCTTTCCGTAATGCTTTAAATTCATTTATTGCTTTATTTATATTTACTACGTTGTGAATATTATAGTGTGAATATCCCCCACTTTTCCCCTTTGAAAAATGGGTATGACAATCCCGAGTGGCTTTGGTGGATTATATAAGCCCTCTATGAGGCCTTAACAACCATGTTAGCCCACGAGGTATTTGACCCGAAAAACACACCCCCCATGTTTAAATACCATCATTTACCGCTTTACTACGTTGTGATTATTTATTGTCTTCCCCATTTTTCCCTTTGCAAAATGGGCGTGATAATCCCGATTGGTCGTGATGGATTATGTGAGGCCTCAAAAAGGCATTAACCATCACGTAATTCCATAGGGCATTGGATCCATAAAAACACCCTTTGCTTTAGATTCATACTTGCTTTAAATTTATTTATTGCTTTCCGTAATGCTTTAAATTCATTTATTGCTTTATTTATGTTTACTATGTTGTGAATATTATAGTGTGAATATCCCCCAACCTACAAGAAAAAAGGTTAATTGCAACGAAATTTTTTGTTGCAATAACTTTCATTTTGTTGTAATAGATTTTTATCGCAACGAAAGTAAGTCGTTGCAAGCTGTTGCAATAAACTCCGTGGTAATAGGTTTTTGCCGTTGCAATAAACTCCGTGGTAATAGATTTTTGCAACAAAATTTGTCGTTGCAATAAATATTATATATTGCAATGAGATTTTTGTTGCGATAATTCCATTTATTGCCACAACCATTTCGTTGCAATAAAATGTTTTTTTTTTATTTTTATCAGCATTAATTATTGATATTTCTATTTGTCACCGGTCCTGTTTAATAATATAAAAACTAAATAAAGAGCAACATTCACAAAATCAAGAAATCTACAAAAAGATAGAAAATTTATAACACTTCACAATATTAATAACTACAACTTCTACATAAAATTCATAAGTACAAAAATAATCCCCCGTCTAAGTTTAAGTCATTAATGGATACAAATTCATGGATTTACAACAAACACAAAATTCTCTTTGAGCTCCAATCCATGTTTCATCCATGTATCAATCAAAAGCCACGATATTGGTTACCTCCCTATAAAAAAGAAAAAAATTGTAAGAACTCAATATATAAACGTGTATATAACATGCTTATCAAAATTTATGGGAAGGTCTTTAACCAAAGGCATGTTCCTAAAAAAATCAGAATAAACAACTTGCACAAGAGAAAAAGGTTCAGACAAAAAAAAAAAAGTCCACTAGGAACAATTCCCCCAAGTTGTGTACCCACTCACATTCAACATAATCCAAAAAAAAGTGCCCCATGCCAAACTGCTAACCAACTAAATATTACATATATATATATAGAAGACCAGTAAGACTTGCAAATATAATATGCAGTAAAAAGCAGCAAAAGATGGAAGCAACAATTGATTGCTAAAACAACTTTCTATGACTAACTGCAATTGTTCAATCAATTGCAGTAACAACACATGCAGCACAACACTTCTAGAACCACACTCATTATACAAAACAATACAACTATCTTTTTTGCAATCCATTGATTGAACAATTCCAGATCAACAAACTGTAGAATATATTTCTCCTATTTACAAATCCAAAACACCATGATTCAGCAACCCTTGCAGTAACAACACATGCAGCACAACACTTCTAGAACCACACTCATTATACAAAACAATACAACCATCTTTTTTGCAATCCATTGATTGAACAATTCCAGATAAACAAACTGTAGAATATATTTCTCCTATTTACAAATCCAAAACACCATGATTCAGGAACCCTTAATCATACATTATCACATAAAAACAAAATCTCCATCATAAAGCAGCACAATATCACTACACACTCGTTTCCACCAAATCCAAAGCATCATCATTATCTAACCCAATAAAATCCACCAATACAATACCAAAAGCAACATTAATTTTAAAGGTTAAGCAACAAAAAAACACCACCATAGTGGCTCCATTTCTAGGATTAAGATAAAAATGTCCCCATCAATATTCAAACTCAGAACACTTATTCTAAAGCGCAACAAAATCTCATAACATCAACAAGAGAATAATATTAGGCTACATTTTTCACATTTCTTAAAAAAGACAAAATTCCAGAAGTAAGAACAATTTATGATAAGTATCATCTACAATTACAAAAAGATGATTGGTGGAAAAGAATTATTGTATATGAAGCAGGTGAGAAAACAGACAAATGTTACAAGCAAACCATCAAAACAACTCATTTGCATAAATTTAACAAGTTTGTATACCTGAGATTGATTGGCAAATATTGCCATGAACTCCTCCCTAAGAGCCTCTAGTCGTGCATCACTTTCAGCACGA
This sequence comes from Fagus sylvatica, assembly GCA_907173295.1. Taxonomy (NCBI): domain Eukaryota; kingdom Viridiplantae; phylum Streptophyta; class Magnoliopsida; order Fagales; family Fagaceae; genus Fagus; species Fagus sylvatica. Next base: position 36,799,200 of record OU015762.1, read on the forward strand.
TCTGCTACACGTTCTTCCTTCCTCTTGACCCGTTCTGCCTCCCTCTCAGCCCGTTCTACTACACGTTCTGCCTCCCTCTCAGCACGTTCTTCCTCCAATTTCTTTTTCAAAGTTTGAATCTCACAACTGACCTCATCACGTACACGTTCAGCAAAAGTAGGAGGTTTTGCCATGTATCCTCGTCCACGAACATAATTTGGTTTTGAACCCACAATTGATTGGTATATTTCATCTTGCTCTTCAGCAGATAAAAGCCGGCATTCTTCAGCTTCTATCTCAGCAATCCTCTTTTTAGCTTCATCCTATATTACAAGCATTAACACATGCTTTCAAACAAGTGAAACATACAATGCGATTTAAAAATTTAAAACTAAATGCATAAACAAAATTATACTTACATAAACACGTTCTTTCTCAGTATCAATCCATTGGCCATTAGGACAATATGCCAACGCCAACAATTGAAGATCATTTGGCTCCTCTTGTGTTTCTGGGTCCGTCTAAGATATAAAACAAACACATGACAATATCATTTTTAAGTAATTATAAGTACACTATTAACATTATATAATATGGCTATTTTTACTATTAGAGCTTACATTTTCATAACTGATTTGTGAGTACGATTTACTACCAGTACGATGAATTGACTCTCGTTGTCCCCGATTTTCAGCATTTCTATCACTTATATCCTGAAAGAAACATAACATCATCTATAATATACAGCTCTACTATAGTATACAAAATACAATAATAACATCGTTATAAACAATTTCATTAAGAATAACAAAAACTCCCTTTAAGCGCATAAGCATGCACTTGAAATGAAAGAATAATACAAAAGAGCTAAACTAGAACTCCCCAAACAGTCTACATTAAGCATAAAGGCACCAAGTTTCAAACCGAAGAGTTGTGTTTTCCAAAACAATTATACCAACCATAAACAATTTCATTCTATAGTTAGACAAAAAATTTATTATTTTACCTGAAAATCATCAGTTTTAAAATACTTAATCATACCCTCCCATTCTTCGGGGTCAAGCTCTTCAGGGCCTATTTTGGAGTAATTTCTTGTGATCATCTTTATATGCCTTGAATGTTGCTGATAAAGTACTCTTCCAACCCCTATACCTCTCTTGAGCAATTCTTAAAATCTTAGTTCGAGCATAGTCATCATCAACTAGTCTCCATCGCTCCTAATAACACCATCAACAACAAGAATGGCAAATGTCAATCACAAATAATAACTTAAAAAATATATATTAAAAGTCTAGTTAAGGTTTATATTCCAAACATACCAAAACTTTATCTTTCAAGACATTTTTTGGCTCAAGTGGTATTTGTGACCATTTTTTCACACCAACAATTGGTATATGCTGTTTCATTTGAAGCACCACTTCATCAACAAAAGAGCGACGATTAATGTCGATAGGCCCACCTAACTTTGTCGAGAACTTAATCGATAACTTTCCATCACTACTCTCATTGGCTTTCTTAGCCACCTTTAATCCTTTAAGAGATCCTCGGCCCCTTTTAGGGACTGATGTAGAATCTAAACATTATCCAATATTTTCCAAATTAGGTAAAGACATTAATAAAAAAATAAGGATGTACTGAATCAATAAAATGATGAGAAAATGAAATACTAATTAAAATTTAATATGAATAAATCCATGTTGGGAAAATAGTTCAATCTATAAGTTTATAACCTGATGGCTCGGGCCTTGGACGATGAGCATGTGAGGGAAATGGGCATGTAGGTTGTAATGTGGATGATTCCCCTGATGGTTGAGATGACGGTGGCTCAGATTGTATCTTAAAAGTAATAGGATAAATTATAGACATCACGTCAAAATTTTAAATATTGTCTCTAGCACTAAGTAGTTTCTTCATGATGTAAGATGCTTGGAAAGTAGAGATGCAACCTCCTTAACATTCAAAAAGGCTATTTAAAAAAAAAAAAAATGAGCATTCTGGCAATAGGGAACAGGTCATACTTTGAAGGAAGAGAAGAATGGCTGCTGTGATGAATATAGTGGACAGATCAAGTAGGACTTCCGCTTGAAGAATATCTTCCAGTTTAACCTTTTTCCAGGCAACAATGATCATTCCCTGTAATAAAACAAATCAAGATATATGAGTATTGACACAAGCAAACTATATGAGGAACCCAAAAAAGAGACATTAGTCTAGTAATTCCACTCGGTTGAAATTAAATACCTGTAGAGCCAGTATATAAAAGGTCCACAATCTATCAAAACTTTGAAAAATGTGCCAAAATGTTCTGGACTCAACAAAGTATGATTTGCCTGTGCTTCTTGGTTTTCTTCTAGAAGCCTTCCTTCCCTGGCATAGTAGTTATTTAACAAACATAATAAATACATGTTTGACAGAATATTGGCAGTAGAGTTCACAAACAAATTAAAACAAATTTAAAACAACACCACTAGAGTCCATGTGACAGAAATTAATGCTAACATTATATTCGATTCCAAGAACCTTGTAAAAAATACTACTTATTCACATTCACACACACCAAAAACTAACTTTACAAAAATACTCTGACCTCTAGGCATATATATTGAAAACTCTACAACATCTAAAAATGGTCTTCAAACATATATTTATTTTCTCCTTTCAGATTACACAAGAGCACACATTCAAACACACTCATTTTTCTTTCCTGGGATGAGAAGGTGGTTATTGGAACTTTTATCTAAACTGCAAATGGAAAAAATAAAAAATAAAAAAATAACATTAAAAATAAGAAATGAGAACTAAGAGACAACTAAAATAGTAAAACCAAGAGAGCAGCTTGATAAAGGCATATGGCTCGGTGTACCCAATATCAAATGTGACAGTCTTAAGCCAATATCAAATATATGTAAGTGTACCCAATATCAAAGTCACATTATATATGTGATAGTCTTAAGCCAAGCTATACATTGCATCAGTTTGGACCTGGAGCAGAACTCAGCCTTCTAAATAACTTAACAAACTACTGATACTTCTATTCAAGCAAACATTTATTTAAGTTTGTGGTTTTGGTTACAATAAAGATATTCTTTTTCCTGGTAAAACCTCTCAGCTTTAATAAAAGAAACCAGAATTCTGAAAAATGAATTTGGTTGGCCCAAAAGCCAATATCCTGTAAAACCAACCTGAGATTATTAAAAACAAAATGCTGGCCATTAATTTTGCATGAGTTTATCAAAGGATCATGCTGCCAAGATGCAACTACTCCTCCATAGCAATGGGGATAAAGCAGCAGAAACTTTAGGGAAGGATCATGCTTTTATTTGTTTCTTCCCAGAATTGTAGACAACATGGGTTATTAATTAAACATTACACAAGTCACCATAAAATGATTTTCAAAAGGAACAACATGCACTACTTTATAAATCATACAGATTACCAAAGCATGAATAATATATAGACAAGTAAGGTTAAACCAAAATGCTAAATATATGTTATAATGTTTAATCATATGAGCTGATTCTACTTTATAAATCATACAGATTACCAAAGCATGAATAATATATAGACAAGTAAGGTTAAACCAAAATGCTAAATATATGTTATAATGTTTAATCATATGAGCTGATTCTACTGAGAGCAATTCACATTGAGCACAAGAGGTCAACTACGAGTTAGAGAAAACTAAATCATCAATTGTGGATGCACCAAACCAAAACTGATCGCATGAATTCAAGTTAGACCAATTCACAAAGCATCGGGCAATTTGATTCAGATTTCACAAGATATACCAAAAATAAGTAAAAAGATTTGCATGAATTACATGAAGATTTATTATCAAATCCAGTGGGCCCAATAGTTGTGACAGTCAAATTTTGGCCATTCGAAACAATTCAAGCTTCTAAGATTCGTCCAACATCAAAGATGAACCACATTAGACAAATTAAGATGTAAACCAGCAATATCCAAAATCAGGAAAAAGATTAAAGATAATTATATCCAAAGCAGCAATATTCTACTGAGAGCAATTCACATTACTTTGGTTTAGGCATTTCATCATACAGTTTAAGGAAGGAGATAACACAAACCAACCTATGAAAGAGAAGATCGTTGGAAACTTGAAATTGATAGAGATTGAGACGGAGCGAATTGAGGAAGACGTACAAGGTAACGAAGTTCTGATTATTGCAAATCAAATATGCTAATTGAAAAATAAGCATTAGATCCATGATTATATTATTTGAAAAATTACAAAAGAAATCTATTTAGATCTAAAATATATCATATTGAAACCCTAGAAAAATAGACAAAGAAGTAGAATTCATAAGATCGATCCTGACCTTCAACAAACAGTGTCCTGAGGGATTCAAGTACCAAGCCTCTTCGATTTCTTCTGCAGATCCTCCATGTGTATGTTGCTTGTTGTTAGGCAAATTCTCATATTCTCATTGCTTAGAGAATATGTTTCACTACTTATTGAGTTGAATAAAACTATCCACGTTTTGTAATTTTCATAGTTTTGTACTTTAAGATGAATGCTCTCAGTAGAGAAAAATCCCAATCCACTTGAGAAAAATCCCAGGCGTGCTTTACATAGTTTTGTACACAAGGTGAATTTTTTTTTTGCAACGAAACGCATGGGCTTGGGCCTGGGCCTACTTTAAGGTGATAGTTGAATTTATATTTTTCACACACTCTATTATCATATTCTCATATAATATTTTTATTATTGCAACAAAACATCTTGTTGTAATATTATATTTTTCCTATTGCAACAAAGCGTCTTGTTGTAATATTATATTTTTTCTATTGCAACAAAACGTCTTGTTGTAATATTATATTTTTCCTATTGCAACAAAGCGTATTGTTGTAATATCATATTTTTCCTATTGCAACAAAACGTCTTGTTGTAATATTTATAATTATTGCTTCAACTACTAATTTCATTGCAATAAATTACATAATGATTTATTGCAACAATATTTTACAACCTATTACAACAACTTATTTTTGAAGTAATAAATTACCAGTTTTTAAGTAACTCTTGCAACGAAATCTAATGAATTGATGTAAAAGTAAGTGTATTACCACAATAATTATTTTTGTTGTAATAACTCTTGTTGTAATAGGTATATTTTGTTGTAGTGAATACATGTATTACCACAATAATCATTTTTGTTGTAATAACTCTTGTTGTAATAGGTGTATTTTGTTATAGTGCCACTTTTCCCCTTTGAAAAATGGGTATGACAATCCTGAGTGGCTTTGGTGGATTATATAAGCCCTCTATGAGGTCTTAACAACCATGTTAGCCCACGAGGTATTTGACCCGAAAAACACACCCCCCATGTTTAAATACCGTCATTTACCGCTTTACTACGTTGTGATTATTTATTGTTTTTCCCATTTTTCCTTTTGTAAAATGGGCGTGATAATCCCGATTGGTCGTGATGGATTATGTGAGACCTCAAAGAGGCATTAACTATCACGTAATTCCATAGGGCATTGGACCCACGAAAATCCCGTGTTTTAGATTTATTACCGCTCTAAATTCATTTATTGCTTCCCGTTATGCTTAAAATTTATTCATTGCCGTTATTTCATTATTTGCCACGTTGTAAATTTGTTTTCCCATTCCCTTTTCTATTTTCACGATTTGGGCATGAAAACACCGAACGGTCTTGGAGGTTTAGGTAAGTCTTTCAATAGCACTAAACCCCATGTAAATCCATGAGGCGTTGGACCCGCAAATTGCCAACATATTTTCAAAAATGATTTTCACTCATATAAGTCCTATTTGGCATCAAAGGTTTAGGTAAGTCTTTCAATAGCACTAACCCTTTGTGTAAGCCCGAAAAGGCATTGAAACCCCTTTTCAAAATGATTTTCACTCATATAAGTCCTATTTGGCATCAAAGGTTTAGGTAAGTCTTTCAATAGCACTAACCCTTTGTGTAAGCCCGAAAAGGCATTGAAACCCCTTTTTAAAATGATTTTCACTCATATAAGTCCTATTCGGCCTCGTAGGATTAGGTAAGTCTTTCAATAGCACTAATCCTTCGTGTAAGCCCGAAAGGCGCCGAGTTCTTTTTCTGAATTGTTTTATTTTATTCATGTAAATCCTAAGGTGGTGTCGAGATTCGAGTAAGTCTTTCAATAGCATCGAATCCCGACCCCACGAGGTCTTGACCCTTTCCCTAAAAATTCTCACGTTGTCATAAATTACACTTTGCGATTAAGCGTTATATTTATGTCAACCCATATTTGTCATCCTCATTCATTTTTATGATTTATGTGCTGCAAACATGCCATGATCATTCTATACTCATTCATTCTTGTGATTTATGTGCTGCAACCATGCCGTGATTACTTTGTTTGAATGTTTTACCGTTTTGATGCCATGATCATTCCATACTTGTTAGAATTATTTTCGGTAATTTATGTGCTGCGAACATGCCATGATTACTTGCTTGCTTGTTTATTCGCTTTGATATAAAAATGTGATTAAAATACACTTTGCCATGAAAACTTTAAAAAGAGTAAACATGGTAATGTGGGCGTTAGAAACGAAGTTGGTGCAACCCAAGGGCTACGGCTCGCCCTGGCTTTTGGGACACCATGGTATGAGTCCTTTACACGGGGGCGTGGCTGGTACGTGCTTTCGTGTAAGGGATTCTACACGTTCTAACTCCCATAAGATCATGGCCTAAAATTCCCTAAAGTGTGAATTAATCATCCAAAACCCCGCCATTTGACGGACCGCTTTACTCTTGGAAATCAAGGGTAAAGAGATCCCGAATATGGCACCAAAAACATTAATTGTTTGTCCCGGCACTAGGTGTTAGGATTTCAAGTACATCCTACCACCGAAATGCCCGGAAACTAAAAAAATACAAAGACGAGGGACGGTGAAATAAAGAGTCTAATCAAAACCAAATGAAGTCAAATTGCATTTGCCATTCTTGGTATATTGCACGACGGAATTTGGGACATTTGTACATAATTAAAACCAACAAACCTAGGCTTAGCAAATAAAGGGAACACTAGAAGGGAGGTAACCGTTTTCTTAAACGGATGTCGTGGGGTGCCTAACACCTTCCCCACGCATAAGCAAACCCCCGAACCCATCTCTGGTTCAAGACCATTTTGTTGTAAATGTCTAAATAAGATAAAATCTATTAGACATAGGTGCCCAATCACACCTTAAATTTCCCATGGTTGATGGCGACTCTAAATTTGTGCTCACACGCACACACGTACACATGTTCCCACACACACACAACTCATATCTCGAAACGAAAAAAGAGATAGAGATCACACACACACTCGCCAAATGGGGGTCAGGATCTAGGAAAAAAGAAATAAAGACCTAACACACACTTTTAGGTCGGAAAATTTTCCGCCGATGTCTTTGCTATGATCTTGAGGGGCTCATGAGAAGGTTTTGGTGGAGTCACGGGGACGACAAAAGGAAAATATGTTGGGTTAGTTGGAAAAGATAATGTCAACTGAAATCCTGGGTGAATTACAGAAGTTCAATATTGCTCTACTGGCCAAACAGGTGTGGCGACTTCAACATGAGAAGCACTCCTTATTTTATAAAGTTTTTCAAGCAAAATTCTTCCTTACGAGTACTATTTTGGATGCCAAGGAGAATTCTTGGGGTTCGTATGCTTGGAGAAGCATCTTATGGGCAAGGAAGGTTATTTGTTCTGGTTTGTGGTGGAGAATCGGTGATGGCTCTCAAGTGAAGATTTGGGGAGATAAATGGCTCACGGATCCTCATTTGCCTAAACTTATTTCTCCTTGTCCTACCCAGTTGGTGGATTGTAATGTTTCACGGATCATTGATTCCATAACAAAGTCATGGAATATTGACGAGATTAAGTCTTTTCTCCTTCCCTTTGAAGCGAAGGCGATTCAGTGCATACCATTGAGTTTTCAAGGTGCACGGGATACTATGATATGGTCTGCTTCTCAAGATGGTGCATTTTCGGTTCGGTCCGCATATTGACTTTTACTCAATGAAGAAACTTCTTTAATCCCTTGCAGTTCTTCTGCTAATTACATGTGTTTCTTATGGAAGTCTATTTGGGGTCTTTCTGTGACTCCAAAAGTCAGAAATTTTCTTTGGTGAGCCTGTATTGGGGCACTATCCACAAATATTAATCTTTGGAAGCGTAATGTGTTGTCAAACCTGTCAACACCGAAGAATTTCCTTTCTCTTCACATAAGATGCGCTTACCACCATATTGGGGGGCTAGCATGATATGACATGACGTGATTAAAATGGAAACAATCCTATTTTGACCCCCATTGGCAAATTTCTATATTGCAATGTGTGTGTGGGTGTGAGGGGAACATGTGTGTGTGTGTGCAAGTGAGCACAGATTTGGAGTCGCCACCAATCATAGGAAATTGAGGTGTGATTGGGCACCTATGTCTAATAAATTTTATCTTACTTAGACATATTAAAAATGGTCTTAAACCAGAGATAGGTTCGGGGGTTAGATTATGCATGGGAAAGGTGTTAGGCACCCCACGACATCCGTTAAAAACGGTTACCTCCCTTCAAGTGTTCCTTTATGTTTGCTTAGCATGGATGTTGGTTTAAATTAAACACAAATGTCCCAATTTCCGTCAAGCAATATACCAAGAATGGTATATGGAATTTGACTTCATTTGGTTTTGTGTAGACTCGTTGTTTCACTTTTCTTTATCTTTTATATTTTTTAGGATTCCGAGCAATTCAATGGTAGGATGCACTTGAAATCACAATATTTTGTTTGTAAAGCCCATATTACCATGTTTTCTCTTTTTAAGGTTTTCATGGCAAAATGTACATATTTTAACCACATTTATATCAAAGCAAGTAAGCATTCAAAGCATGTGATCATAGCATGTTTGCGGCACTTTAATCACAAAGAACAAGTATGGGATGAATATGACATAATTACAACACTTAATCAAAATGACAAGTATGGATGATTATAATGTAATGGAAACAATCAAGATGACAAGTATAGAATGATTGTGACATAAATGCAACACTTAATCAAATGACAAGTATAGTTTATGACATATTAAAGTACTTAATCAAAATGACAAATATGGGATAATGATGGAATGACAATATAAGATAGATTAGGGAATAGGTCAATACCTCATGGGATTGAAGATTAATGCTATTGAAAGGCTTACTTAATCCCCAATACCATCTTAGGGTTTACATGAATAAAAGAGGGAAAATGTAAAGAGGGGTTCAATATCTCATGGAATTACATAGAAGTTAGGGCTATTGAAAGACTTACCTAAACCTCCAAGACCATTTAGGATTTACATGAACAAGCACATAGTTAAGATTAAACCAAAAGGGAAAATCAATTAAATAACAAGGGGAATCTCAAAGGTCCAATACCTTATGGGATTACATGGAGGTTAATGCTATTGAAAGTTTTACATAAATTTCCAAGACCAATTAGGATTTACATGCCTAAATTAGGGGAAATCATCAAAATGAGGGGGAATAATGAAATTAAAACATGGGGGATTCTCAAGGGTCCAATACCTTATAGAATAACATGGAGATTAATGCTATTGAAAGTCTTATATAAACTTCTAAGACCAATTAGGATTTACATGCCCAAATTAGGGGAAATCATCAAAGAGGGCGGAATAATGAAATTAAAGCATGAGGGATTCTCAAGGGTCCAATACCTTATGGAATTACATGGGGGTTAATGCTATTGAAAGTCTTACATAAACCTCCATGACCAATTAGGATTTACATGCCCAAATTAAGGGAAATCATCAAAGAGGAGGGAATAATGAAATTAAAGCATAGGGGATTCTCAAGGGTCCAATACCTTATCGGATTATATGGGGGTTAATGATATTGAAAGTCTTACATAAACCTCCAAGACCAATTAGGATTTACATGCCTAAATTAGGGGAAAGCATCAAAGAGGAGGGAATAATGAAATTAAAACATGAGGGATTCTCAAGGGTCCAATACCTTATGGGATTACATGGGAGTTAATTCTATTGAAAGTCTTACATAAACCTCCAAGACCAATTAGGATTTACACGCCCAAATTAGGGGGAATCATCAAAGAGGGAGGAATAATGAAATTAAAGCATGGGAGATTCTCAAGGGTCCAATACCTTATGAGATTACATGGAGGTTAATGCTATTGAAAGTTTTACATAAACCTCCAAGACCACATAGGATATACATGCCTAAATTAGAAAAGGGGAAGGGATTAATTAATAAACACGTAGTAAAAGTTATACATAAAAAAAGCTATAAACATAGTGAAAGCTTGTAAAACATAGTGAAAGCATTAAATAAATAATGAAAGCATTAAATCATGGATCATTGTGAATCATTTCCCATTGTAGGATCATCACTTATCATTTCCATTATGAAAAATGAAGAATGGGTATGGAGGGTGTGTGAATGAAGAAAAGGAATGGGTGAGGAAAGCTTTGAGAGGTAGGGAGAGGGATTACCTAATCAAAACCTCTTTTAATCTCCCAAAAATCACTTAAAACTAAAGCAAAAAAGCCTTTTTCAAGTTTCTTCCTATTTTCTGCCCTAAACTTTCGAGCCAACCTTGCTAAATGAGGGGGGAGGGGGGCTATATTTATAGCCAAGGGTCACGCAACATCATGCTGTGTGACACCTGGCATTCCTGTCTGCCACTTGTCCTTCCTGCAGTACTAACCTCTTTTGGCCTGGAATTTTTGACAGCTTTTTACCCTTTTTTTCGAGGCAGCTTTTGGAGGCCTTCTGGTGTTCAAAATGGGTCATACATGGTACCGTTGGAAATCTTGAGAAGTCTAATTTCCAACGATATCAAGTTCGTGCAAACCAGAGCTCGGGCAAAAAAGTTATGGCTCTCGGAAGTAGGGGGTGTCTGAGCAGTTTTTCTGTGTTTTTCTGGCGAAGATCTCGACCAAACTGGAGATGTTGCGGGCAAACCGAGAGTTGCACGTCGCAGTCGAGGTCACCTTCTTTTTTAAATTTCCTAACTTATGGACCAACTTGTAGCGAGTTGGGAAGACTCTGCGCATGAAGATGGACTCCTAGGTGGAAAAATGTGTTGGATTTCCAACACAATTTCCTTACTTTCGTTAATTTTCTCGCGCACGGTTGACGTAGCTCCCGATGTCGGTTTTCGATTATCTTGGTGTCTCTGGAAAGCTTATGATGTCTTCTTCAGAGTGTCACAATCCTGTAAGGAGTCGGGCTTGGACCCATGAGCTACAGCCTTGCGAACAAAGGCCCTCGGAGTGTTTTTTCATGATGAGGAGTCATTTTCCGACCGAGATTCTGGCTTGACCGGAGAAGCTTTTGGCAATCTGAGAGTTGCACATCATAGCTGAACTTACCCTTTTCCTTAAAGTTTCAAACTTGTTGGTTAACTCGTAGCGAGTTGTGAAGATTCTATGCACAAATGTCGCCCCAAAATAGGCCTGTTTTGGTCAATAATACTTAGCAAAATTTGGCTAAGTGTTGGATCAATTTTTACGGTTTTGCCCATAACTTCCTCTTTTTTCATTCATTTTCAACCTGTGAAGTATCAAATCGAAGGTCTTAATGTGCTCTTCTCAATGGTCAAAAAATGGTCAATCAAATCTTGCTTTTGGCTTGGTCATGGTCTTGGTCAAACTTCAATCAAACTTGGTCAACTCCAGTCAACTTTAGTCAAACCTTTCCAAACCTCACGAATTGTGCCCCCGGCCATGTTCTAAGAACTTTTTGATGCATTTGACCCATTCTCGGGTCGAACTTGGCTCAGTCCAGCTGTCTCGTTTTGCGTGCCAACACCCGAGGAAATTCCAAGGATAAAAATAAGGTTATGACAAAACCCAACCTGTGATCAATGTAAAAGTGGCGCAGAAGACTCTCTTCATTCTTTGTTGACTTTTCCGAAGTTTGCTCAAGTTTGGAGTAAGGAAATTTGGTTGGGACCACTCTTATCGCGAAGTTTTTGGATTTCACGGTCGTGGTTTCTAATGTCCTTACTAGTAGGTCCCAACGTGAAACGACCCTTTTTGGTTTTATAATGTGGTCAGTATGGCATGTTCAAAATAGAGAGCGATTGTAGTAGGGAGGTGCGAATTTGGAGGGTATTAATCAACGAGCTCTAGCTATGGTTTCAGAATTCACTACCCTTAATGGCATTGTTTTAACCCCAGCTGTTCCAAAACCTCTATCACATTGGCAACCACCTCCACCTGGCTGTTTCAAGGTGAATTATGACGGGGCTATTTTCTCGTAATCTAATGAGGGGGGTAGGTGTTATCATTCGCGATGATCGGGGTTTTCCAATGATTTCCCTTGGTAAGAAAGTTCCTTATCCAGGTTCCAATATTAACTTGGATGGAGTCTGTTCCTTTAGAGTTATGGAATGTAATCAGCAATGATTCTATTCATCAATAAAACCATCTGATCTTTTTTTCTAAAATAAAAAATACTAGGGGTAGTGGCTTAAGGAACCAACCCATTCAGCCTAAAATTGTATGAATGGGGTATGGGTTTTTGGCACATAAAGCCAGGTTTTTGAATATTTATTAGTGTTTGTTGATAATGCATTTTTTTTTTAATAATATGATAGTGTGTTAACACTACCTTAAAAGAGTTTTAACACTCTCGCAGATCCTTTTAAGGTAGTGGGGAAACTTCAACACATTATCTTGTCCGCGATCCATGCAAGTACATGATGGTACTGTAGGTATTGTAGGTCTCTAGGTGGTTGAAGGGGTCCTTTGTTACATCAAAGTCTCCAACTGCAGCAATTTGAACTTCAACAATAGTTGGCATGCGATAATATCCATGGAGAAGGGAGAATCTGTCTTATGTTTCCTTCCCTTCTAGAGTCCCATTACCTCGTCGATTTCGCCATCATCTTTCTCTTCTCTCTTTCCCACCTTTTGGAGGGTTCAACCTCTCTTGATCTAGAGGGACGTCTCGGGGTCTCTACTATCTGCTTATTGCAAGGTTGTCAACCTCTTCCTCCTGCTCTGGCGACTCTTCCTCCCTCTCGTGCAAGGCTACATTAGTCAGTCGAGATAAAAGTCTCTACATTAGCTCCAGGTTCTATCTAGCAAGTTGCACACTGTTTGCCAAACTCCTTAATTATTGTTCATTGTTTTCATCTCCAACTGTTATTTGGATCTGCCAATTGTATTTCACATACAACATATATTTGATCGGGTCTAGATCATGTAACCTTTAGCCTACAGGAAGTGATGTTGGCTTATCACTTTCTTACTGACAACACCAACTAATGATTTAGTGGTTGCGTGGCTGCCCTGAAAATAGGTCACCTAATGATGGAGTACTTGTAAAGCGCAAGAAAGAAACCTTGATGGCATCGATGTGGCACCAACCTAAGGTTCCCAATGCTTAAGTTAGCGACCTTACTAAAAAAGAAAGTTTATTTTTAGTGTATAAATTTAATCATGCATCATTCTGTTGAAAAAGTCATGATTTTTAGGGCATGATGGTGACGTATGTCGCCCTAAATTGTAGTCATTGTCTTGATTAAGGCCTAGATGGGCATTGACATGGCCATCATGCCTGAGATTCTCAATTTTCAGCTGTTCACTCCCATGAATGTAGGCTGTGGTTTATGATTCTCATGCTTTCCTTTTTGGGCATAGCTTGTCAATGATGGTCGTGTACGTCTAAAGAGGTGGAATCCCAAAAAAGTTCAAGGTAACTTTCTGGCTTGGTGTTCTTGGGACTCAATATGTCAACCTATTGAAGCAGGTGGATTGGGATTTAGAGAATCAAAGAATTTCAACAAGGCTTTGTTGGCCAAATTAACTTGGTGGATTGCTGCAGGAAGGGATAGTCTATGTGTTAATGCTTTGAGGAGTAAATATAAAGTACAAGCCAACTGGTTGGGCGGAGAACCTTGTAAAAATGCTTCTCCCCTGTGGAGAGCAATTGAAAAGCTGAGAGATGTAGTTAAAAAGGGGGCTTGTTTTGTTGTGGGTGATGGTTCCTCTATTGACATGTGGAAGGACCCTTGGGTCCCTTGGTTAGAAGGTTTCATTCCTACTCCTAAAGACTCAACCCTCCCAATAACTGATTTGCCAGTATCCAACCTCATTGATCCAGCAACTAGAAAATGGAAGATTAATGTCCTAAAGGAGCTTGTAGACTCAAACTCTCTTGAAGCCATTGAAAAGATCATTATTCCTTTACAACCTCTTCAGGACAAACTCATATGGACTCTGGATCCTTGTGGCATTTACACTGTGAAGTCAGCCATAAACTGTTGCTTGACACCAAGGACCTCCTACAGCCCAGCTGATTCTCTGTGGAAACAATTGTGGAAGCTAAAGATGCATGAAAGACTGAAAGTGTTCTTATGGAGAATGGGCTCTAATGCTCTCCCCACAAAACAAAGAGTATTTCAAAGAACTGGTTATAGTGATCCTATGTGCCCTTTGTGTGGTGTGGAAGAAGAAAGCTATTCACATCTGTTCCTACATTGCCAAATGATTAAACCTATATGGTTTGGTCTTAATTGGGGCTTACATTCTGATAACATCCCTGCTGCAAACCACCAGGAATTACTAAACTTTGTGGTTAACCCTCCTCTTTGCCCAGGTGTCTCTGTGCAGCAAAAGACTCTCAAAGCTCAAACTTCAATTCAACTTGCACTTACTTTGGAAAGCATCTGGAACCTTCGCAATCAGGTGGTTCACAATAATGCACAAGTTAATCATTTGGTGATTGTGAAGAACCTAGAAGAGAGGATTATTGAACATTTTAATATCTTAAACCCTGCTACATGTTGCAATACCCTTCTAGAAGTCCTTCCAAGATGGTCTGCCCCTCCCCCAAACTCGGTGAAGTTCAATGTGGATGCAGCAACTAGTAAGAATGGTTTCACCATTGCTGCTATTGCTAGGGATGATACAGGATTCGTTATTCATTGCTGGTCTAAGAGTTTTCCCACTACTGATCCACTTATTGCTGAAACAGCAGCTCTACTGTGGGCTCTAGAAATTGCACGAGACAACTGTTTTTCTCATATCCTTATAGAGGGTGATGCAAAAATCTGCATTGAGGCACTTGCTGAACCAGAGAAAGTTCCTTGGAGAATCCAAACTTTAGTCTCAAATATTAAATGTGTTGCTTTAGATTTCAATGTTTGTTCCTTTTATTGGGTTCCTAGAGATGTTAATGCGTTGGCTCATTCCTTTGCCAAATTTGCATCCTCTCAGGACTTTTGCTTTTCGTGTAATAGCACAAATCTCCCTCCCTCTGTTCACGAGGTCTGGATTAGAGATTTGCTTGCTTTGTCTTCTTAATAGTACTGTCACTTTTTAGCAAAAAAAAAACTAAAGAGTTCCGAGTTTATAACTAAATACCAGTGGCGGAGCCAAAAAAAATGTATTCAAGAGATGCAATGACAAACTAAATATATCAATAAATTTCAAATCTATAAAAAAAAGTATGAGTATTGTAGAATTACCACTCTTTAAATGCAAAATGAAAAGGAGTTTGTTTTTGGAAAAGAAAATAGTTTTTATTAAATAGATTTAGTTATATAGTTTTATGAATATATGCTTTAAATGTTCAAATATTCTAAAACTATGAGTTATATATACCAAATAAGTGATGTTAAAGGAAAAAATGAATGAGACACTAAATACTTTAAATGTGTGCTTAAAAATGAAGGGAGCAATTACATAAAATCTAACCTAACTTTAAAAAAATTTGATAAAATATAGGGGGAGGTGGAGAATTTGCATGGGAAACCCAAGTGGGGCCATGGCCCCACTCCCTCCGCCCCTACTTAATACCTCGAGCTTCATGCATGAGTTCACTCAATTATCGAATCATCACTTCAATGGTCCTTAGGTTGTTGGTGTGGTGAGGATGGCTAGGCCACATTCCTGTGTCTCAAAGTTGGGATGTCATTTGCGCATGTAGCTCTTTCAAGCCAAACTATCGCAACTCGTGATAGACGATTTGGTTCATACTATCTCTTCCATATCAAAACCATTTTTTTTTTTTTTGTGAAAATTTACATATGAAAACACCAAAATTCAAACTCTCATTTTTCAAAGAAACATGCATTTGAAAAGAAGCAAAGCTTGATTGACTTTAATGGTGCATACAAACAATTTCTTTGATGATGGGGACATACATAAGAGCTCTATTATTAAAATCCCGATTTGAATCTTAGATTTTTACGATTTTACGATTCAACATCATGAAAAAGATTCAAATCTTAACTAAATCTTAGAGATGATAGAATCTTCATAGAATCCCAATTTGAATCTTAGAATCTGTAGAATCCCGATTTTCTTCCGATTCTATACGATTCTACTGCACAAGGTTTATTCGAGTTTTTTTTTTTTTTTTTGGGCCTCCAATGAGAATTTAGCTTGTGTTGGGCTGATTTTTAGTATTTTAGTAGCTCAAATATTGAAATAGCCCATTAAATAAAATAAAAAATAAAACAAACCCTAATTCCCTAAAGTGGTAAGTCTCCCACACAAATACAAACTACAGAAACAGAAGTACAAACAGAGTGAGACTTTGAGACTGAGAGTGAGACATGGATGGAAATATTGTTTATGGTGAAGGTCTCCCATTAGAGGAAAACATTCATCAAATCAATGAAAATCTTGGTTATTCACGTTGAACTAATGTGTTACTTTTGTCACAAAATTACCATTGTGGAAAATGGTTGGGAAAACATTATTATTTGTGTAGTGTTATTATTTGGAACATTATGTATGTTTGTGGTTATGTGGTATTAAATTTGGAATTTGAAAGTTTGAAGTTTGAAATATGTCATTTGATATTTAGTAGTTGATTACTTATTATCTTTTATAAGTTTTTATGTCAAAACTTATTTATTTTTAAATGATTCTTTAACATATGTTATGGATTATAATTATTTATTTATTTTTATTTACGGAAAGTAGAATCTTATGATTTATAATTCGATTTACGAAACCCTCCCAATGATTCAAAGGTAGAATCCCGATTTTGACAATCATGTGTAAGAGATGATTGAACAATAAGAACTTTTAAAAAGAAGTTGGTATAATAGGGCCGTTGGGCCCAAATATCATACAAACATGGTCCAATACGACAGCCCATTCAGCAGTGATATCCTCACCCCCGCAAGTGAGCAAAATAACAAAACAGACACCAACCCCAGCCATTTTGACAGAGTAAGTTCAAAACCAATAGGTCTCTCTGCGCTGAGCAACTCAGAGACTGAGAGACTGAGAGAGAGAGTTTGAATTTTGATTTTTCTTCGATGGGTTACGTACAGGAAGCACGGGAGAATCACGTGAAGAAGAAAGTAGAAGAAGGTAATATTGCATTTTCTCATTGCGTAAAACCCTAAACCCCTTGTTTGCTTCCCGAGAAAAGAAAAAAAAAACATTCATTTGTGTGGGTAAATAATGCAAAAGGAAAAGTAATTCAATGACTTCTCATTTTAGAATTTGCAGCATTCCTCAGCAATCAAACAATCTAATTTTCGTGAATGTTCAGTAAAATTTGCTTTCTTTCATTTATTTTTAAATATTTAACTGTTCCAAGAAAGAATTAAATCAGTTGAGGTAAAATTGAATGTGTAATTTTCTGTTCTCTGAAAGAAAATTTTGATTCATTTTTTATGCTGCAATATTTTCTTTTTGGGATTGTATATATGCGTAAATGGGCTAATGCGTGTTAAATAAATGCAGCTCTAAGAAGCAAAATGAAGCAGAAGGCACTAAAGGAGTGTGATCAATACGTTTCAAAGTATGCTCAATGTGCGTCGGGGAGAACGTTTTCGGTTGTTTGGGTGTGTCGGAAGCAAGCTAAAGTGTTGAATAATTGCCTTCATCAGTAGTAAGTGTGATTTTTTTTTTACCGGTACCTATTCGTGTTGATATTTCATTTCGTTTTTGTTTCATTGTTTCTGCATTTTTGGCATGTATGCTAGCGATATTGGGGTGTATATATATATGTGTGTGTGTGTGTGTGTGCTTTGTTAGTGATATGCATATAATCCAATTTGATTTCTGTTGTTCTGTTCTGAGAGGTGTTGGCTATAGAATGATGTATATTCTTTGTCAAAATGAAAATGAAAACGAACGGATGAAAAATATTAATGTGTACAGAAATGTCTTTCCACCTTAATTCTCTTGTTCAATTTAGGAAGCTCAAGGACCCATGTATAGACCTGCAAGAATCCCATGTTTTAGGCTTTTAAATAGTAGTGATATTGTGGAATTGTGGAAAGAATGAGTCAGATACTGACGGGTTCACAAGTAGCATAACTTTCACCTGATAGTCGTCGGAGTTAGTGTTCTGGACCATAGCACGGCTAATAAAGTTGTTCTTTTGCCGTCTTCCATAAGGAGATCCAGCTGATCCTATGAGTATATTGACCAAATCTTTGAGGATTTCGCTTTAGATTTTGCAATATAATGTTGAGCATAGATTTTTATTTTAAACTATAGATTCACCCTCTTTTGGAGAAGCATCTATTAGTGGTTAATATGGCTATACCATCACTAGAAACGAATATGAATCACTGATATAATATTTGCTTTAGATCCATTAATCTGTTTATAGCTTGCTGTAACTGTTCACTACTCATTGTACTGTATGGTCCTGTTTTCCAAAGGGTTAACCACTTTATCAAGATTTGAGGGTTTTTTTTTTCCTGGTTTTGCAAAGATACTTTACTTGGACATAATGCTGTAAAGTCTTTCCTCATGTGTGTCATCTAGTAGCTGTTGAACTTGTTTAAATTACATGGAAATCATAAGGGGAAGTAGAAAGTGATAGTTGTTTGGCGTTGTGCCAATACTATTTACCAGAGTATTTCTTAATGGAATAGTCATCTCCAGTGAGTTCTTGAAGCCATGCACCGCCTGAGGAAGGTTCTATCAAGTTATTGGAGCACCAAATCTGTTTCACAATGGAGAAGTGTCACTTCAACCTCCATGGTTGGGTTTCCTGGGCAGTGGATTGATATGAAAGGTCTCATGATTTCACTCTCACCTACAAAGGCAACTAGCCTAAGATCTTTTCCTTGGTTGCTTGGCCAGCTAATTATTGTTGCAAACTCGTAGAGGAACCAAACCACTCGAGGGCTGTGGTTCTTACACATTTGCTAAAGAAATTCCTGAAGTGACAGTGGGTAAAGGCATGCCTGGTTGACTTTCTTAAACTCAAAACGGAAGTTGCCTTTGATCCTGTTCTGTGTCCATCCTGCGAATATGTGTCTTACGAGTGTGATATTGATGACTATGTTGCAATTATTACCTAATTCTTACATTGTGATAACATTTGGCTTTGGTGGTTTCTCATATTAAAATTTAATGTTTCTAAGTAGCGGCTCATCAAGATTACATAGTGGCTATGATATTCTTATTATTATAGAATCGGTCATAATGGTGTGGCCCACTATTATGAAAATGCTTAGCTTTATTTGTGATGCTAGAAAAGAGATTTTGCATGGTGACACAGAACAGTGAACTTTCCAACTTCATGGCTCCTCAAAAGCTCTCAAATGAAAAAGGAAGATATTCCAAGTGTTATTTTTATGCTTGGGAAACTTTAGAATTGGTGTGTTAGTTTTGAATGTGATCTAAAATAAGGTGATCGTATGGCTAGGTAAGATTAGGGAGGGAAAACAAAAAAGATAAGAGGCCGCCCAACACCCCCCAAAAAAGGTTGTCATATGCTGTCTGTATATATATAAGGACGGTTCCTTTCTTAATTAGTCTTTTTAATATTCTCCCATCTGGAAAATTACATATAAGAAACAATAAAAATAAAGATTCAATGATTAAAATTCAGTTTTCCCATTTGTTAAAATGGTGATTAAGCCAAGAGCTTTGTAACTCAATTGGCACCTCCTGGTATTTCCAAGTAATCCAACAGAGATATCCAAATCCCTTCAATCCCAACTATCAAATTATCAAAAAAAAAAAAAAAAATTGGTGATTAATATGTTGTGGAGTTCTTCCCTGTCACTTAGCTATTGAAGTTTTCCAGAACACGCATGCTTGCCAATTACTTCAGAAACTTGCTACCGGCTATCGTATTAGCATTTATATATTCAGAAACACCGGCTACTCAACACCTAATTTAGAACTTCAGAACCTGTTGTCTTTATTCTAAACTTACTGGAACTCTTACTCTCTTGTTTTCTTTTCTTTTTTAAGAACTCTTACAAGGTGTTTTTGGCTTTTGCAGCACCAATGATACTGTTTTGGAAGAAATGAAGAGAGAATACATGCTTCAACAAGATGGAAAGGGATCTGCAGGAGTCTAACCTTATCCTTTTCAATAACGTCCATTTATGGTGTAGCATTCAATGTTCAATTTGTCATTTAATGCATGGGGTAAGAGTTCTTATCCGCATAATGCATTTTTCGGTAACATTTTTATCTAATGAGGTGATGCCAACTGGGTTTTGTCTTCACATGCTTACAAGTTGCATGTTTTTATTTTCTTCTGAAACGCTGTTGTTGGGCGGGAAAAAAAAACTCTTTCTTTTTGCTACAGTAAGATTTTAAGGGAACTTCACAACCTGATTCTGAAGGAATACTGTGGAATTAGTTCTTTTACTTTCTTTCTTTTTTTGATAAGTGGAATACTGTGGAATTAGTATGACTTGTTAAAGAGAAAAACTTTTTTATCAATTTGGAGTTTTCTTTGATTGGTATTTCAACCCACTGTATACAATATTGTGGGAGTATTGAACCTATATTATCAGATTACTGCTCAAGAGACTTTTTGAGAGATTGGAGAACCTAGCCAGTGCCAAGGCCTTCTGCATTAAAGCGGTTTAGTCTCTGTCGTTTCTCTCCTTCCTTGCCACAACGCTACTTCCATGACCCTGCCAAGCTCCATTAAATAAAAACTCACTTTATCCAAAAAAAAAAGAGTCCATTTAATGGACCCATCATGATAGACAAAATGTAGTATCATCCTTGCAAATGGTTGTGCAAACTGGCCAAAATTATGGCATTTGTTTTTTGTTCAATCACTAACCCAAAAGGCTCCAAGCACCAAATATATTGCCAAGGTATTTGCTGTTGACATGACTAATTGTTTACTTTGCGTGTATTAGGACCAAGGCAAGTAACGTCGATATCTTTTTACGTGAGACGGAATGGCATGGCAAGTGGTTTAGACTTTTAGCCAGCGATAGACATGTTGAGAAGCCAGTAATAAAATGGCAATCCGAACAGCACCACCATGTTACGAACCTAGTGATAAGATTGACGCGCTTTTCTATTGAGGGTTATAAAATATAAGCCATTTATATTTCTTAATCATCGACTGCAGTATAATATTAACCTGAAGTTCATGGCCCGCAAGTGCAAGCCAAAATGCAAAAATCTCATCAGAGAAATCCGTTTTAGTATATCCAAAAATGGTACATTATTTCTTCAAACAACAGACTATATCTATTGATCTAATGACAGGTCGCTTTTGTAGGGTACCTTTTTCATGACAATCTCGGTGTTTGCCACACAAACCATGGGACGTTTCTCAAAATGGAAAGTGGAGAGCATTCCCATCCGGGAAGCTAAAGTCACATTTTAGGTAAAGTAGCTTGTTTGCACATAAAAATAACTTTTGGGCCTACCAATAGTATTGGACCTAGGTAAGTTATTTATTTAAAAGACCAGACTTGCTGTTTGGACTTAAATGAGATAAGTTACTTTATTTAAACAGAAGCCCAAAGGATTAAGACCCTATTACACCTCGAGGTCATATTCAAACTGATCTAAAAACAGTTACAAAGCAGTTCGATCTTGAGAAACTGTTAAGTAACGATTTATTTACAATCTGAAAACTTATGTGACAGGTGTTATCATCTCCAAGAAAGTTGATATTTTGTATTGGACCAGATCCATTGATGATTTGAAATTCAAAATGAAGAAAGTAACTGTTTAATTGAAGAAACTGCTGCTCAAAGAAGGTATAAATAGAATAAAAGAAGACAGTTACCACCCCCCGCGTATTTTCCAAAGTTCAAGAGTTCAAATGTGATTAAAAGTGTGTTCAAGTGTGTTTAAGTGTGTTCTAAAGTGTGTTCGAGTGTTCAAAAGTGTGTAAAACAGTGTAATTCAGTGTGTTTGAATGCTTTCTGTGTGATTTTAAGTTTGAGCTTAGATCTTGCAGTTCGGGTTCTTGAAGTGTGTGAGAGTAACATGAAACTTCTCCTTTTGTAAGTTTCGGTTGTTCTTGTTCAGTTCAAAGTGATTGTACTCGATTACTGTTTAATATAAATATTCTGCAGTTTATCATTATTTACAGCTTTGTTGAATTTGAAGTTGTTTACATTTGTAGAAGAATAAACAGTAAATTGTTATCTCGAGATTGAATTTGTTATCAAGTTTGTCTTAGAGATTGTTTAATACCAATTTCTACAGTAAAATTATAAGTAAATCAATTAGTGTTTACCATTTCTGAATCGAACCAAGTCCTTTATCATTAAGGCATAATTCGGACCAAACACACCATTTTGATTTACAGAAGTTGGATAATTATTTAAATGATCAGTTTGGATAAAACTGGATAATGAACTTGATTAATTACAAAATTTAGTTTTGTTCAAACAAATTGGCGACCACAGTCGGAGATATTTGCTTTGTACATGGTAAGCACTAGAAAAATGAAAAGTATAGGCATAGGAGTAGACATTTGAGGAGAAGTATCCAGTTCTAGTGAAGAAGTAGAATTGCAACAATCAGTAACTGCTAAGGGTTGGAAATTCTATTTAGATGAAAAAATGAATATTCAAAACAACAAGTTGGAAAAACTGAATGTTTTGGATAAATTGGATAAGGGAATACAAGCCCAGAATGTGAAGTTAGACAAATTAGATAAGTTGGACAAAATCGGTAGTGATATTGCCCAAATGAATGTAGGAGTGATTGGTTTGATTACATACTTGAGGGAAAGAGATGAGAATCCTAAATCAAGTAGAGTAAACAATGTAGGAAATATTCAAGGATCAACAGTACCTGTGACGGGCACTGTTACTAGGAACATCGAAGTAGGACAAAGTTCTTCAGAAAACCAAAACCAGACTTATAATAATGAGAGGCCAGCAGGTTATCCTGATCCAGGCCTCAATGTGTACAGAGATGAAGTAAGGGTTAAAGTCCCTGTAGGAAAACCTTATTTTGAACAACCTAGAGTAGAGGTTAATAAGGAAACTTATACAGAGGATGCCTTTAGAATTGAGTTTAACAGAAATGCACATCAAAGGAATGATGGAGCATATAGACCTCCAAGAGGAATAGAAAATGAAGTTAGAAGAGGAAGATATAATTTCCATGATAATGATAGAAATGGGAATTATAGGAATTATAGAAATTTTAGAAATGATAGGAATGAAAGAAATGATAGAAATGACAGGAATCGGTTTCAAGAACCACAAAGGAATGAGATTGAGGAACCCAACCAGAATGTTAAGCAAGAGATAGGGATTAATGCTATAGGTTTAGATAATATCATGAATATGATAGAACAAACGTATGGTCCAAATTTGCAAAGGGCTGCAAGGCCTGCATTTAGGAGACCCTATCCAGATAGAGTTGAAAGAGAATTTGAGAGACCAAGGAATTACAAAGTTCCTGATTTCTCTATATTTTCTGGAGAAGATGAGAAAACTGCCTATGAACACATTTCTAGGTTTACAATCCAATTTGGAGAGTTTTCAAACAATGGGAATGGAAAACTTATAATGTTTCCCAATTCATTAACTGGGCAAGCATTTAAGTGGTATTCTTCTTTACCTCCACATTCAATTGAAACTTGGAATGATATGGAAGAAAAATTTCTGAATCATTTTGCTAGAACTGATTTAGGAATATCAATGGCAGATTTGGCCAGACTTAAACAGGAATTAGGAGAAACTACAAATCAGTTCATCATGAGATTTAAAAGAACTAGGTTAAGATGTCAAACACAACTACCAAAAAGTGAACACATAAGGTTTGTTGTTAATGGTTTGAATTTCGAGTTAAGAAAGAAGTTTGAAGGAGTCAACTTCTATGATTTGTTTGATTTGGCTGGTAAAGCCACTAGGTATGAAGGGTTATTAAGAGAAGAAAATCAAAGAAGAAATACATCTATAGGGGCTTATTACTAGGACCCTAACTTCGAGGTAGATGTAACAAAATTCATAGGACAGCAGCTTTATGTTCTTGAAACTACTTATAAAAAGAACATGCAGGCTAAAGGTTCAAACAGGCCATCAGCTCCAGCCAGAACATATCATTTTGATGTGGAGAAGGCAGATGAGTTGTTTGATATCCTACTGGAATCAAAGTATATCAATTTGTTTGACCCAAGGCACAAGATATTTTCTAAGGAAGAACTTCGAGGAAGGGAACACTATAAATGGCATAGTTCATTTACACACTCCACAAATAATATTTTAACTTTTGGGAATATTATTCAAGAAAAGTTTGACAATAAAATACTGAAATTTCAAGAAAAACCAAAGGAAAATATGGCAGTAGACACATAGCCATTCCCTGAAATGGTTGATATTAATATGGTTACAATGTGCTTGAATCCACTGTTAGAAGATGAAAATTGCAAAGAAGAAACTTTTGTTAACATGTATCAAGCTTATCTTTGTAGGGGAAGAGAATTAACAGCTTAACAACTGAAATGGAACAAGTTAAGTTGAATCAGAAGGCAGCAGATAAGGAGAAAGGAATTTACATACAAGGGCAGAACATTCAGATCAATCAAGGAAAGATGCCAATGGCAGAGGAATGCCATACATCTGTAGTCCACAATGAAGCCTTAGTCAGGCCTCCGATTCATACCCACAAACCAACAACTTGTGATGAAGCCTTGATAAGGCCTTTACAAGGGTGTAATAACCCATCAACTTACAAAGAGGCCTTGGTCATGCCCCCACCTGTGAACATGTCACAACAGCTTGAAACAGATAACTGTTTGTGTGAAAGATGTGGCCATATAATGGCTTGAGTTTTTGCAATGGCAGCAAACAAAACAGATCAAGCCACACAGCAAAATCAATCAAGGAACCAATTCGAACCTCATAATAGGAGGTTTGAATAGAATAGAATTCCAAGAAGTAGGTTTGTTCATAATCCTAATGGACCTCAAGGACCATATAGGAGAGAACAATACTATTCAAGGAACTACAATCAACAATTTGAAGATCCAAGGAGGAACAGGACATTCAAGCCTCCAATAACAGAACAAGGAAGATGGATAACTTTAGGATCACCAAACTTAAAACCTATTCACCAAAAGGTTTATAAGTATGGGTATAATCCTAATTTTCACAAGATGACAAAAACACAAAGGAGAAGATGGATTAGGAATCAAGCTTCAAAGCAAAAAGAAATGCAGCAAGGAGGTAGTTCTTCACAAGCACCTTAAAAAAAGAATACCAATGTTGCATCATCTACTCAGGATGACATGGACTGTGAGGAAACAGTGTCAGTCAAAGAAGATAAGAATATCTATGTTGGTAGGTATATACCAGCACAGTTAGTGAAGGACAGTTATCAACCTCGAAGTGAGATTGTTGGACCTTCATTAAGGCCACAATATCTCAAAGATGAAAAGAAGCAAGTTGAGAAAAAGGAAACTGAACAGGAAAAGCCATACGAAACAACTCGAGTTTATATTGGCAAGAAGCCAAAGAAGAGGAACTAGGCTAAATCAGAAAAATGAATAGATGAAGCAGTAATAGAAACAGCTGAAGATGATTTAGTTGAAACAGAAAAGATAGAAGCTGTTGACACAAATATAGAAGTAGAAGAGGATTATCAAGAAGATGAAGATGATGATGGTGAGAAATTTGCCTTACCCATTGGGGCAGTAAGAAAAGAGGAACATACTCAGACAGAAAATATGCAGGAAGATGACCAAGATCAAGAAACTAACACCAATACTGTTGATTCAATATGGTGTATGTTTTACCAAGGGAGTTTATGTCCTTGAAAAGGTTGGAACTAAAGAAAAATGAAGACAGAGAAGAAACTTAAGGGGCAATTCAAAAGGCTCAGGGGGCAACTCCAGTACTTTTGGTTACAGAAAATGAAAGCTTTGAAGCAGGTAAAATGGTGTTCGAGAAACCATCAAAACAGATGACTCAACACCTTAAACCCCTTTATATTAAAGCTCATATGAATGGTAGACCTGTGAATAAGGTTTTAGTGGATAATGGTGCAGCAGTAAATATTCTGCCATATAAAATGCTTAGTAAACTAGCCAAAACATAGGAAGATTTAACTCCCTCAAATATGGCTGTGAATGGTTTCACAGGAGGACCAACAATAACAAAGGGAATAATCCTAATTCAGATAAAAGTGGGAAGAAAAGTTAATACAACCGCTTTCTTTGTAGTAAATACAAAGTCAGCATATAATGCACTACTGGGAAGAGATTGGATACACTTTAATTGGGTGGTGCCATCTTCTTTACATCAGGTTATTATGTTTTGGAAGGTTAATAATAGTATAGAAATAGTAATGGCAGATGATAAGCCTTTTACTGTTTGTAACAATGTAGATGCCATGTTGTACAATAAAAGTATTAACATTGTTAAATTTGCATGTTTGAACAACAAGACAACAGATTCAATTACTGTTGAACATCTGCTAGATGAAGGAGAAACAAGTACTTCGAGTGAAACACCAAAAACTCTTTTGGGAAAAGCAAAAGGGTCCAAAATTAAAGAATTGAATGATGATTAATACACCAAACAAAGAACATAAGAAGGTCATAGAAATGGCTATTAACAAATTGGCGACCACAATAGTATTCATCCCTTGAGAAACTGGTGAGGAAGAAGTCTTAGAGGATGTTGAAGTAGAAGCTTTGCATGCACTCTTCATCTTTTCTAGAAAAGATGAGGCTCTCTTTACTAGTTGATCTACCTCTGGTTCACTCAAGTCTTCAATATCCACTTTTATGATTTGAGTATCCAAGAGAGTTTGCTGGTTTAAGGGCTTAGCATCCTAAATATCAAGAAATGCTATGTTAGAAACTAAAAAACTGAGAGTTATAAACTGGCATTCTTGGAAAATAATATATACTTACAGGAGTTAGTGTTGCAAGCACTAAAGCAGTGGATTGATCAACATCTTTAGGTGTTGGTTCAATGATCTCGATGACAGGCTGCAAAAAACACAACAGTATGAGTAACAGTAAACCTGATTAAAATCTAATGAATCATAAAGAAATAAAAAAACTTACTACTGATATGTCAGGAGTGGTTGTTTATTCTTTAGTTTCCTCAACAGATGGTACTGTTGGTACTATTAAGGGATCAACTTCAACCTCGAGTTGGTTTGAAATGACTTCCTATATTTCTAAAATAGAAATTGATGAAGTTATCTCTTCATGCTCAACCAGTGGCCTTGACTCTGTGTTGGCCATTTCTTCTTCTTTTTCTTTTTATTCTCTCTCTAGCCTTTGTAATTCTTCTTTTTCTTTTTCATTTTGTAATTTTGCTCTTTTTTCTTCTTCTTCAGCTTTTTTCTCCATTTCTTTCCTTTTCTTTTTTTCTTCTTCTTTTTCTTTTTCTCTTCTTAGTTTTTCTTTTTCTTCTTCTTCTTTCTATTTGTTTTGTTCAAATTCAGCTTTTCTTCTTGCATCCAACTATTCTTTTTGTTTTCTTTCCAACTCGACCCCCCTTTTTTCTTCTTCATCCTGGATGGCTTTCTTCTTAGCCTCCATAGTAGCTTCAACTTGCAGAGCTTGTTCTTGTTTGATCTTTACAGCTCTTTCTTTCTCTGCTGCAAGTTTTTTCTTCTTTTCAAAAGAACTCAAGTGCACAGGGATTTCTTGAGCTATGATAGACACAGCATCTTGATGAGCTTTAATGGAAAGAGTTGTGATCTCTCATCTCTGGGAAGCAATGACTTGATTGGCTTTTGCAAGTGCAAAAGCCAAGTCTTTCTCCACAGCAGAGTCTTTAATCACAATCCATTTGTTCCTTCTTGTGAATACTTGTGCACAAGAGCTGGTCGAGCTGCTTCTTCCTCCATCACTCTTTTCTCTTTGTTACCCAAATATCAACCTAAGAGGGGGGTGATTTAGGTTGAGGCAAACTTTTTCGATTTAAATGCGGAATTAAAAACTATCTTCAAATAGCAAATGTTGATTTAGCAAATGTTTGATCACAATTCAATTGCAATATAGATATGATATGAAATCAAGCACAAGTATATATATAAGCAATTAAATATGTAAGAGATAGAGAGAGAGAAAATCAAACACGATGATTGTTATCGAGGTTCGGCTTCCGTGCCTACGTCCCCACCTCAAGAACACTTCTTGAGGATTCCCCAAATCCACTATTTGACAATCTTCTTTCGGGTGAAGATAAAACCGTTACAAATCTTCCTTACACAGTGAAGAGTAACCACCGAGTGAAAAATCCTTTTCACTCCTTAGGATTTATACCAAAACCCTAACAAAATACTCACAGGTTTCAACAAAGTATTTGTTGTACAAGATAAGGCTCTCTCAAAGAGTAATTGTACACAATATGCTCACTCTAATAGTATATCAAGGATTTGATCAATATGGCTCAAAAAGTGTTTAGAGAAATTTTCAATCAATGATTTTGAATGATATGAAAATATAAGCTTGAGAAGGATGGATTGATGTATAAGATGTTATCTTTTCTATCTTTGATTTCTCTTGTATGCTTGATATTTAGAAATGAAGAAAGGGTAGTATTTATAGCCATTATGTTGTCTTGCATTCTTCAATCAATCAATTTGCTTTCTTTGAAAACTTTTCTTCTTAAGATTTTTCAACCATAATTGATATGGTTGTCTTGCATGTGAATTTCAATCAAGTTGCTTTCTTTGAAAACTTTAAGAGATTTTTCAATTGATATGGTTGTCTTATATTTGAATTTCAACCAATCAAGTTGTCTTTGAAAACTTTAAGAGATTTTTCAATTGATATGGTTGTCTTATATTTGAATTTCAACCAATCAAGTTTGTCTTTGAAAGACTTTAAGAGATTTTTCAATTGATATGGTTGTCTTATATTTGAATTTCAACCAATCAAGTTGTCTTTGAAAACTTTAAGAGATTTTTCAATTGATATGGTTGTCTTATATTTGAATTTCAACCAATCAAGTTTGTCTTTGAAAACTTTAAGAGATTTTTCAATTGATATGGTTGTCTTATATTTGAATTTCAACCAATCAAGTTGTCTTTGAAAACTTTAAGAGATTTTTGAATTGAAGTTGGTTTTAAAGTTGAGCCTTAAAGATCAAATCTTAATAAACTTTACAAAACCTAACTCTTACTTCTCATATGTCTCGGATCATTGTCTTTGAGCTTGATTTCTTTGTCTTGAGTCTTGATGACTTTGATCTTCAATAAATTTGCAACTTGTCAACTTTGTATTTGCTTGATATTTGAATTGGCCATCTTGGTCCAATTAAATCAATAGTCAAAATTAAGCTTTAAAACATAAATCATTAGTTCATATGAAAATATCATTAATGAACAACTTAAAATCATGGTTATCATCAAAACTACATGAATGTCCTTGGATTAATTAGCCAATTAATAATTATTGAAACCTTGAGGCTAACACTCTTTTTCTTCTATTTTTTGCTATTTAGGCTTTCTTTTTAATTTCTCTTTAGGTTCAGATTCACAGGATGAGAGGATTATCTTTCTTTTACCTCGAGTTGGAGTCTTGTTTACCTGTTTCATCAAAAAATACAAGTTTAGTTTGAGTTAAAGAAACAATTCTAGACTTGTAATTCTAAATAAAAGACTTGGGAATACCTCAGTCTTAATGGGTTGCTTTTTGGCTTTAGTAGCTTTCTTAGCAACTCTTTGCTTTACCTTGGTAAATCTTTTTGGAGAAGGAAGCATTGTTTGCAAAGGCCTTGCATTTACAGTCTCCTCTTCTTCACTCAAGGTAGTGTTTACATCTCCTACAATAAGAAAAGTTAATTAATATGCGATCTCTATGAACAGAAAAACAAAAAATCTTAATAAAAGCATATTAACTTACCAAGGATCTCAAAAGCCAAGCATGATGGGCAAATTTCCCAGACTGTAAGCTTCAGTGTCTTAAGGGAGTTGAAATTGAGAATCAAGGTTTCCCACTAGCTAGTGAAGAATGGCAAGGCATCAGAAACTATTCTGAATGGCTCCACTTTGGCAGTAGTGATTTTGGAAATGTCTTCCACTATGATAACTTTAGCTTTTTCATTTGTAGATACACTCCTTTTATGCCATGGTACATTGGCAGTGAAAATAGGAAGCAGTGGCACAGATTGAAGCAAACCAAACTATCTTACCAGGAAATGAGGACTATATGCTTCAAAACTAGAGTACTTGTTTTGTAAAACAACTAAATCCCTGGTTTGAAGGACATGAACCCACCATAAGCTCGAGGATAATGGATTCACTCCTTGACCTAAAAGAAACATTTCAAGTCAAGTGAATTTAGCCTCAGCAAAAGGAAGGAAATAAGGAGCAAATCTAGCTCTCTCCTTATCAGAAAATAACTTAAACCAATCCTCAAAATTTGGAATATGTTAGGTTCATAAGCAGAAAGAGTAAAAAGATGGGCATAGCAAGTACTTCTGCTAAGAACTGAAGGGTTTGATTTTAGGGCAAGTTGTGGAAAATAAGCATAAGCCTAGAGTTGGGTAAACCATAAGGGTCCACCAATGGAGTCCTTAGGATCAGTAGTAAAAAGAAACATAGATCTATATACAGAGCCTAGGAAAAAAAGGACTAGAGCCAGTTTGTGTTTATTGAAAAGAGCTATGGCTATGGGCAGATAATAAGTGATAATTCTCTTCGAGGGAGAATTGATTAAAAATTTGCATAGCCAAAAAAGATAGAAACAAGTTTCTTCTTTAAAAGTAATGACATCATCAAAATGTTTCTTGTGTTTTTGCATAAATCGAATATATCCTAGAGCAACCACATTTGTGTCGATGTCAATTGCACAATGTTGTGTGCATTTCATCTTATGATGAATAGGAATACCATCAATTGAGAGACTCAACATTGCAGAGACATCCATGAGAGTAGGGGATAAAAAACCCTCACTGAACACAAAAGTGTTCGAAGTAGGTGACCAAAAACTGATCAAAGCAACAATTAAGTGCATGTCAGGTTTGATGGGAGTTTTGGAAGTTAATATGGCATCAGCTATGCCTAAATACTCCCATTTGTCTTTTAAGTCTATGTACATCCTATCTACCCAAGTAAACCAATCAGATTTTGGAAGGGGCCATGGTTCGAACTTAATCTCAATGTTAAAAGGACCCTATTTGGCATTTTTATGTTGATACAGAGGTTGAATATTTTCAAAATAAGGAAATATATCAACTAATTGTTGGGGACAGTGATAAAAAAATATGGGACCTAAAACAAATGGGTCATTCGAGGCGAAACCTAAAGAGTTTTGCCCAGGAAATGAAGCATAACGAATGAAAAGACTAGGGTTAACAGACTTATGATTCAGTTGAGTAATAATCTGTCGAGCCCTTTCTTTTTCATCTATAGCAGAAGTTCTACTCAAAAATGGAGAGTCAGAAATCTTTGATCGCGCCATGGAAACAGAGGATTCGAGGTTAGAAGTTCTCTGAGTTAAGTTTTGTGAAGCTTTTGAAGTTCTAAATGAGTTTGAGAGTCTAAAACTTTTGAACTTATAGTTTGTGTTTTGAAAAATGGCGGTTATACACGATAGTGGCATATTACATATACCACTCACATGTAGGGGACATGTGTTTGCACATAAAAATAACTTTTGGGCCTACCAATAGTATTGGGCTTAGGTAAGTTATTTATTTAAAAAAACAAGCTTGTTGTTTGAGCTTAAATGAGACAAGTTACTTCATTTAAACAGAAGCCCAAAGGATTAAGGCCTTATTACACCTCGAGGTCATGTTCAAACTGATCTAAAAACAGTTACAAAGCAGTTCGATCTTGAGGAACTGTTAAGTAACGGTTTATTTACAATCTGGAAACTTATGTGACAAGTGTTATCATCTCCAAGAAAGTTGTTATTTTGTATTGGACTAGATCTATTGATGATTTGAAATTCAAAATGAAGAAAATAATTGTTTAATTGAAGAAACTGCTGCTCAGGGAAGGTATAAATAGAAGAAAAGAAGACAGTTACCACCCCCCGCGTATTTTCTAGAGTTCAATTGTGGTTAAAAGTGTGTTCGAGTGTTCAAAAGTGTGTAAAACAGTTTAATTCAATGTGTTTGAGTGCTTTCTGTGTGATTTTAAGTTCGAGTGAGACTTAGATCTTGCAGTTCGGGTTCTTGAAGTGTGTGAGAGTAACAAGAAACTTCTCATTTTGTAAGTTTCTGTTGTTCTTGTTCAGTTCGAAGTGATTGTACTCGATTACTGTTTAATATAAATATTCTGCAGTTTATCATTATTTACAGTTTTGTTGAATTCGAAATTGTTTACATTTGTAGAAGAATAAACAGTAAATTGTTATCTCGAGATTGAATTTGTTATCAAGTTTGTCTTAGAGATTGTTTAATACCAATTTCTACAGTAAAATTATAAGTAAATCAATTAGTGTTTACCATTTCTGGATCGAACCAAGTCCTTTATCATTAAGGCATAATTTGGACCAAACTCACCCTTTTGATTTACAGAAGTTGGATAATTAATTAAGTGATCAATTTGGATAAAACTGAATAATGAACTTGATTAATTACAAAATTTAGTTTTGTTCAAACATAGCTGTGTGAGGAATTATTTTCCTAATAAAGGCCCATTCATAATGCAGAAGACAACGAGTACTTAGTAAGACTAAGACCCATTCAGAATGCAGAAGACAACGAGTACTTAGTAAGACTAAGGCCCATTTAGATGTCTATGCTAACAAGCGCAGATATAACAGGAATTGGATCATAAGCGGCTCTCTCAACCTTCAACAGTGATTTCCTTTATGGCATTAGAAGATTCACTAAGGAGTCTTGGAAGCATCAGAGCTTCATTGGAGGAAAAGGAAGGGTCATCAAAGATAACGGAAGCCAGCTAGTTTGTGTTAAAAGGATACCGGGCATCCTGATTCAAACGGATGAAACCAGTCTTCTTTCTTGAACGGATTACTTTCTAAGAACGGAGAACGGACGTTCATAGTGTCCCAGACGCATTAAATGGAGTGGTTGGGACATTAATGATTCCTACCGAGCACAGACCTCGAGACGCCCATCCTGTGACGCCCATCCTGTGATAGTCCAACTGAATTCATTGAATGAAAAAGGAAACAGCTGCTGCTGTGCCCTATACCAACATCTAGGGGTGGGTTCGGGTCGGGTGGGTCGGGTTTTGGACAAATCCGTTGTCCGACCGTAGAAAATAATCTCACGGATAATCCGTCCGTTAACCGTCCGTTGAAATGATCGGGCGGGCGGGTCGGTTGATCGGGTTTGGCGGGCGGGTGGTCGGGTTTATAGGCTTCCAAATGGGCTTTTTTGGATTTTTTTGGGCCTGCAAGTTATTTTTAAAAATTCAGCCCAGATCAGCCCATATCATAGTTTTAGACTTTTTGGGGCTTTTTTGGGCCATTTTAAAGCCAACTCAACCATTATATGTTATTGGGCTTATTAATTTAATTTTTTTTAGCCATTTTTTTACTATTAGGCCTCCTTATTTGATAACTTTTAAAACCATTCTTATATATAAAAAACCAAACATAAATGCAAATATGCAATAATTCCTAAGCACATACAAATACAAATACAAAAAATCAATTTCATATAAACCTAAATTGCCAACCAACTAGGCAACTACCAAGCATGCTAAATAAATAATCATACATTCTAATTTCTATAAATTCATATTAACCTAAATTACCAACTAAGCAACTACCAAGCATGCTAAATAAATAGTCATACATTCTAAATTCTATCCTAATTTAGCAAGCATACAAAACAACAAATACAAATACAAATATAAATACAAATACAAATACAAATTAAAATACAAATAATCTAAAACTAAAAATAAGTGTTTGAATTCAAATTCCTAAAAGAGCTTCCAAGGGACATTCACACATTCAAAAATCCAAGTTTGCTCTTGCTCCAATATCTTCCTCCTACATCACAAATGAAGAGGGAAAATATTCAATAAAATCAACATATATTTCTTTTATAGATACTTGAATTGAACCAATCAATATTTAAATGAATTACTTACCAATTAAAACTAAGCTGAAGAAGATGATCCAACACTAGATGTGCCACTTGTTTCTGATTCAAGAAAAGCTAAAATAGAAAACAAATATTGAGCAATTAATATATATGAAACAATTATTAATACTAAATAGACAATAGAACTTTTAAGAAGTTCAAAATCTTACCAAAGTCATATTCTTCCTGTAATAACTCTACCTCATCCATTGCATTACGTAAAGAGATTGGAACTGAGGATTTAAGCCAATTTTGTGAGCAAACAAGAACTTGAACCATGTCAGGAGATAGTGAACTTCGAAATGGATCAAGTATACGGCCTCCTGTACTAAATGCTGACTCAGAAGCAACTGTAGAAACAGGTACCGCCAAAACATCCCGAGCCATCTTAGACAACACTTGATACCTACCAGAATTGGTCTTCCACCAAAGCAATACATCAAAATTCACATCTTTTCTACCTTCACAATTTTCAGCCAAAAATTTGTCAAGCTCATTGTTACACCCCATGGATTGCTCAGCCTCCAAGTAAAGATCATATTCTGAGTCCATAGATGCATATGGATTAGTCTCACTCATATCTACATCCGTGGTCATTGTACTCTTCTCACTCACACTTTCTACTTCCACATTTGGAGAATGAATAGAAGCATAATAATCAAACAACTTAGTTAAAACATCCCTCACATTAGCAATCTTCACAGCAGCCTTCTCTGACCCATACAATCTTGAAAAACAGAACTTCAAGAATGTCAACTTCTTTCTAGGATCAAGCACCACAGCAACATACAAAAGGGGATTAATTTTATTCCCCTCCCCCCAATACTTCTCAAACTTTAAATGCATACTTGTGGCCATTTGTTTCAAAAGGTTATCTTTGGAGGAATCCTTCAAGTCAAGGATTTTGGATTGAATAATATAAATCTCATCAAAAAATGTATTTGAAGTAACATACAAAGAA
Source organism: Fagus sylvatica (assembly GCA_907173295.1). Taxonomy (NCBI): domain Eukaryota; kingdom Viridiplantae; phylum Streptophyta; class Magnoliopsida; order Fagales; family Fagaceae; genus Fagus; species Fagus sylvatica. The sequence goes on from OU015762.1 coordinate 36,834,363, forward strand.
CCAGAAAACTTCTTTGTTGCATTATAAAAAAGCTTCAAAAAACCCACAAACAACCTACAATCCTGAAAATCACTCGCATCTGGAGCTCCCAAGCCACCAGGCACACCACTCTTTTGTTGCCCACCACTATTTTGTTGCTTATAAAAATATGAATTATAAGCTTCATCCTCAAAATCCATCCTTAAGAATACCTTCTCAAATTTCACAGCACTCTCCAACATCACATAGGTTGAGTTCCACCTAGTAGGTATATCTAGGCATAAGAGACTCTTGGACTCAATCCCTAAAGTCTTCACATAATTCTTAAAAGTTTGAAATCTATTTGGGGAGGACTTGACATACCTCACAGCATCACGCACCTTAGAAATAGAACTAGCACGTTCTTTCAAACCTTCCACCACAATCAAATTTAAGATATGGGCACAACACCTCATGTGAAAAAATTGATGTTCTAAAACAGTCCCCTTCCAATCTTTAGTTACAGTCTCTAAAAACTTAATGGTGCCACCATTAGAACTAGCATTATCCACTGTCAAAGTGAACATGCTATCAATACCCCATGCACGCAAACATAACTCAATCTTTCTCCCAACTGTCTCCCCCTTGTGGTCATCAACAACACAAAAATTCAAAATTCTTTTATGCAACTTCCAATCATCATCAATAAAATGACAGGTAAGACACATATAACAAAAATTTTGAATTGAAGTCCATGTGTCAGTGGTAAGACACAACCTACGACCCTCCAAGGCCTTCTTTAACTTCATTCTCTCCATATTATAAATACTAACAACTTCTTTAGCTATTGTTTTCCGAGATGGGATTATTTTAAACTTAGGTTGCAAGACTTAGGTTGCAAATTTCCTAAACCCATAATTTTCAACAAATGTAAAAGGCTTTTAAAATTTCCTAAACCCATAATTTTCAACAAATGCAAGTAAAAGGCAACTCATTTTTCATCTCACAAGTGCTTTTTTACCAGCCTCAATAGTGAAGGCTGTTGCAACAAGATCAACACCCTCTTCCCCTTCTTTTTTGGGTTCAAAAGACAAGGTCTTTTGTCCCCTTAATTCCCTATTTGGGTTCTTAGCACAACCCGCAGCATGGGACAACAAAGAACTTGTCCCATGGTTCTTACTAGCAGCACTCAATTCTCTTTTGCAATATTTACAAATTGCAACCCGACGACCATCAG
>OU015762.1:36835657-36880142 GCA_907173295.1 Fagus sylvatica
GGTCCAATACCTTATGGGATTATATGGGAGTTAATTCTATTGAAAGTCTTACATAAACCTCCAAGACCAATTAGGATTTACACGCCCAAATTAGGGGGAATCATCAAAGAGGGAGGAATAATGAAATTAAAGCATAGGAGATTCTCAAGGGTCCAATACCTTATGGGATTACATGGAAGTTAATACTATTGAAAGTCTTACATAAACTTCCAAGACCACTTAGGATATACATGCCTAAATTAGAAAAGGGGAAGGGATTAATTAATAAACACGTAGTAAAAGTTATACATAAAGAAAGCTATAAACATAGTGAAAGCTTGTAAAACATAGTGAAAGCATTAAATAAATAATGAAAGCATTAAATCATGGATCATTGTGAATCATTTCCCATTGTAGGATCATCACTTATCATTTCCACTATAAAAAATGAAGAATGGATATGGAGGGTGTGTGAATGAAGAAAAGGAATGGGTGAGGAAAGCTTTGAGAGGTAGGGAGAGGGATTACCTAATCAAAACCTCTTTTAATCTCCCAAAAATCACTTAAAACTAAAGCAAAAAAGCCTTTTTCGAGTTTCTTCCTATTTTCTCTCTATTTTCTGCCCTAAACTTTCGAGCCAACCTTGCTAAATGAGGGGGGAAGGGGGCTATATTTATAGCCAAGGGTCACGCAACATCATGCAGTGTGACACCTGGCATTCCCATCTGCCACTTGTCCTTCCTGCAGTACTAACCTCTTTTGGCCTGAAATTTTTGACAGCTTTTTACCCTCTTTTTCGAGGCAGCTTTTGGAGGCCTTCTAGTGTTCAAAATGGGTCATACATGGTACCGTTGGAAATCTTGAGAAGTCTAATTTCCAACGATATCAAGTTCGTGCAAACCAGAGCTCGGGCAAAAAAGTTATGGCTCTCGGAAGTAGGGGGTGTCTGAGCAGTTTTTCTGTGTTTTTCTGGCGAAGATCTCGACCAAACTGGAGATGTTGCGGGCAAACCGAGAGTTGCACGTCGCAGTCGAGGTCACCCTCTTTTTTAAATTTCCTAACTTATGGACCAACTTGTAGCGAGTTGGGAAGACTCTGCGCATGAAGATGGTCTCCCGGGTGGAAAAATGTGTCGGATTTCCAACACAATTTCCTTACTTTCGTTAATTTTCCCGCGCACGGTTGACGTAGCTCCCGATGTCGGTTTTCGATTATCTTGGTGTCTCTAGAAAGCTTATGATGTCTTCTTCAGAGTGTCACAATCCTGTAAGGAGTCGGGCTTGGGCCCATGAGCTACAGCCCTGCGAACAAAGGCCCTTGGAGTGTTTTTTCATGATGAGGAGTCATTTTCCGATCGAGATTCTGGCTTGACCGGAGAAGTTTTTGGCAATCTGAGAGTTGCACGTCATAGCTGAACTTACCCTTTTCCTTAAAGTTTCAAACTTGTTGGTTAACTCGTAGCGAGCTGTGAAGACTCTATGCACAAATGTCGCCCCAAAATGGGCCTGTTTTGGTTAATAATACTTAGCAAATTTTGGCTAAGTGTCGGATCAATTTTTACGGTTTTGCCCATAACTTTCTCTTTTTTCGTTCATTTTCAACCCGTGAAGTATCGAATCGAAGGTCTTGATATGCTCTTCTCAATGGTCAAAAAATGGTCAATCAAATCTTGCTTTTGGCCTGGTCATGGTCTTGGTCAAACTTCAGTCAAACTTAGTCAACTCCAGTCAACTTTGGTCAAACCTTTCCAAACCTCACGAATTGTGCCCCCGGCCATGTTCTAAGAACTTTTTGATGCATTTGACCCATTCTCGGGTCGAACTTGGCTCAGTCCAGCTGTCTCGTTTTGCGTGCCAACACCCGAGGAAATTCCAAGGATAAAAATAAGGTTATGACAAAACCCAACCTGTGATCAATGTAAAAGTGGCGCAGAAGACTCTCTTCATTCTTTGTTGACTTTTCCGAAGTTTGCTCAAGTTTGGAGTAAGGAAATTTGGTTGGGACCACTCTTATCGCGAAGTTTTTGGATTTCACGGTCGTGGTTTCTAATGTCCTTACTAGTAGGTCCCAACGTGAAACGACCCTTTTTGGTTTTATAATGTGGTCAGTATGGCATGTTCAAAATAGAGAGCGATTGCAGTAGGGAGGTGCGAATTTGGAGGGTATTAATCAACGAGCTCTCGCTATGGTTTCAGAATTCACTACCCTTAATGGCATTGTTTTAACCCCAGCTGTTCCAAAACCTCTATCACATTGGCAACCACCTCCACCTGGCTGTTTCAAGGTGAATTATGACGGGGCTATTTTCTCGTAATCTAATGAGGGGGGTAGGTGTTATCATTCGCGATGATCGGGGTTTTCCAATGATTTCCCTTGGTAAGAAAGTTCCTTATCCAGGTTCCAATACTTAACTTGGATGGAGTCTGTTCCTTTAGAGTTATGGAATGTAATCAGCAATGATTCTATTCATCAATAAAACCATCTGATCTTTTTTTCTAAAATAAAAAATACTAGGGGTAGTGGCTTAAGGAACCAACCCATTCAGCCTAAAATTGTATGAATGGGGTATGGGTTTTTGGCACATAAAGCCAGGTTTTTGAATATTTATTAGTGTTTGTTGATAATGCATTTTTTTTTTAATAATATGATAGTGTGTTAACACTACCTTAAAAGAGTTTTAACACTCTCGCAGATCCTTTTAAGGTAGTGGGGAAACTTCAACACATTATCTTGTCCGCGATCCATGCAAGTACATGATGGTACTGTAGGTATTGTAGGTCTCTAGGTGGTTGAAGGGGTCCTTTGTTACATCAAAGTCTCCAACTGCAGCAATTTGAACTTCAACAATAGTTGGCATGCGATAATATCCATGGAGAAGGGAGAATCTGTCTTATGTTTCCTTCCCTTCTAGAGTCCCATTACCTCGTCGATTTCGCCATCATCTTTCTCTTCTCTCTTTCCCACCTTTTGGAGGGTTCAACCTCTCTTGATCTAGAGGGACGTCTCGGGGTCTCTACTATCTGCTTATTGCAAGGTTGTCAACCTCTTCCTCCTGCTCTGGCGACTCTTCCTCCCTCTCGTGCAAGGCTACATTAGTCAGTCGAGATAAAAGTCTCTACATTAGCTCCAGGTTCTATCTAGCAAGTTGCACACTGTTTGCCAAACTCCTTAATTATTGTTCATTGTTTTCATCTCCAACTGTTATTTGGATCTGCCAATTGTATTTCACATACAACATATATTGATCGGGTCTAGATCATGTAACCTTTAGCCTACAGGAAGTGATGTTGGCTTATCACTTTCTTACTGACAACACCAACTAATGATTTAGTGGTTGCGTGGCTGCCCTGAAAATAGGTCACCTAATGATGGAGTACTTGTAAAGCGCAAGAAAGAAACCTTGATGGCATCCGATGTGGCACCAACCTAAGGTTCCCAATGCTTAAGTTAGCGACCTTACTAAAAAAGAAAGTTTATTTTTAGTGTATAAATTTTAATCATGCATCATTCTGTTGAAAAAGTCATGATTTTTAAGGCATGATGGTGACGTATGTCGCCCTAAATTGTAGTCATTGTCTTGATTAAGGCCTAGATGGGCATTGATGTGGCCATCATGCCTGAGATTCTCAATTTTTGCTGTGTTTTGACTCCCCCATGTTGTTAATGTATGGCTGTCCGAGGTGTTTATGATTCTCAATTGCTTTCTCTTTTTGGGCATAGCAATTTCGTCTCAATGATTTGGTCGTCGTCCTAAAGGATGTTCCTGAGAGAATTCTATGGGAGATATAATACCAGTGGCGGAGCCAAAAAAAATGTATTCATGAGATGCAATGACAAACTAAATATATTTCAATAAATTTCAAATCTATAAAAAAAAGTATGCTTAGTATTGTTTTATAGAGTTTATTATTTGCCACTCTTTAATTCTATGCTCTTGAATTATATATATAAAAAAAAATTGTTCTTTGTTTTTTGTTTGTTATTTGTGTGAAAAGAAAATGAGGATTTTGTTTTTAATAGATTTATGTTATATTTGTTCTTATGAATATATGTCTAAGTTCAATGTATTTCTAAAAACTATGAGTTATTTTATACTTGACCTATTGCAAATAAGTGATGTTATAAGGAAAAAATGTGGAATGAGACACTAAATACTTTAAATGTGTGCTTAAACATGAATTGGGAGCAATTACATATTAAATCTAACCTAACTTTAAAAAAATTTGATAAAATATAGGGGGAATGGTGGAGAATTTGGGAAACCCAAGTGGGGCCATGGCCCCCTCCCCTCCGCCCCTTTACTTAATACCTCGAGTGTCTTCATGCATGATTTCACTCAATTATCGAATCATCACTTATGGAATTTGGGGTCCTTAGGTTGGTGGTGTGGTGAGGATGGCTATGGCCACATTCCTTTGTGAGGATCAAAGTTGGTGTCTCAAAGTTGTCATTTTTGCGCATGTAGCTCTTTCAAGCCAAACTATCGCAACTCGTGATAGACGATTTTGGTTCATACTATCTCTTCCATATCAAAACCATTTTTTTTTTTTTTGTGAAATTATACATATGAAAACACCAAAATTCAACACTCTCATTTTTCAAAGAAACATGCATTTGAAAAGAAGCAAAGCTTGATGATTTTAATGACTTTAATGGTTGCATACAAACAATTTCTTTGATGATGGAGGACATTACATAAGAGCTCTATTATTAAAATCCCGATTTGAATATTAGATTTTTACGATTTTACGATTCAACATCATGAAAAAGATTCAAATCTTAACTAAATCTTAGAGTGGTAGATCTTCATAGAATCCCGATTTGAATCTTAGAATCTGTAGAATCCCGATTTTCTTCCGATTCTATACGATTACTGCACAAGGTTTATTCGGGTTTTTTTTTTTTTTTAGGCCTCCAATGAGAATTTAGCTTGTGTTGGGCTGATTTTTAGTATTTTAGTAGCTCAAATATTGAAATAGCCCATTAAATAAAATAAAAAATAAAACAAACCCTAATTCCCTAAAGTGGTAAGTCTCCCACACAAATACAATACAGAAACAGAAGTACAGAGACAGAGTGAGACTTTGAGACTGAGAGTGAGACATGGATGGATGGAATATTGTTTATGGTGAAGGTCTCCCATTAGAGGAAAACATTCATCAAATCAATGAAAATCTTGGTTATTCACGTTGAACTAATGTGTTACTTTTGTCACAAAATTACCATTGTGGAAAATGGTTGGAAAACATTATTATTTGTGTAGTGTTATTATTTGGAACATTATGTATGTTTGTGGTTATGTGGTATTAAATTTGGAATTTGAAAGTTTGAAGTTTGAAATATGTCATTTGATATTTAGTAGTTGATTACTTATTATCTTTTATAAGTTTTTATGTCAAAACTTATTTATTTTTAAATGATTCTTTAACATATGTTATGGATTATAATTATTTATTTATTTTTATTTACGGAAAAGTAGAATCTTTTATGATTTATAATGATCGATTTACGAAACCCTCCCAAATGATTCAAAGGTAGAATCCCGATTTTGACAATCATGTGTAAGAGATGATTGAACAATAAGAACTTTTAAAAAGAAGTTGGTATAATAGGGCCGTTGGGCCCAAATATCATACAAACCTGGTCCAATACGACAGCCCATTTCAGCAGTGATATCCCACCCACCGCAAGTGAGCAAAATAACAAAACAGACACCAACCCCAGCCATTTTGACAGAGTAAGTTCAAAACCAATAGGTCTCTCTGCGCTGAGCAACTCAGAGAGACTGAGAGACTGAGAGAGAGAGTTTGAATTTTGTTTTTTTCTTCGATGGGTTACGTACAGGAAGCACGGTACAGGAGAATCACGTGGAAGAAGACGTGAAGTAGAAGAGTAGAAGGTAAGGTAATATTGCATTTTCTCATTGCGTAAAACCCTAAACCCCTTGTTTGTTTCTTCTTCCCGAGAAAAGAAAAAAAAAACATTCATTTGTGTGGGTAAATAATGCAAAAGGAAAAGTAATTCAATGACTTCTCATTTTAGAATTTGCAGCATTCCTCAGCAATCAAACAATCTAATTTTCGTGAATGTTCAGTAAAATTTGCTTTCTTTCATTTATTTTTAAATATTTAACTGTTCCAAGAAAGAATTAAATCAGTTGAGGTAAAATTGAATGTGTAATTTTCTGTTCTCTGAAAGAAAATTTTGATTCATTTTTTATGCTGCAATATTTTCTTTTTGGGATTGTATATATGCGTAAATGGGCTAATGCGTGTTAAATAAATGCAGCTCTAAGAAGCAAAATGAAGCAGAAGGCACTAAAGGAGTGTGATCAATACGTTTCAAAGTATGCTCAATGTGCGTCGGGGAGAACGTTTTCGGTTGTTTGGGTGTGTCGGAAGCAAGCTAAAGTGTTGAATAATTGCCTTCATCAGTAGTAAGTGTGATTTTTTTTTACCGGTACCTATTCGTGTTGATATTTCATTTCGTTTTTGTTTCATTGTTTCTGCATTTTTGGCATGTATGCTAGCGATATTGGGGTGTATATATATATGTGTGTGTGTGTGTGTGTGCTTTGTTAGTGATATGCATATAATCCAATTTGATTTCTGTTGTTCTGTTCTGAGAGGTGTTGGCTATAGAATGATGTATATTCTTTGTCAAAATGAAAATGAAAACGAACGGATGAAAAATATTAATGTGTACAGAAATGTCTTTCCACCTTAATTCTCTTGTTCAATTTAGGAAGCTCAAGGACCCATGTATAGACCTGCAAGAATCCCATGTTTTAGGCTTTTAAATAGTAGTGATATTGTGGAATTGTGGAAAGAATGAGTCAGATACTGACGGGTTCACAAGTAGCATAACTTTCACCTGATAGTCGTCGGAGTTAGTGTTCTGGACCATAGCACGGCTAATAAAGTTGTTCTTTTGCCGTCTTCCATAAGGAGATCCAGCTGATCCTATGAGTATATTGACCAAATCTTTGAGGATTTCGCTTTAGATTTTGCAATATAATGTTGAGCATAGATTTTTATTTTAAACTATAGATTCACCCTCTTTTGGAGAAGCATCTATTAGTGGTTAATATGGCTATACCATCACTAGAAACGAATATGAATCACTGATATAATATTTGCTTTAGATCCATTAATCTGTTTATAGCTTGCTGTAACTGTTCACTACTCATTGTACTGTATGGTCCTGTTTTCCAAAGGGTTAACCACTTTATCAAGATTTGAGGGTTTTTTTTTTCCTGGTTTTGCAAAGATACTTTACTTGGACATAATGCTGTAAAGTCTTTCCTCATGTGTGTCATCTAGTAGCTGTTGAACTTGTTTAAATTACATGGAAATCATAAGGGGAAGTAGAAAGTGATAGTTGTTTGGCGTTGTGCCAATACTATTTACCAGAGTATTTCTTAATGGAATAGTCATCTCCAGTGAGTTCTTGAAGCCATGCACCGCCTGAGGAAGGTTCTATCAAGTTATTGGAGCACCAAATCTGTTTCACAATGGAGAAGTGTCACTTCGACCTCCGTGGTTGGGTTTCCTGGGCAGTGGGTTGATATGAAAGATCTTTTCCTTGGTTGCTTGGCCAGCTAATTATTGTTGCATACTCGTAGAGGAACCAAACCACTCGAGGGCTGTGGTTCTTACACATTTGCTAAAGAAATTCCTGAAGTGACAGTGGGTAAAGGCATGCCTGGTTGACTTTCTTAAACTCAAAACGGAAGTTGCCTTTGATCCTGTTCTGTGTCCATCCTGCGAATATGTGTCTTACGAGTGTGATATTGATGACTATGTTGCAATTATTACCTAATTCTTACATTGTGATAACATTTGGCTTTGGTGGTTTCTCATATTAAAATTTTAATGTTTCTAAGTAGCGGCTCATCAAGATTACATAGTGGCTATGATATTCTTATTATTATAGAATCGGTCATAATGGTGTGGCCCACTATTATGAAAATGCTTAGCTTTATTTGTGATGCTAGAAAAGAGATTTTGCATGGTGACACAGAACAGTGAACTTTCCAACTTCATGGCTCCTCAAAAGCTCTCAAATGAAAAAGGAAGATATTCCAAGTGTTATTTTTATGCTTGGGAAACTTTAGAATTGGTGTGTTAGTTTTGAATGTGATCTAAAATAAGGTGATCGTATGGCTAGGTAAGATTAGGGAGGGAAAACAAAAAAGATAAGAGGCCGCCCAACACCCCCCAAAAAAGGTTGTCATATGCTGTCTGTATATATATAAGGACGGTTCCTTTCTTAATTAGTCTTTTTAATATTCTCCCATCTGGAAAATTACATATAAGAAACAATAAAAATAAAGATTCAATCATTAAAATTCAGTTTTCCCATTTGTTAAAATGGTGATTAAGCCAAGAGCTTTGTAACTCAATTGGCACCTCCTGGTATTTCCAAGTAATCCAACAGAGATATCCAAATCCCTTCAATCCCAACTATCAAATTATCAAAAAAAAAAAAAAAAATTGGTGATTAATATGTTGTGGAGTTCTTCCCTGTCACTTAGCTATTGAAGTTTTCCAGAACACGCATGCTTGCCAATTACTTCAGAAACTTGCTACCGGCTATCGTATGCATTTATATATGCAACTCAACACCTAATTTAGAACTTCAGAACCTGTTGTCTTTATTCTAAACTTACTGGAACTCTTACTCTCTTGTTTTCTTTTCTTTTTTAAGAACTCTTACAAGGTGTTTTTGGCTTTTGCAGCACCAATGATACTGTTTTGGAAGAAATGAAGAGAGAATACATGCTTCAACAAGATGGAAAGGGATCTGCAGGAGTCTAACCTTATCCTTTTCAATAACGTCCATTTATGGTGTAGCATTCAATGTTCAATTTGTCATTTAATGCATGGGGTAAGAGTTCTTATCCGCATGATGCATTTTTCGGTAACATTTTTATCTAATGAGGTGATGCCAACTGGGTTTTGTCTTCACATACTTACAAGTTGCATGTTTTTATTTTCTTCTGAAACACTGTTGTTGGGCGGGAAAAACTCTTTCTTTTTGCTACAGTAAGATTTTAAGGGAACTTCACAACCTGATTCTGAAGGAATACTGTGGAATTAGTTCTTTTACTTTCTTTCTTTTTTTGATAAGTGGAATACTGTGGAATTAGTGACTTGTTAAAGAGAAAAACTTTTTTTTATCAATTTGGAGTTTTCTCTGATTGGTATTTCAACCCACTGTATACAATATTGTGGGAGTATTGAACCTATATTATCAGATTACTGCTCAAGAGACTTTTTGAGAGATTGGAGAACCTAGCCAGTGCCAAGGCCTTCTGCATTAAAGCGGTTTAGTCTCTGTCGTTTCTCTCCTTCCTTGCCACAACGCTACTTCCATGACCCTGCCAAGCTCCATTAAATAAAAACTCACTTTATCCAAAAAAAAAAGAGTCCATTTAATGGACCCATCATGATAGACAAAATGTAGTATCATCCTTGCAAATGGTTGTGCAAACTGGCCAAAATTATGGCATTTGTTTTTTGTTCAATCACTAACCCAAAAGGCTCCAAGCACCAAATATATTGCCAAGGTATTTGCTGTTGACATGACTAATTGTTTACTTTGCGTGTATTAGGCTCAAGGCAAGTAACGTCGATATCTTTTTACGTGAGACGGAATGGCATGGCAAGTGGTTTAGACTTTTAGCCAGCGATAGACATGTTGAGAAGCCAGTAATAAAATGGCAATCCGAACAGCACCACCATGTTACGAACCTAGTGATAAGATTGACGCGCTTTTCTATTGAGGGTTATAAAATATAAGCCATTTATATTTCTTAATCATCGACTGCAGTATAATATTAACCTGAAGTTCATGGCCCGCAAGTGCAAGCCAAAATGCAAAAATCTCATCAGAGAAATCCGTTTTAGTATATCCAAAAATGGTACATTATTTCTTCAAACAACAGACTATATCTATTGATCTAATGACAGGTCGCTTTTGTAGGGTACCTTTTTCATGACAATCTCGGTGTTTGCCACACAAACCATGGGACGTTTCTCAAAATGGAAAGTGGAGAGCATTCCCATCCGGGAAGCTAAAGTCACATTTTAGGTAAAGTAGCTTGTTTGCACATAAAAATAACTTTTGGGCCTACCAATAGTATTGGACCTAGGTAAGTTATTTATTTAAAAGACCAGACTTGCTGTTTGGACTTAAATGAGATAAGTTACTTTATTTAAACAGAAGCCCAAAGGATTAAGACCCTATTACACCTCGAGGTCATATTCAAACTGATCTAAAAACAGTTACAAAGCAGTTCGATCTTGAGAAACTGTTAAGTAACGATTTATTTACAATCTGAAAACTTATGTGACAGGTGTTATCATCTCCAAGAAAGTTGATATTTTGTATTGGACCAGATCCATTGATGATTTGAAATTCAAAATGAAGAAAGTAACTGTTTAATTGAAGAAACTGCTGCTCAAAGAAGGTATAAATAGAATAAAAGAAGACAGTTACCACCCCCCGCGTATTTTCCAAAGTTCAAGAGTTCAAATGTGATTAAAAGTGTGTTCAAGTGTGTTTAAGTGTGTTCTAAAGTGTGTTCGAGTGTTCAAAAGTGTGTAAAACAGTGTAATTCAGTGTGTTTGAATGCTTTCTGTGTGATTTTAAGTTTGAGCTTAGATCTTGCAGTTCGGGTTCTTGAAGTGTGTGAGAGTAACATGAAACTTCTCCTTTTGTAAGTTTCGGTTGTTCTTGTTCAGTTCAAAGTGATTGTACTCGATTACTGTTTAATATAAATATTCTGCAGTTTATCATTATTTACAGCTTTGTTGAATTTGAAGTTGTTTACATTTGTAGAAGAATAAACAGTAAATTGTTATCTCGAGATTGAATTTATTATCAAGTTTGTCTTAGAGATTATTTAATATCAATTTCTACAGTAAAATTATAAGTAAATCAATTAGTGTCATAACCCTATTTTTACCCCCGGGATTTTCTCGGGTGTCTGCACGCAAAACGAGGCAACCCAAACCGAGCCGATCAGACCCAACAGGGACCCACCACATCAAAAGAGCCTCAAGACAAGGCCCGAAGCACATTTCCCGGAGTTTGAAGAGGTTTGACCAAGTTTGACCAGGGTTGACCAAGTTTGACCAAGTTTGACCGAGGTTTGACCGAGTTGATCTGACCCGACGAGGACCCACCACATCAAAGGAACCTCGAGACTGGGCTCGGAGCACATTTCTCGAAGTTTGGAGAGGTTTGACCAAGTTTGACCGAGGCGTTGACTGGACCAAAAGATGGATTTAGCTGACCACCCCCTAACCATTGGATAGATCACATTGAGAGCTTCGATTCAGTACTTTATGGGTCAAACACGGACGATAAACGGGGGAGTTATGGACAAAACCGTGAAAATCGGTCCAACACTTAGCCAAATTTTGCTAAGTGTTGTTGACAAAATGGCCTATTTGGGAGACAGCGTTTGCACAAAGATTCTTTCCAACCTGCGGTAACTTGGTCCACAAGCTGAAACCTTTAAGCGAAAAGGTTACTTCAGCTACAATGTACAACTCTCGGATCGTCAAGAGCTCCTCCGGTCAAGTTGGAATCTCGACCAGAAAATGACCCCCCCCGATATAAGGAACATTCCAACGGCCTCTGTTCGCAAGATCATATCTTGCGAACCCAAGTTCGCCTCTATGCAAGGCCCATACTTTTAGAAAGAAGGTAACGCAAGCTTTCCTGCGACACCAAGATCGCCAAAATCCGACATCGGGAGCTACGTCTACCACGCGAAAACAGACCGATGAAATAAGACTATGCTGAAAATTTCATAGTTTCCCCCCCGACGATGTTACGCTCGCGCACAGAGTCTTCCTGACTCACAACAAGTTGATCCGCGAGCCCAGGTGCGTTGGAAAGAAGACATGTTCAGAAACAGCGTGGAACTCTCGGATGGTCAAGATTTTCCCCGATCTAACCGGAATCTTCGCCGGAAAAATGCCCTCTGACGGACCAAAAACACTCCGGTGGCTTCTGTTCGCGGGACCATATTTCTCCAGCCCAAGCTCGGTTTCCCACGAACCTGAAATCTTAAGAAAGAAGGTAACGCAAGCTTTCCAATGGTACCAAGAACGTCGAAATCTGACATCGGGAGCTAGGTCAAACATGTGCGCGAACACAGACAAAAAGTGAGAAAAAACGCGCTGAAGATCAGATGCGTTTTCCTCCCGGACAACCGCCTTCGCTCGCAGAGTCTTTCCGGCTCGCTATAAGTTGATCCGCGAGCTCAAGTGCGTTGGAAAGATGGCAACTCCAGCTACGACATGCAACTCTCGATTCGCCAGTGGCTCCCCCTGTTTGGCCAGAATCTTCGCCGGAAAAACGCACAAAAACAACTTCGGCACCCCAACTTCCGGGAGCCATAACTCTCCCGTCCGAACTCCGATTCGCTCAAAATTTATATAGTTGGAAAGTAGACGTTGAGAGCTTTCCGAAGATATGCTGCATGACCCATTTTGAGCACTAGAATGCCTCCAAAATGTCCCCCGAAAATCGGGTCAGAAAAGGGTACACGCGCAAAAACCGAGGAAGATTCGGTGGAGGGGCCGCGTGGCGGATAAGATCGCCACGTGGCGAGCTGTACAACTCGCGCGGCATGGTCACGCACCGCGTGCCATGGTCCCGCGCGAGGTGTGCAGCTCCGCCTATAAAACAGACCCTCCCCCCCCAGTCCAGGCAGATTTTTTGCTCGAGCCTCCAGGTTGCTCAGAGCATAGTTTAGGTAGAAATTGGGGTTTTGGGGTCCTTTTAGGGGTTTTTGGGTAGTTTTTAGAGTGAGAGGCACCTACTTAGGTAACCTCTCTCTCTAACCTCTCCTCATTCTCCCTCTTCTCTATTTTTCTTTCCTTTTTTAGTGGAGATGACTAGTGATGATCCCTAAAATGGGAAGGGATTCACAAGGATCCACTTTTATTTATGTCTTTTAATACATTAAATGTTTCATTCATGTTCATGTCTTACTTTATTTATGTGCTTTAAGTTTATCTATTGCTTTATGCTTTAAGATTCATTTATTGCTTTCCATACATGCTTTTAAATTATTTATCGCTTCCCGCAATGCTTTAAATACATTTATCGCTTTCATTTACATTTACTACATACTTGTGAATATTATGTTGTGATTATCCCTTTCCCCCCGTGTATTTGGGCGTGATAATCCCGATTGGTCGTGGTGGATTATGTAAGACCTCAATGAGGCATTAACAACCACGTAATTCCATAGGGCATTGGATCCAAGAACTCATTCCCTTGATTAAATTCCGTCATTTACCGCTTTACTACGTTGCGAATATTTATTATTTATCCCCCTTTTTTCCCCTTTGTATTTGGGCGTGATAATCCCGATTGGTCGTGGTGGATTATGTAAGACCTCAATGAGGCATTAACAACCATGTAATTTCATAGGGCATTGGATCCAAGAACACATTCCCTTGATTAAATTCCGTCATTTACCGCTTTACTATATTGCGAATATTTATTATTTATCCCCCATTTTTCCCCTTTGTATTTGGGCGTGATAATCCCGATTGGTCGTGGTGGATTATGTAAGACCTCAATGAGGCATTAACAACCACGTAATTCCATAGGGCATTGGATCCAAGAACACATTCCCTTGATTAAATTCCGTCATTTACCGCTTTACTACGTTGTGAATATTTATTATTTATCCCCCATTTTTCCCCTTTGTGATTTGGGCGTGATAATCCCGATTGGTCGTGGTGGATTATGTAAGACCTCAATGAGGCATTAACAACCACGTAATTCCATAGGGCATTGGATCCAAGAACACACTCCCTTGATTAAATTTCGTCATTTACCGCTTTACTACGTTGTGAATATTTATTATTTATCCCCCATTTTTCCCCTTTGTGATTTGGGCGTGGAAATCCCGATTGGTCGTGGTGGATTATGTAAGACCTCAATGAGGCATTAACAACCATGTAATTCCATGAGGTGTTGGACCCACGAAAATCCTTTGCCTTAAACCCCTTTATTTTCATCATTTACAATGTTGTTGTAATTATTGTCCATTTTTCCATTTTGATTTGGGCATGAAAATACCGAACGGCATTGGAGGTTTTAGATAAGTCTTTCAATAGCACTAAACCCCATGTAAGCCCATGAGGCATTGGACCCGCGAATCTCCCAATGTTCCTTTTAAAAAACGATTTTCACTCATTTAAGTCATATTTGGCCTCAAAGGTTTAGGTAAGTCTTTCAATAGCACTAACCCTTCGTGTAAGCCCGAAAGGCATTGAAACTCCTTTTAAAAATTTTTTTTGCTCATTTAAGTCCTATTTGGCCTCAAAGGTTTAGGTAAGTCTTTCAATAGCACTAACCCTTCGTGTAAGCCCGAAAGGCATTGAAACTCCTTTTAAAAACAATTTTCACTCATTTAAGTCCTATTCTACCTCAAAGGTTTAGGTAAGTCTTTCAATAGCACTAACCTTTCATGTAAGCCTGAAAGGCATTGAAACTCCCTTTCAAAAATGATTTTTCACTCATTCAAGTCCTATTCGGCCTCAAGGGTTTAGGTAAGTCTTTCAATAGCACTAATCCTTCGTGTAAGCCCGAAAGGTATTGAACCCCTTTTCTTTAATTGCCTTTATTTTATTCATGTAAATCCTAAGGTGGTGTCGAGATTCGAGTAAGCCTTTCAATAGCATTGAATCCCGGCCCCACGAGGTCTTGACCCTTTCCTTAATTCACTCATATTGTCATAAATCATACTTTTTCATTATGATTGAACATAGCATTTACGTTGTTTGCTTTTTATGATTAATGTGCTGCGAACATGCCATGATCATTTCATACTTGTTAGAATTATTGTTAGTAATTTATGCGCTGCGAACATGCCGTGATTACTTGCTTGATTGTTTATTTGCTTTGATATAAAATGTGATTAAAATACACTTTGCCATGAAAACTTTAAAAAGAGTAAACATGGTAATGTGGGCGTTATAAACGAAGTTGGTGCAACCCAAGGGCTACGGCTCGCCCTGGCTTTTGGACACCATGGTATGAGTCCTTTACACGGGGGCGTGGCTGGTACGTGCTTTCGTGTAAGGGATTCTACACGTTCTAACTCCCATAAGATCATGGTCTAAAATTCCCCAAAGTGTGAATTAATCATCCAAAACCCCCGCCATTTGACGGACCGCTTTACTCTTGGAAATCAAGGGTAAAGAGATCCCGAATATGGCACCAAAAACATTAATTGTTTGTCCCGGCACTAGGTGTTAGGATTTCAAGTACATCCTACCACCAAACTGCCCGGAACCTAAAAAATACAAAGATGAGGGACGGTGAAATAAAGAGTCTAATCAAAACCAAATGAAGTCAAATTGCATTTGCCATTCTTGGTATATTGCACGACGGAATTTGAGATATTTGTACATAATTAAAACTAACAAACCTAGGCTTAGCAAATAAAAGGGAACACTAGAAGGGAGGTAACCGTTTTCTTAAACGGATGTCGTGGGGTGCCTAACACCTTCCCCACGCATAAGCAAACCCCCGAACCCATCTCTGGTTCAAGACCATTTTGTTTTAAATGTCTAAACAAGATAAAATCTATTAGACATAGGTGCCCAATCACACCTTAAATTTCCCATGATTGGTGGCGACTCCAAACTTGTGCTCATATGCACACACAAACACGTGTTCCCACACACACACACACACAACTCATATCTCAAAACTCAAAGAGATAGAGAATTGATACATGACACAACTCGCAAAATGGGGGTCGGGATCTAGGAAAAAGAAAAGACCAACTTAGGTAGTATTTTTCCGCCGGTGTCGACAGCTTGGCGACTCCACTGGGGACTTAGAGGGTTTAAGCCTATAGTCTTTCAGTGTTTTCTTTGCTAAGCATGTGTTTATACATTTGTTGGTATTCATTATTTGATTTATCCTCTTTATTTCATCTTGTATAGTGTTTTGATTTTAGCATGTCTATATTCTTGTACATATAAACTGCGAACATAGGATAGAGATTTATTTTATGCAACACATATTATATATTGTGTTTTGTACAAAAAAGTCTTTTCCCTTTTTGTTTTCAAAATCATGACATTTACCCTCATTGGACTTTTGGGTCGAACCCGGACTCAGGTGGCGGCCGAGCTGGTACAGGCTCCACCACGAACCCTTTTATATTTAGGACCTGGGATCACGAGAATCCACCTCTCTTCCTCCACACCCATGGGGATCAAGGGAGGCGTGCAAGTGATTCCCCGGTGATCCAATACCCTTTAGCTTCCTTCGGGAAGGCAAAATGGGCATGATCATCGGCTCCTTTAGGAAACAGAATTCCAAACTGTGTCATACCATGTTGCATATAGTAAACTATAGAGTAGAAAACTTACCTGTGAGGGCTCTGGTAAAGGCCAACCGAGTGAACATCCAACCTAAGATAGGATACCCGAAATTAGAATGTGTCTTTTCAAAATGAGTCAAGGGAAAAGCGTTATGCTCTTTTCCAGGTGGTGATGAAATAAATGGAGTCGAGCCAGGTTCTATCTATTTGAACCTTTGTTTGTGTGTCATTGTTTGATAAAGGGAAAGGATAACCACGTTGTCCATACCCATGCAAACCACCCGAACCCTAAAGAGTTCTCAACTCTATATAGGGACGTATGTACATAGTCTTGTTGTATTCACCAAAAGTATGACCTTCGCATCTACCGACACCGGTTCCCTAAAAAATTTTCAAAATAGAACCGAGTGCCGAAAGGCTCGTCTAATTTTGGTAATGTGAGAGCCCATCTTTTAGTTGGTACGCATGTAACCATCATGTACATACACATGAAAACCCCAAGAGTTTCAAACTCTACATGGGGATGTATCGAGTCTTGTCGTCCTCAACCAAGAGTATGACCCTCGTATCTACCGACACCGGTTCCCTCAAAAATTTTAAAAAAATGGAACCGAGCGCCGAAAGGCTCATCGAATTTTGATAGTGTGAAAGTCCATCTCTTCGTTGATGAGTCTGTAACCATGAAAACCCAAAGAGTTCCAAACTCTACATGGGATGTATAGAATCGTGTCATGTCCAACCAAGAGTATGACCTTCACACCAACCGACCCCGGTTCTCAAAAATCTTTCAAAATAGAACCGAGCGCCGAAAGGCTCGTCGAATTTTGATAGTGTGAAAGTCCATCTCTTCGTTGATGAGTCCGTAACCATGAAAACCCAAAGAGTTCCAAACTCTACATGGGATGTATAGAATCGTGTCATGTCCAACCAAGAGTATGAACTTCACACCAACCGACCCTGGTTCTCAAAAATCTTTCAAAATAAAACCGAGTGCCGAAAGGCTCGTCAAATTTTTGGTAGTGTGAGAGTCCATCTCTTTGTTGATGCATTTGTAACCATCACACATGTAAACCCTAAGAGTTTCCAACTCTGTATAGGGATGTAGATGTTTACCCGTTATGTTGTCTTCAACCAAGAGTATGACTCTCACATTGGCCAACATCGGTTCCCTTAAAAATTTTCAAAATGGAATCGAGCGCCGAAAGGCTTGTCGATTTTCAGTGATGTGAGAGCCAATCTCTTCGTTGACTTATCCATCATGTACATACACGTATAAGCCCTAAGAGTTCCCGACTCTATATAGGGATGTAGATGTGTACCCATTGTGTTGTCTTCAACCAAGAGTACGACTCTCACACCAACCGATATCGGTTCCCAAAAAACTTTCAAAAATGGAACCAAACGCCGAAAGGCTCGCCGAATTTTTGGCAGTGTGAGAGTCCATCTCTTCGTTGACGCGTTTGTAACCGTCTTGTACGTGGGAACCCCCAAGAGTTTCCAACTCTATGGAGATGTATAGAATCTTGTCATCCTCAACCAAGAGTATGACCCTCATATCAACCGACATCGGTTCCCCAAAATCTTTCAAAAATGGAACCAAGCGCCAAAAGGCTCGTCAAATTTTTTGTGATATGAAAGTTTATCTCCTTGTTGATGAGTCTGTAACCATAGTGTACATACATGTATAAACCCTAAGAGTTCTTGACTCTATATAGGGATGTAGATATTCACCCGCTGTGTTGGCTTCAACCAAGAGTATGACCCTTATATCAACCGACATCGATTCCCAAAAATCTTTCAAAAATGGAACCGAGCGCCGAAAGGCTCAAGAATTTTTGGTGATATGAAAGTCTATCTCCTTGTTGATGAGTCCGTAACCATAGTGTACATACATATGTAAACGCTAAGAGTTCTTGACTCTATATAGGGATGTAGATGCTTACCCATTGTGTCGTCTTCGACCAAGAGTACGACCTTCACATCGACCGACGTCGGTTCCCCAAAAAAAAAACTAATTTTCAAAATGGAACCGAATGCCGAAAGGCTCATCGAATTTTTGGAGATGAGAGAGTCTATCTCCTTGTTGATGTGTCCATGACCATCATGTAAACCCTAGGAGTTTTCAACTCCATATGAGGATGTAGATATTCACCCATTTTGTCATCTTCGACCAAGAGTACGACCTTCACATCGACCGACGTCGGTTTCCGAAAAAAAAAAAAACAATTTCCAAAATGGAACCGAACGCTGAAAGGCTCATCGAATTTTTGGAGATGAGAGAGTCTATCTCCTTGTTGATGTGTCCATGACCATCGTGTAAACCCTAGGAGTTTTCAACTCCATATGAGGATGTAGATATTCACCCATTTTGTCATCTTCGACCAAGAGTATGACTCTCACATCGACCAACATCGATTCCCCCAAAATTTTTCCAAAAATGGAACCGTGGGCCGAAAGGCTAGTCAAATTTTGGTAGTATGAGAATCCATCTCCTTGTTGATGCGTCCATGATCACCGTGTACATACACACGTAAACCCTAGGAGTTTCTAACTCTGTATAAGGATGTAGATATTCACCCATTTTGTCAACCTCAACAAGAAGTATGACCCTCACATAAACCAATGACGGTTCCCCAAAAAGGTTTTCAAAATGGAACCATGAGCCGAAAGGCTCGTCAAATCTTGGTAACCCGATGTGAGAGTCCATCTACTTGTTGATGCATAGTGCAAATCATGCGCATCATGAACGCACTCATACCCAATCGAGGTTTACCGCGAGGTAAGCCTAGGGTCGTGATCCTAATTGTGAATTCAAAGTCTAACTTGTTATCATTTGCTTGTAGGATTTTATCCATACACACGAACAAATGGTGGGAGAAACAAATGGGCCAAATGAACATGAGGTTCGGATGGCCGCCTCAGAGCATAAGCTCGACGATCTTCTTGCCTTCGTACACATGATGGTGAAGAGAGACACGGAAATGGGAAACCAGAAGAGAAAAGATGGCAAAAGTACCAACGGTGAAGTGTCGGAAGGACGTCCTCACATCAACATGGACCCGCTGCCAAGGCCACCAATACCACCAAAACCTGAGGGGAAAGATTCCCAATTGGATAGTAAGATCAATGACTTAGAAGAAAAGATCCGGCTCATGTGGGGCCTAAGCTCCTTCAGAACACAGATTTCTCCAGTATGTCTTGGTTCCCCAACATGACAGTGCCGCCCAAATTCAAAGTCCCAAAACTTGAGAAGAACAAGGGGAGGGACGACCCGATGATTCACTTGCAAATGTACTGCTGGAAGATGGCCCAGTACGCAAACAATGAACCCTTGATGATCCAGACTTTCCAAGGCACCCTGACAGGGCACACAGCCGAGTGGTACTCGCAGTTGAAGAAGACCTCCCATTGGAAGGGGCTAGCAGACACCTTCCTAGCCCAGTAGGGCTTCAACTCTCAAATAGAACTAGACCGGTTTGACCCTCAAAGAATGGAGGAGAAGAGCGGTGGGACTTTCAGGAAATATGCCCAACGATGGAAAGAAAAGGTGGCCCGGGCACGCCTTCCTCTAGATGAGAAAGAGATAATCATGATCTTCATCAATACCCTGAAGAACCCATACTTCAATCGAATAGTGGGTTTGCAATTGCAGTTCCTTGTGGACTTAATTCCAGTTGAAGAGAGAATCGAGGATGCGGTGAAGACAAAGGAGATAATGGACATGTCAGCCCTAATGGCATTAGTTGAGCAGATTGCAAAGGGGACCCTCGTGGAGAAAAACGAGGGAGAAATTCAGATGATAGCCAAGAACGACAGGAAATGGAGGAGGACTCTCCCATGTTGTACCCACTTGGAATCAACCAAGGCCGATTCAGATAGCACAACCTTCCAAGGTGCACAAGATTTGAATGACCCACTTGGACTGCTCAAAGGTGCCATATTTGAGAAAAGTCAACAGAGGAACCTACGGCAGTTACGATACAACGAAATGATGGTTCTTGAGAACATGATGCCAAGCCTGGATCGACCAAGAGCGAGCCAAGATGTGGATCACTTTCCTGTGAAAGCTTCACACAACTGTATCCAAACTCTGGAGAGGTCTGCCTGGTGTCGGGAATGCCACCCACGGAAGACAAAGCACAAAGAACCTTCGAGGTTCAATCAGGTTCCTACTAACCCTCCTATATCCATGTTGAAATGTATGCATCCATGTTGAAATGTATGAAATGTATGCATCCATGTTGAAATGTATCAAAATCTATACTTTTCCAAAAATGTGCATAATAAATTCAAAATCAGAAAAAGATTTGTTTGAAATGTATGCATCCATGAGAAGGATGAGTCAACACCATAATTCCACTCATGGGAAATGAGGTGTCTAAGTAAAATTACTATCCACTACTGAGAAGGAGCGGCATGTGTTCTCTGAACGCCCACGCCCGAAACACTTTTTCTCAAACACATGAAGCACTTAACCCTTTTGCACATGATTCCTACTTTTTACGACCAATGTTGGTGTGGTCCTAAACCGGTAGGTGACTAAAAGTTCTAGCTTCACTGACCAATTGATTGGATATGAAATGATGGAGGCATTGTTTCTACTATCCAAACAGTTATACCGCTTGTAAACCTCGCTGATCCAAAGAATATATTTTTAAAGAAAATTCACCCGGATTTATGAAATGGCACTTAAGCTCTCTAGGCTAAGAAGTTAGTACCCAGGATGACGGAAAAGGCCTCCGTTCAACTATCTTCCCACTTGTAGAAAAATGCCACTTGCTAACCAAGTTGAGCCTGTTCATTTTTCTTCTATGAAAAACCAGTCAAGGATTACCCCCCACACTGGGGCAGGTTAAATGGTTGTGAGAGTCTCATGCTAGGCAAAAGCGAACAAAGTGAGTAAATGAGATTTTCGAAGGAAACAAAGTCAATCAAGTGAATTCCCCAAAAAGAAAGGGGGAAAGAAGTCCAAAAACTGAAGAGAAAGTCAACCCAAGGAAAGTTAAACTCAGTGAATAGGAGAGTCTAGTGAAGTGTTCAAATTGAGGACTAGGGAAGTGCTTAATGGAGAGAAATTCAAACGAAGAGTGATCCTTGACTTTAGGAAAACCCCTCAAGTAATTTCAAAGCCAAAATTATCCTCCCATAAGCCTAGGAGAACCAAAGCCTTACATTACGGTCCTTTGAAAGTCCTTCCTAACTGGGAGCGACTGCTTAGCCTAAGGAGCTTATGCCAAGGAGACATCATGAAGTGATTTTGAGCCTTATTTCCTTCGTTTCAAGCACCCTTTTAACCCCAAGACCACGTTACAAGCCAACAAAGACCTCACTGATCGTTGGTGATCGGTTGGTCATGTAGCAATGAACTTTTGGTCAAAAACTGGTAATGATGGAATCTAGATCACGCACCTTCAAGAGGTCGTATCTCATAAAGGGCACCGTCCACTTTGTACCACGGCCTTCGGGCCAAACAAGAGTGACTTCAATGTTTGAAGCCTCACCCCAATTCAAAAGAAATAAAAGAAGAAAGAGCTCACTCAGAAAGCTCACAGGATAATGCCAAACAGATTAACCCGAGGGATCATGCTTTCCATTCTCGGTAAGGGATGGTTGTTGAGCAAAGACACCTATTAACTGTAAAGGAAACAAGGCTTTGCCTAGCCTCTCTCAGACGACGCATGCATTCGAAAGAATTTTCAAAAGATTATACTCTTTAACGATTTTCCAAGAATTAAAAAAAAAAAATTTGAAAACGATTTTCGAAAAAACAGTCCTCGAAATCTTGAACGAGGAAAATTTTTAAAGAGGGATTTATGCAGAATTGCAACAACCTATGAAATTCATTTCACCCTCTGAACCACCAGTCAAGCCACTAGCCCAAAAAACCCTGAAAGATGTTGAACACTTTCTCCCTAGACTCTCTTCAAACAGCATGCCTTGACCAGGAAATGCCTAAACACAATCCCATACACTGGCTTTGGTCGAAGGTTGCCCATAAAAAACGAAGGCCAGGCCCCAGTCTCAACCTTGATACTGGGGCAATTTTTCCTTCTTGGTTCTACCAAGCCGTGGGTGGTATTCAAAAGCTTCAAAAAATTGGAAGGAAATCTCTCGTCATAGACACACTCAGTAGACACAGAGGTCGATACTGAGGCAGATTCCTAGGCCACTGAAGATCTACATCATCCAGGCGAATGGACGCCTCTTGCAAAACCTCCCAAATCGGTGACAATATCGAAGCCTGGGAATAAGGAATTCTGAATAGCAATGCAAGAAAGGTTTTGGAGAGAGAAATGAGACTCGAATTGGGGAAAACGTGTGACAGACCTTTAGTTTATCCATAGGTCTCACCATTGATCTTGTTGTACCACACTGGGGCAATTTTCTCCACGTGCGGAAAAATTAGAAGACAAACCAGAAATCAAGGAAGTGCTACCACCATCAAGAATGTGATGAAAGAATCAAAGGTTTGACCGAACGGATCGAAGATTGAGAAAGTGTCATCCGACCAAATGATCAAGAGCATCAGACAGACCGACCAGATGAGCTAATGACCAAGAGCATGTCGTCAGCACCGAGAAGACCGGAAAAGTTAAGAAGCAGCCAAGAAATGTCTCACGATTGAATTTGATGACACACTGGGGCAAAATTTTTCAAAAGGATTTTGAAAAATTTCAAAGAAAAGCAGTTCAACACTCGGGCGGCTGTCTCGATCTAGGGAAAAGGGGACAGAAATGGAAACTTGGATTCTGCATCGACGCGTGTGATTCCACACTGGGGCAAATTTTTCAGTAAACTGAAAAATTGTGAAGAAGAGCTGGTTCGAGACTTGGGCAGTCAGTTTGGACCAAACCAAGAAGTATGTGCATAAAGAGTTTGGAAACCCGTACCGATCAAGATAATACCATACTGGGGCAAAATTTTTCCATCTTCGCGAAGCTGGAAAAATCTATGGTGACATCATATGCTGGGGCAATTTTTCCGTGTCTAGAAAAAACTATAAGACCCAAATATTTTTTGAACTAGGCCTCGCGAAGGAGTAAGACCCAAGAGTTGCTGAAATGGGCCTCGTGAAGGAGTAAGTCCCGACATTAATAGAAATGGGCCTCGTGAAGGAGTAAGACCCAAGAGTTGCTGAAATAGGCCTCGTGAAGGAGTAAGTCCTGACATTGATAGAAATGGGCCTCGTGAAGGAGTAAGACCCAAGAGTTGCTGAAATGGGCCTCGTAAAGGAGTTAGACCCGATGATGATAGAAATGGGCCTCGTGGAGGAGTAAGTCCCAACATTGATAGAAATGGGCCTCGTGAAGGAGTAAGACCCGATGATGATAGAAATGGGCCTCATGGAGGAGTAAGTCCCAACATTGATAGAAATGGGCCTCGTAGAGGAGTAAGTCCCAACATTTGCCGAATTGGGCCTCGTAAAGGAGTAAGACCAAGGATTTACTGAAATGGGCCTCATAAAGGAGTAAGACCCAATGATGATAGAAATGAGCCTCTTGGATGTATAAGACCCAACCCTTTGATATTTCGAATCCGCAGCTAACCTACGAGATAGCTAAGCCTAAAGTATGGGATGCGAGTGCACTCCGACCCAACAGATAGAGCAACAACCACCTCAATGGAGCTCGCATGACGTCTAAAGCGCACAAAGCCAAAGTCCCTCAAGAATGGACCACATGGAACGCCACCATCTGCAACAAACCCATGAAGGGGGAACTAAATTCACATGACCCCAAGTCTACCTCAGGTCTTTCTTAAAACCCAACCCTTAATGTTCATGCATTCACAAGACTCAAAGGCGGGAGAAGCAGCGTTCACCACTGCTACCCCGATGAGACATCTACAAAGGAAAGCAACAACAAGCCATCCAAGAGCCAGAAAAGCCAAGTAAACCTCATACTCAAAACACACAGTGATCAAAATTATGCAAATAGAAGAAGAAAAGAACAATCAAACAAACAATTTTTCCCCGACTGTTTGGATGAATTTCCAAACCGGGTTTGATTACCCAATTGCGATTCGACTAAGTGTCAAATCCCAATTTGTCCCTGATCGTTTGGATGAATTTCCAAGCCAGGTCTGATTACCCAATTGCGATTCGACTAAGTGTCAAATCCCAATTTGTCCCTGATCGTTTGGATGAATTTCCAAGCCAGGTCTGATTACCCAATTGCGATTCGACTAAGTGTCAAATCCCAATTTGTCCCTGATCGTTTGGATGAATTTCCAAGCCAGGTCTGATTACCCAATTGCGATTCGACTAAGTGTCAAATCCCAATTTGTCCCTGATCGTTTGGATGAATTTCCAAGCCAGGTCTGATTACCCAATTGCGATTCGACTAAGTGTCAAATCCCAATTTGTCCCTGATCGTTTGGATGAATTTCCAAGCCAGGTCTGATTACCCAATTGCGATTCGACTAAGTGTCAAATCCCAATTTGTCCCTGATCGTTTGGATGAATTTCCAAGCCAGGTCTGATTACCCAATTGCGATTCGACTAAGTGTCAAATCCCAATTTGTCCCTGATCGTTTGGATGAATTTCCAAGCCAGGTCTGATTACCCAATTGCGATTCGACTAAATGTCAAATCCCAATTTGTCCCTGATCGTTTGGATGAATTTCCAAACCAGGTCTGATTACCCAATTGCGATTCGACTAAATGTCAAAATCCCAATTTGTCCCTGATCGTTTGGATGAATTTCCAAGCCAGGTCTGATTACCCAATTGCGATTCGACTAAGTGTCAAATCCCAATTTGTCCCTGATCGTTTGGATGAATTTCCAAGCCAGGTCTGATTACCCAATTGCGATTCGACTAAGTGTCAAATCCCAATTTGTCCCTGATCGTTTGGATGAATTTCCAAGCCAGGTCTGATTACCCAATTGCGATTCGACTAAGTGTCAAATCCCAATTTGTCCCTGATCGTTTGGATGAATTTCCAAGCCAGGTCTGATTACCCAATTGCGATTCGACTAAGTGTCAAATCCCAATTTGTCCCTGATCGTTTGGATGAATTTCCAAGCCAGGTCTGATTACCCAATTGCGATTCGACTAAGTGTCAAATCCCAATTTGTCCCTGATCGTTTGGATGAATTTCCAAGCCAGGTCTGATTACCCAATTGCGATTCGACTAAGTGTCAAATCCCAATTTGTCCCTGATCGTTTGGATGAATTTCCAAGCCAGGTCTGATTACCCAATTGCGATTCGACTAAGTGTCAAATCCCAATTTGTCCCTGATCGTTTGGATGAATTTCCAAGCCAGGTCTGATTACCCAATTGCGATTCGACTAAGTGTCAAATCCCAATTTGTCCCTGATCGTTTGGATGAATTTCCAAGCCAGGTCTGATTACCCAATTGCGATTCGACTAAGTGTCAAATCCCAATTTGTCCCTGATCGTTTGGATGAATTTCCAAGCCAGGTCTGATTACCCAATTGCGATTCGACTAAGTGTCAAATCCCAATTTGTCCCTGATCGTTTGGATGAATTTCCAAGCCAGGTCTGATTACCCAATTGCGATTCGACTAAGTGTCAAATCCCAATTTGTCCCTGATCGTTTGGATGAATTTCCAAACCAGCGTCTGATTACCCAATTGGATTCGACTAAATTCCAAATCCCAATTTGTCCCTGATCGTTTGGATGAATTTCTAAGCCAGGTCTGATTACCCAATTGCGATTCGACTAAGTGTCAAATCCCAATTTGTCCCTGATCGTTTGGATGAATTTCCAAGCCAGGTCTGATTACCCAATTGCGATTCGACTAAGTGTCAAATCCCAATTTGTCCCTGATCGTTTGGATGAATTTCCAAGCCAGGTCTGATTACCCAATTGCGATTCGACTAAGTGTCAAATCCCAATTTGTCCCTGATCGTTTGGATGAATTTCCAAGCCAGGTCTGATTACCCAATTGCGATTCGACTAAGTGTCAAATCCCAATTTGTCCCTGATCGTTTGGATGAATTTCCAAGCCAGGTCTGATTACCCAATTGCGATTCGACTAAGTGTCAAATCCCAATTTGTCCCTGATCGTTTGGATGAATTTCCAAGCCAGGTCTGATTACCCAATTGCGATTCGACTAAGTGTCAAATCCCAATTTGTCCCTGATCGTTTGGATGAATTTCCAAGCCAGGTCTGATTACCCAATTGCGATTCGACTAAGTGTCAAATCCCAATTTGTCCCTGATCGTTTGGATGAATTTCCAAGCCAGGTCTGATTACCCAATTGCGATTCGACTAAGTGTCAAATCCCAATTTGTCCCTGATCGTTTGGATGAATTTCCAAGCCAGGTCTGATTACCCAATTGCGATTCGACTAAGTGTCAAATCCCAATTTGTCCCTGATCGTTTGGATGAATTTCCAAGCCAGGTCTGATTACCCAATTGCGATTCGACTAAGTGTCAAATCCCAATTTGTCCCTGATCGTTTGGATGAATTTCCAAGCCAGGTCTGATTACCCAATTGCGATTCGACTAAGTGTCAAATCCCAATTTGTCCCTGATCGTTTGGATAAATTTCCAAGCCAGGTCTGATTACCCAATTGCGATTCGACTAAGTGTCAAATCCCAATTTGTCCCTGATCGTTTGGAGGAATTTCCAAGCCAGGTCAAGACTTGTCTAGTTTTCAAAACCCATTCAGACTCAGAATCTAATTAAAGTATTTTCTAAATTTGTGTAAATCCCAAATTTAGCCTATGCTTTTCGAAATATTTGCCCCACCAAAAATATGTACGTAGTAACGTACCCCAAAAAAAAAATGCACAACACAATGTCCCAAGAAATGTATGAAACAAAATGCGCAACAAACAATAAATATTGTGTCTCCAAAAAAAAAAAAAACCTTCATATTCCTTACCTCTTATTTTTCTAAGCATATATGTACATCTATACGTGCCCACAAATGCTCATTTGCGCGTGTGCGTATTTCTATACATAAATGCGTTTTTTGTGCACTAACATGTTTGCTAAGTATGTGAAGCAGCCGAAAACATACAATGACATGTGGGATCAATGAAAACAAAAGCAGAAGTGCTCAAGAAAAAAGCCAAAAGACATAAAAAGAGAGCAACCAATCTGACCGTTCAAAACTGAAAAGGATGGTAAGGATGGGAAGGTACTTACTCGTATGACGCGTAGGCGAAGACGGATCGTCGATCGGAGTCCTGGATCGCAAGAAAAAAGCAAAAAGACATAAAGAAGAGAATAACCAATACAGCACATTCTGACCGTTCAAAACTGAAAAGGATGGTAAGGATGGGAAGATGCTTACTCGTAAAACGTGTAGGCGAAGACGAATCGTCAATCGAAGTCTCAGATAGCAAGATATGAGCAAAGGAAGAGGCTGGGGCGAAGTGGGGTCCAGAGGGCAAAAAAGGAGAGAAAAAGCCGAAAATGAAGAAGAAAGGTCGCGTGGCGCTTACTAAAGTGGGACCTCGTGCAGTACTATCACGCGCCGCGCAAGTTTCCCTTTTCGAGCCAAGTCACCACCTCGAGCCACGCGACGCCTTTTCACATCCCATCCGATTTTCTTCGATCCCCGGAATGCCTTTTTGAAGACCAGAAGGATCGGCACGCAAACCGAGACGGATTGCGCGATGATCATAAGTGGGCACGAAAACCGAGAAAATCCGAGCGGGCAAAAATCGAGTCATTTTATTCTTTGTCCGACGTTTCTTGTACCAAGAAACGCCAAACAAAGAAGGGGCAACTGTCATAACCCAATTTTTACCCCGGGATTTTCTCGGGTGTCGGCACGCAAAAAGAGGCAACCCGAACCGAGCCGGTCAAACCCAACAGGGACCCACCACATCAAAAGAGCCTCAAGACAAGGCCCGGAGCACATTTCCCTGAGTTTGAGGAGGTTTGACCAAGTTTGACCGAGTTTGACCAAGTTTGACCGAGGTTTGACCGAGTCGATCTGACCCGACGAGGACCCACCACATCAAAGGAACCTCAAGACGGGCACCGGAGCACATTTCCCGAAGTTTGGAGAGGTTTGACCAAGTTTGACCAGGGTTTGACCGAGGCATTGACTGGACCAAAAGCTGGATTTAGCTGACCACCCCCTAACCATTGGATAGAGCACATTGAGAGCTTCGATTCAGTACTTTATGGGTCAAAAATGGACGAGAAACGAGGGAGTTATGGACAAAACCGTGAAAATCGGTCCAACACTTAACCAAATTTTGCTAAGTGTTGTTGACAAAATGGCCTATTTGGGAGACAGCATTTGCACAAAGATTCTTTCCAATCTGCGGTAACTTGGTCCACAAGCTGAAACCTTTAAGCGAAAATGTTACTTCAGCTACAATGTACAACTCTCGGATCGTCAAGAGCTCCTCCGGTCAAGCTGGAATCTCGACCAGAAAATGACTCGCCCGATATAAGGAACATTCCAACGGCCTCTGTTCGTGAGATCATATCTCGCGAACCCAAGTTCGCCTCTGTGCAAGGCCCATACTTTTAGAAAGAAGGTAACGTAAACTTTCAGGCTACACCAAGATCGCCGAAATCCGACATCGGGAGCTACGTCTACCACGTGCGCAAAAACAGACCGATGAAATAAGACTATGCTGAAAATTTCATAGTTTCCCCCCCGACGATGTCACGCTCACGCACAGAGTCTTCCTGACTCACAACGAGTTGATCCGCAAGCCCGGGTGCGTTGGAAAGAAGACATGTACAGACACAGCGTGAAACTCTCGGATCGTCAAGATTTTCCCCAGTCTAACCGGAATCTTCGCCAAAAAAATGACCTCCGACGAACTAAAAACACTCTGGTGGCCTATGTTCGCGGGACCATATTTCTCCAGCCCAAGCTCGGTTTCCCATGAACCCAAAATCTTAAGAAATAAGGTAACGCAAGCTTTCCAATGGTACAAAGAACGTTGAAATCCGACATCGGGAGCTAGGTCAAACATGTGCGCGAACACAGACAAAAAATGAGAAAAAACGCACTGAAGATCAGACGCGTTTTCCTCCCGGACAACCGCCTTCGCGCGCAGAGTCTTTCCGGCTCGCTATAAGTTGATCCGTGAGCTCAAGTGCATTGGAAATATGGCAACTCTAGCTACGACATGCAACTCTTGGTTCGCCGGTGGCTCCCCCCGTTTGGCCGGAATCTTCGCCGGAAAAACGCACAAAAACAACTCCAGCACCCCAACTTCCGGGAGCCATAACTCTCCCGTCCGAACTCCGATTCGCTCAAAATTTATATCGTTGGAAAGTAGACGTCGAGATATTTCCAAAGATATGCTGCATGACCCATTTTGAGCACCAGAAGGCCTCTAAAATTTCCCCCGAAAATCGAGTCAAAAAAGGGTACACGCGCGAAAACCAAGGAAGATTCGGTGGAGGGGCCGCGTGGCGGATAAGATCACCACGTGGCGAGCTGTACAACTCGCACAGCATGGTCACGCACCGCGCGCCATGGTCCCGCTCGAGGCGTGCAGCTCCGCCTATAAAACAGACCCTCCCCCCCAGTCCAGGAAGATTTTTTGCTCGAGCCTCCAAGCTGCTCAGAGCATAGTTTAGGCAGAAATTGGGGTTTTGGGGTCCTTTTAGGGGTTTTTGGGTAGTTTTTAGAGTGAGAGGCACCTATTTACGTAACCTCTCTCTCTAACCTCTCCTCATTCTCCCTCTTCTCTATTTTTCTTTCCTTTTTTAATGGAGATGACTAGTAATGATCCCTAAAATGGGAAGGGATTCACAAGGATCCACTTTTATTTATGTCTTTTAATACATTAAATGTTTCATTCATGTTCATGTCTTACTTTATTTATGTGCTTTAAGTTTATCTATTGCTTTATGCTTTAAGATTCATTTATTGCTTTCCATACATGCTTTAAATTATTTATCGCTTCCCGCAATGCTTTAAATACATTTATCGCTTTCATTTACATTTACTACGTACTTGTGAATATTATGTTGCGATTATCCCTTTCTCCCCGTGTATTTGGGCGTGATAATCCCGATTGGTCGTGGTGGATTATGTAAGACCTCAATGAGGCATTAACAACCACGTAATTCCATAGGGCATTGGATCGAAGTACACATTCCCTTGATTAAATTCCGTCATTTACCGCTTTACTACGTTGTGAATATTTATTATTTATCTCCCATTTTTCCCCTTTGTGATTTGGGCGTGATAATCCCGATTGGTCGTGGTGGATTATGTAAGACCTCAATGAGGCATTAACAACCACGTAATTCCATAGGGCATTGGATCCAAGAACACACTCCCTTGATTAAATTCCGTCATTTACTGCTTTACTACGTTGTGAATATTTATTATTTATCCCCCATTTTTCCTCTTTGTGATTTGGGCGTGAAAATCCCGATTGGTCGTGGTGGATTATGTAAGACCTCAATGAGGCATTAACAACCATGTAATTCCATGAGGTGTTGGACCCACAAAAATCCTTTGCCTTAAACCCCTTTATTTTCATCATTTACAATGTTGTTGTAATTATTGTCCATTTTTCCATTTTGATTTGGGCATGAAAATACCAAACGGCATTGGAGGTTTTAGATAAGTCTTTCAATAGCACTAAACCCCATGTATGCCCATGAGGCATTGGACCCGCGAATTTCCCAATGTTCCTTTTAAAAAACAATTTTCACTCATTTAAGTCCTATTTGGCTTCAAAGGTTTAGGTAAGTCTTTCAATAGCACTAACCCTTCGTGTAAGCCCGAAAGGCATTGAAACTCCTTTTAAAAACAATTTTTGCTCATTTAAGTCCTATTTGGCCTCAAAGGTTTAGATAAGTCTTTCAATAGCACTAACCCTTCGTGTAAGCCCGAAAGGTATTGAAACTCCTTTTAAAAACAATTTTCACTCATTTAAGTCCTATTCGGACTCAAAGGTTTAGGTAAGTCTTTCAATAGCATTAACCTTTCGTGTAAGCCCGAAAGGCATTGAAACTCCCTTTCAAAAATGATTTTTCACTCATTCAAGTCCTATTCAGCCTCAAGGGTTTAGGTAAGTCTTTCAATAGCACTAATCCTTCGTGTAAGCCCGAAAGGTATTGAACCCCTTTTCTTTAACTGCCTTATTTTATTCATGTAAATCCTAAGGTGGTGTCGAGATTCGAGTAAGCCTTTCAATAGCATTGAATCCCGGCCCCACGAGGTCTTGACCTTTTCCTTAATTCACTCATATTGTCATAAATCATACTTTGTCATTATGATTGAACATAGCATTTACGTTGTTTGCTTTTTATGATTAATGTGCTGCGAACATGCCATAATCATTTCATACTTGTTAGAATTATTGTTAGTAATTTATGCGCTGCGAACATGCCGTGATTACTTGCTTGATTGTTTATTTGCTTTGATATAAAATGTGATTAAAATACACTTTGCCATGAAAACTTTAAAAAGAGTAAACATGGTAATGTGGGCGTTAGAAACGAAGTTGGTGCAACCCAAGGGCTACGGCTCGCCCTGGCTTTTGGACACCATGGTATGAGTCCTTTACACGGGGGCGTGGCTGGTACGTGCTTTCGTGTAAGGGATTCTACACGTTCTAACTCCCATAAGATCATGGTCTAAAATACCCCAAAGTGTGAATTAATTATCCAAAACCCCCGCCATTTGACGGACCGCTTTACTCTTGGAAATCAAGGGTAAAGAGATCCCAAATATAGCACCACAAACATTAATTGTTTGTCCCGGCACTAGGTGTTAGGATTTCAAGTACATCCTACCACCGAACTGCCCGGAACCTAAAAAATACAAAGATGAGGGACGGTGAAATAAAGAGTCTAATCAAAACCAAATGAAGTCAAATTGCATTTGCCATTCTTGGTATATTGCACGACGGAATTTGGGACATTTGTACATAATTAAAACCAACAAACCTTAGGCTTAGCAAATAAAAGAGAACACTTAGGAAGGGAGGTAACCGTTTTCTTAAACGGATGTCGTGGGGTGCCTAACACCTTCCCCACGCATAAGCAAACCCCCGAACCCATCTCTGGTTCAAGACCATTTTGTTTTAAATGTCTAAATAAGATAAAATCTATTAGACATAGGTGCCCAATCACACCTTAAATTTCCCATGATTGGTGGCGACTCCAAACTTGTGCTCATATGCACACACAAACACGTGTTCCCACACACACACAACTCATATCTCGAAACTCAAAGAGATAGAGAATTGATACATGACACAACTCGCCAAATGGGGGTCGGGATCTAGGAAAAAGAAAAGACCAACTTAGGTAGTATTTTTCCGCTAGTGTCGACAATTAGTGTTTACCATTTCTGGATCGAACCAAGTTCTTTATCATTAAGGCATAATTCGGACCAAACACACCATTTTGATTTACAGAAGTTGGATAATTATTTAAATGATCCACAGCTACCGAAGAACTTTCACATTTCAAAGCTCCTGTCATAACCCCATTTTTACCCCCGGGATTTTCTCGAGTGTCGGCGCGCAAAACGAGACAGCCCGAACCAAGCCGGTCTGATCCGACGAGGGCTCTCCGCATCAAATACTCCCAAGAAGAAGGTCCGAGACACATTTCCCAAGGTTTGACCAAGTTTGACTAGGGTTGACCGAAGTTTGACCGAGGTTTGACCGAGCTGTTTCCAGCCCGACTAGGGTCCGCCTTGCCCAGAAACCCTTGAAATGAAGTCCGGGGTACACTTCCAAGAGTTTGGAGAGCTTTGACCAAATCCGACCAAGTTTGACCAAGGTTGACCAAGTTTGACCAAGGTTTGACCGGACTATTGACCAGACCAAAAACTGGATCGAACTGACCACCCCTTGACCAAGGTATAGAGAATATCAAGAGCTTCGATTCCGTACTTTACGGGTCGAAAACGGACGAGAAACGAGAGAGTTGTGGCCAAAACTGCGAAAAAACGGTCCGATACTTAGCCAAATTTTTGGTAAGTATTGTTGACAAAACAGCCTATTTGGGAGGCAACGTTTGCGCAAAGATTCTCTCCGACCCGCTGCAACTTGGTCCGCGAGCCAAGACCCTTAGGCAAGAGGTTCACTTCAGCTACCACACGCAACTTTCGGATCGTCAAGAGCTCCTCCGGTCAAGCCGGAATCTCAGCCAAAAGTTGACCCCTTGGCATAAGGAACCTTCCGACGGCCTCCGTTCGCAGGATCATATCTCGCGAACCCAAGCTCACCTCTGCGCAAGGCCTGTACCGTTAAAAAGTAGGTATCGTAAGCTTTCCGACGATACCAAGATCGTCGGAATCCGACATCGGGAGCTACGTCTACCACGCGCGTGAAAACAGGCCGACGAAATAAGGCTGTGCTGAAATTTCCGGAATTTTCCCACCGACGTTGCCGCGCTTGCGCACAGAGTCTTCCTGACTCGCAACAAGTTGATCTGCGAGCCCGGGCACATTGGAAAGAGGACACATCCATGCACGACGTGGAACTCTCGGATCGCCAAGAATTTATCGGGGTCAGCCGGAATCCTGATCGGAAAACTGCCCTCAAACGGACCAAAAACACCCCGGTGGACTCTGCTCGCGGGGCCATATCTCACGAGTCCAAGCTCGGATTCCCGCGAATCCGGAACCTTGCAAAAATAGGCAGCGCAAGCTTTCCGACGGTACCAAGAACGTCAAAATCCGACATCGGGAGCTAGGTCAAATATGCGCGCGAACTGGGACAAGATTTGAGAAAAAACGCGCTGGGAGCAAAACGCATTTTTTCTCCCGGACAGCCGCCTTCGCGCGCAGAGTCTTTCCTGCTCGCAACAAGTTGATCCGCGAGCCCGGGTGCGTTGGAAAGATAATGACTCCGGCTACGTCGTGGAACTCTCGGTTCGCCGAAAGCATCCCCCGTTTGATCGGAATCTTCGCCGGAAGAGTGCACGAAAACAGCTCCGATACCCCGACTTCCGGGAGCCATAACTCCCTCGTCCGAACTCCGATTCGTGCAAACTTTATATCGTTAGGAAAGAGGACGTCGAGAGCTTTCCGACGATATGCCGCATGACCCAGTTTGAGTTCCAGAAGACCTCCAAAACTGCCCCCGAAAATCGGATAAAAAAGGGTACGCGCACGGAAATCGAGGAGGATTCGAGGGGCTGCTGGCGTGGAAGGATAAGACTGCCACGTGGCAGTACCACAACTCGCGCAGGACCGTCATGCGCCGCGCATGATGGTGCTGCGCGAGGCGTGCACGGTTTTCTATAAAACCGACCCTCCCCCCCCTCATTTGCACATAGTTTTTGCTCGGGCACTAGGCCTTCTAGAGCTTAGTTTAGGCAGAAAATAGGGGTTTAGGGGGTTTTAGGAGGGGGTTTTTGGGGTAGTTTTAGAGAGAGAGACTCCTCTCTAGGTAATCTCTCTCTCTCTCTAGGCTCTTTCTCCCTCTTCTTTTTCTTTAGGGATTTTGGGGGGTTTTTAGAGTGAGAAGCACCTATTAGGTGCTTCTCTCTCTAACCTCCCCTCATCTTCCCACTCCCCTCTCTCTCTCTCTCTCTCTTTCTCTTACATTTTTTTAGTTCATTTATTTCATTCATGCTTTACTAGTTTCTTATTTGTCCATTTATTGCTTTATTTACATTTCCTTGTCATTTATTGCTTTATTTACATTTCCTTGTCATTTATTGCTTTCTTTACATTTCTAGTCATTTATCGCTTTCTTTACATTTCTAGTCATTTATCGCTTTATTTACATTTTATACGCACTTGTGAATATTTGTTGTGATTATCCCCCCCCTCCCCCGGTGTGTTTTAGTACGGCAATATTGAGTGGCTTTGGCGGCTCGCGTAAGTCCTCTAACAAAGGCCGTTGACAACCATGTTAGCCCACGAGGTCTTGACCCGAAAAATACACCGGTTTCCTCGTGTTTTAGTACGGCAAATATTGAGTAGCTTTGGCTCAGTTGCGTAAGTCCTCTAACGAAGGCCGTAACAACCTTGTTAGCCTACGAGATATTTGACCCGAAAAATACATCCCCATGTGTTAAATAACGTCATTTATCGCTTTATTTACATTTGCTACGTTGTAAATATTATATTGTGGATATTGTCGTTTTCCCATTTTTCTTCCCTTGTGATTTGGGCGTGATAATCCCGATTGGTCGTGGTGGACTATGTAAGACCTCAAAGAGGCATTAACCACCACGTAATTCCATAGGCATTGGACCCATTAAAAACCCCCATGTTTAAATATTGTCATTATCGCTTTATTTACATTTACTACGTTGTAAATATTATATTGTGGATATTGTCGTTTTCCCATTTTTCTTCCCTTGTGATTTGGGCGTGATAATCCCGATTGGTCGTGGTGGACTATGTAAGACCTCAAAGAGGCATTAACCACCACGTAATTCCATAGGCATTGGACCCATTAAAAACCCCCATGTTTAAATATTGTCATTATCGCTTTATTTACATTTACTACGTTGTAAATATTATATTGTGGATATTGTCGTTTTCCCATTTTTCTTCCCTTGTGATTTGGGCGTGATAATCCCGATTGGTCGTGGTGGATTATGTAAGACCTCAAAGAGGCATTATTCCACCATGTAATTCCATAGGAATTGGACCCACGAAAATCCCTTTGTTTAAACCCCGTTATTTTCATTATTTACTACGTTGTTGTAAATATTGTCCATTTTTCATTATTTTGATTTGGGCATGAAAATACCAAACGGTATTGGTGGTTTTAGGTAAGTCTTTCAATAGCACTAAACCCCATGTAAATCCATGAGGCGTTGGACCCGTAAATTGCAAAACCCATTTTCAAATAGATTTTCACTCATTTAAGTCCTATTTGGCGTCGAAGGTTTGGATAAGTCTTTCAATAGCACCAACCCTTCGTGTAAGCCCGAAAAGGCATTGAAACCCCGTTTTCAAATAGATTTTCACCATATTAAGTCCTATTTGGCGTCGAAGGTTTGGATAAGTCTTTCAATAGCACCAACCCTTCGTGTAAGCCCGAAAAGGCATTGAAACCCCGTTTTCAAATAGATTTTCCTCATTTAAGTCCTATTTGGCGTCGGAGGTTTGGATAAGTCTTTCAATAGCACCTACCCTCCGTGTAAGCCCGAAAAGGCATTGAAAACCCTTTTTTAGATTGTTTTGTTTATTCATGTAAATCCTATGGTGGTGTCGGGATCCGAGTAAGTCTTTCAATAGCATCGAATCCCGACCCCACGAGGTTTTGACCCTTTCCTTAAAAACTCTTGTGTTATAATAAATTGCACTTTGCATTAAGCATTATATTCATGCCGATCCATATTTGTCACTTTCATGATACATGTGTTGCGACTATGCCATGACTATTTTGCTTGGATATTTTGCCATCTTACCATCTTGATACTTGCTTGATTGTTTATTGCTTTGATATAAAAATGTGATTAAAATACACTTTGCCATGAAAACTTTAAAAAGAGTAAACATGGTAATGTGGGCGTTAGAAACGAAGGTATGAGTCCTTTACACGGGGGCGTGGCTGGTACGTGCTTTCGTGTAAGGGATTCTACACGTTCTAACTCCCATAGGATCATGGTCTAAAATTCCCCAAAGTGTGAATTAATCACCCAAAACCCCGCCATTTGACGGACCGCTTTACTCTTGGAAATCAAGGGTAAAGAGATCCCGAATATGGCACAAAAACATTAATTGTTTGTCCCGGCACTAGGTGTTAGGATTTCAAGTATATCCTACCACCGAAATGCCCGGAAATTTAAAAGATACAAAGATAAAAGGGATGGTGAAATAAAGAGTCTAATCAAAACCGAACGAAGTCATATTACGTTTGCCATTTTTGGTATATCGTACGACGGAAATCGGGACATTTGTACATAATAAAAACCAACAAACTTAGGCTTAGCAAATAAAGAAAACATTAGGAAGGAGGTAACCGTTTTCTTAAACGGATGTCGTGGGGTGCCTAACACCTTCCCCACGCATAAGCAAACCCCCGAACCTATCTCTGGTTCAAGACCATTTAGTTGTAGATGTCTAAATAGGGTAAAATCTATTAGACATAGGTGCCCAATCACACCTTAAAATTTCCCATGATTGGTGGCGACTCCAAATTTGTGCTCACACGCACACACGTACACAAGTTCCCACACACACACAACTCGTATCTCGAAACGGAAAAGAGATAGAGGAACACACACAACACTCGCCAAATGGGGGTCGGTATCTAGGAAAATAAATAAGAAAAAGAGAAAATTCTTATAGAAGATTTTCCGCCGGTGTCGACAGCTTGGCGACTCCACTGGGGACTTAGAGGGTTTAAGCCTATAGTCTTTCGGTGTTTTCTTTGCTAAGCATGTGTGTATATATTTGTTGGTATTCATTATTTGATTCATTCTTTATTTCATCTTGTATAGTGTTTTGATTTTGGCATGTCTATATTCTTGTATATAAACTGCGAACATAGGATAGAGATTTATTTTATGCAACACATATTGTATATTGTGCCTTGTACAAAAAAAGTCTTTTCCCTTTTTACTTTCAAAATCATGACATATACACTCATTGGACTTTTGGGTCGAACCCGGACTCAGGTGGGGCTGGGCTAGTACAGGCTCCACCACGAACCCTTTTATATCTAGGACATGGAACACGAGAATCCACCCTTCTCCCTTCACACCCGTGGAGATCGAGGGGGGCGTGCAAGTGCTTCCCCGGTGATCCAATACCCTTTCGACTTCCTTCGGGAGGATGAAACGGGCATGATCATCGGCCCCTTTAGGAAACAGAATTCCAAGCTGTGTCATACCATGTTGCATATAGTAAGCTATAGTGTAGAAAACCTACCTGTGAGGGCTCTGGTAAAAGCCAACCGAGTGAACATCCAACCTAAGATAGGATACCCAAAAATAGGATGTGTCTTTTCAAAATGAGTCAAGGGAAAAGCGTTGTGCTATTTTCCAGGTGGTGATAAAATAATTGGAGCCGACTCAGGTTCTATCTATCTAAACCTTTGTTTGCATGTCATTGTTTGATAAAGGGATAGGATAACCACGTTGTCCATACCCGTTGCAAACCACTCAAACCCAAAGAGTTCCAAACTCTACATGGGATGTATAGAGTCGTACCGTATCTAACCAAAAGTATGACCCTCACATTAACCGACATCGGTTCCCAAAAATCTTTCAAAAATGGAATCCGAACGCCGAAAGGCTCGTCGAATTTCAGGTAATGTGAGAGTCTAACTTTTCGTTGATACACCGTTTTGTAAAGAGTCGTGTCGTCCTTAACCAAAAGTACGACCCTCGCATTAACCGACATCGGTTCCCTCCCAAAAATTTTCAAAATGGAACCGAACGCCGAAAGGCTCGTCGAATTTTCAGTAATGTGAGAGTCTAGCTTTTCGTTAGTACGATCATACCCGTCATGTACATAGTCAAATCATCCTCAACCAAAAGTACGATTATCACATCAACCGACGTTGGTCCCTCAAAATTTTCAAAATGGGACCGAACGCCGAAAGGCTCGTCAAAATTTTGGATGTGATAGTCTACCTTTTCGTTGATACGTATGTACCCATTGTGTATAGAGTCATGTCATCCTCAACCAAAAGTACGACCCTCGCATTTACCGACATCGGTTTCCAAAAAAAAAAAAACTTTCAAAATGGAACCGAACGCCGAAAGGCTCGTCAATTTTTGGTAATACGAGAGCCTACCTTTTGGTTGGTACGATTGTAACCATTATGTATAGAGTCATGTCGTCCTCAACCAAAAGTACGACCCTCGCATTTACCGACATCGGTTTCCAAAAAATCTTTCAAAATGGAACCGAACGCCGAAAGGCTCGTCAATTTTCGGTAATGCGAGAGCCTATCTTTTCGTTGGTACGATTGTAACCATCATGTATAGAGTCAAGTCATGCCCAACCAAGAGTATAACCTTCGCACTAACTGACATCGGTTCTCAAAAAAAAAAAAACTTTCAAAATGGAACCGAACGCCGAAAGGCTCGTCAAATTTTGATAGTGCGAAAGCCCATCTCTTCGTTGACAAATCCATACATGTGTCAATCCTAAAGAGTTCTCAACTCTACATAGGAATCTAGATACTTACCCGTTGTGTTGTTCCGTCAACCAAGAATACGACCTTCACACTTATCGACACTGGTTCCCTCCAAAAAATTTTCAAAATGGGACCAAGCGCCGAAAGGCTCGTCGAATTTCCAGTGGTGTGAAAGCCTATTTTTTTGGTTGACAATGCCACTATATACATACATGAGTTCTTAACTCTATAGATGTCTACTTGTGTCATCCCGACCCTCATATTGATTGACGTCGGTCACCCAAATTTCAAAATAAAGCCATGAGCCGAAAGGCTCGCCAATTTCTGGCAACCCAATAGAAGAACCCATCCGTTCATCAATGCATATTGCATTCATGCATACCATGCATACACATACATACTTAGCCATGGTTTACCCGCAAAGTAAGCCAAGGTCATGCATACAACTGTGAATTCAAAGTCTAACTTGACGTTGTTTACCTCTCTAGGTTATATTTGCATTCGCAATCAAATGGCGGGAGAAACAAGTGGACCCGGACCTAGCGAGCAAGAAATCCGGATGGTCGCTCTGGAGCGAAAATTCGACGAACTCCTCAGCTTCGTGCAACTAATAGCAAAACGAAATACGGAGGATGAGAACCAAAGAAAGGAAGACGACAAGGATACCAATGAAGGAGAACCGGAGGGACATTCCAACACCAACGTGACTCCACCAAGGCCGCCGACGCCACCAAAGCCAGAAGGGAAGGACTCCCAGCTAGACAGCAAGATTGATAGCTTGGAGGAGAAGATCAGGCTCATACAGGGTTTGAACTCTTTCGGAAACACGGACTTTTCGAGCATGTCCTGGTTCCCCAATATGACGGTGCCACCCAAGTTCAAGGCCCCGGAGTTCGAGAAAATACAATGGGAGAGGAGACCCCATGATCCATCTGCAAATGTACTGCCGAAAGATGGCACCCTATGCCGACAATGAGCCGTTGCTGATCCAGACGTTTCAAGATACCCTGACAGGGAATGCGGCAGAGTGGTACTCACAGTTGAAGAAGATCTCTCATTGGAAGGAACTGGCGGATACCTTCTTGGCTCAATACGGGTTTAACTCCCAAATAGCTCCGGATCGGTTCGACCTTCAAAGGATGGAAAAGAAGAGCAACGAGACCTTCAGGGAATATGCCCAAAGGTGGAGAGAGAAAGCGGCTCGAGCACGCCCGCCACTAGACGAAAGAGAGATGATCAAGATCTTCGTTGATACACTGAAGAACCCCTACTTCGACCGGATGATGGGACTACAAATGCAGTTCTTTGTAGACCTGATACCGGTGGGTGACAGGATTGAAGATGCCTTGAAAACAAAGAAAATAGTGGACATGACGGCCCTAATGGCATTAGCCGAGCAGGCCGCCAAGAAAGCTCCGACAAAGAGGAAGGAAGGAGATGTGCAAATGATAGGGAGAAACAACGGAAGACCAAGGCAAGTCCTCCCGACTTTCACCATGCAACCGATACAACCTAGGCCTATTCAAGCCCCGGCTCCGACTCAGGCTCCAACCCCAGCCCCGGCACCTCAGATGCCGGCAAGGCCGGAAGGAAACCAACCCAATGACAACAGGTGGCCCAGAAAAGAGCCAAGGCAATTCACGCCTTTACCTATGCCTATGACAGAGTTATACCCCATCCTGATAGAGAAGAGCCTAATCT
This sequence comes from Fagus sylvatica, assembly GCA_907173295.1. NCBI lineage: Eukaryota > Viridiplantae > Streptophyta > Magnoliopsida > Fagales > Fagaceae > Fagus > Fagus sylvatica. Next base: position 36,876,699 of record OU015762.1, read on the forward strand.
CACCTATTGTCCCGAAACCTTACAACGGCCCGCAAAGAAGGGATTTCAACCCAAATTCGGCCTGCGATTTCCACTTTGGGGAAGTGGGACACACTGTTGAAAATTGCGGCCAGCTGAGGCATCGGGTTCAAGACCTAATTGATCACGGAGTCCTGAAGTTTGAAGGACTACCCAACATCACCACCAACCCTTTGCCTAAACACCCAGAAGGAGGCGTAAACATGGTTGAGGTAGAGGAAGGGAACGAGGAGAGTATCGCGTGGAGGCGTCTCTTTTATACCTTGGAGAAGCAGAAACACATCACCCCGTTGGACGCACCACCGGGGCCGTCAACAGGGGACTCATGTGAATATCACTCGGGGGCGAGAGGGCACAGCCTAGATTGTTGCGAAGAGTTCAAGAAGAAAGTCACCAATCTGATGGAAAATGGGATAGTGGGGAGAGAAGAAATACCATCAAAAGGAAGTCGTCAACCAGATGACCCCTCCGAGTTCGACTGGTACGCGGAGATCAATCTGGATGACATCGTGGAAGACGAGATGGATCTCGATAACCTGCAAGATGAAGAAGCCGATTGGGGATACTTCATGGAGGATGATACTGATGAATGGAGAGATGTTGATCTCACCGAATTCTTCCAATTCCCGTACTTGATAATGCCACCTGGGTTTGTGACACCGGAATTTGAGATATTCTACGAGGATGGGGATCCGGAGGTCCATTTGCAAAAGTACGGCGAGAAGATGGCCTTGCATTTGGAGAATGAGCTTTTGATGATCTCAGTGTTTCCCGAGAGCCTGTCGAAACAAACTGCTGCCTGGTTCTATCAGCTGAGGAACCTTACCGGCTGGGATGATTTGGTAAGAGTCTTCTTGGAGCGATATCGCTTCAATCCCCATTCGATTCTAGAATACTTGGGTCTGAAGAAAGATGAAGAGCCCTACATCATCCCCGACCCGGGAGTGGGTGAAGTGATTGTGGAAATCAAAGAAGAACCAAGCGTGCTGTCCCTACCAGCATTGACTGAAGAAGAAGAAAAGGGAGTCAAGGCACCACCACTAAACCTCATCACCACCGCCACTACTGAAGAAGAAGACGCTGGCCCTATGGTTGAAGGTTTGAGCATCCACACCATCACCGAGGAGGAGGATTCCACCACCACACCACCGACCCGCCACTGCCAACAGGGAGAGGAAGCCAAGACGTGGACTTGCGTGCCATTGCTACAGCGTGTCTCAAGTAGCAATGAGTAAGCGGTATCTCCGGCTAGGGGTAACTCGGTTTTGAGTCTACCAATAGCTCGGGAAATTTTGTATCAAACAATTTCGGGTTTATATGTTTAGTTTATGTTTTCAAGATATCATGCTACAATCATAATCATTTCATCACTGTAATATTTCCATCTCCATATTTCAAATGATATGTCACATGTTTATTCCATGAATCTTTCTATCTTAAATACTCCAATGTGCATTAAATAAATCCAACACGCCATCGCATAAAACGAATGGTTCCTCTTTTTTAGTTTTCTTACCATTTTTCCATCCGCCATCCTCTTCCAGGATTACACGCAAAACCTCGAAACGATCCCCACGTCTCCGAAATTAACAACAAAACGGATTGCTCACTGGATAACATAGATAATTCCGACGAAGAAATCGAATTACCAAATGACATCCTCGAGGCATTAGAGAGACAAGATGAGGGGTCCAAACCCAACATAGAGGAGTTGGAAATTGTAAATCTAGCCAACGAGGGCGAAGAGCCGAGAGAAGTCAAGATTGGAACCCGCTGCGCCGCAGAGCAAAAGGAAGCACTCATCGCACTGTTGAGAGAGTTCCATGAAATCTTCGCCTGGTCTTACCAAGACATGCCAGGCCTAGACACAGACATAGTGGTCCACAAGATTCCGCTGAAGCCAGAATGCAAGCCCGTGAAGCAAGCACTGCGACGGATGAAGCCCGAAGTCATTTTGAAGATCAAGGAGGAAGTGGAAAAGCAGTTGAAGGCAGGTTTCCTAAGCACAGTAACCTATTCGGACTGGGTAGCCAATATAGTCCCGGTGCCGAAGAAGGACGGAAAAGTCAGAATGTGCGTGGACTATCGGGATCTGAACCGAGCCAGCCCGAAGGATAACTTTTCCTCTACCCCACATTGACACCTTGGTCGACAACACAGCAACGAACGTCGTATTCTCATTCATGGACGGATTCTCAGGGTACAATCAGATCAAGATGGCCGAGGAAGACAAGTCCAAGACCGCTTTTGTCACACATTGGGGAACCTTTGTGTATGATGTCATGCCTTTCGGACTGAAGAACGCCGGAGCCACTTATCAGCGAGCCATGGTCACTCTCTTCCACGATATGATTCATCATGAGATAGAGGTTTACGTGGATGACATGATTGCTAAGTCTCGAACCGCACAAGATCATCTCACAGACCTGCGCAAATTGTTCCAACGACTGAAGAAGTATCAGCTCCGATTGAACCCGAACAAATGTGCCTTCGGCGTCACATCCGGAAAGTTATTGGGCTTCATCGTCAGCGGCCGGGGAATTGAGATTGATCCTGCAAAGGTTCAAGCCATACGAAGCATGCCTGCGCCAAAGACAGAGAAAGAGATCCGAAGCTTCTTGGGAAGGATTAACTATATAGCCCGCTTCATCGCACAGCTTACGGCAACCTGCGAGCCTCTGTTCAAGTTGCTAAGAAAAGATGTGAAGATAAAGTGGACTGAAGACTGCCAGAAAGCTTTTGACAAAATCAAGGAGTATCTGCTCAACCCACCCATCCTGGTTCCACCAACTCCAGGACGTCCCCTCATTCTATACCTCACAGTCCAAGAAGCATCCATGGGCTGCATGTTGGGACAACAAGACGAGACTGGGAAGAAGGAGCAGGCGATCTACTATCTTAGCAAGAAGTTCACGGAACCGGAGACCCGTTACTTGTTGGTTGAAAAAACGTGCTGCGCACTGGCTTGGGCCTCCAAGAAGCTGAGACAGTACATGCTCTACTACACCACTTGGTTGGTATCCCGGATGGACCCAATCAAGTACATTTTTGAAAAGCCTGCTTTGACTGGGAAGATCGCACGGTGGCAAGTACTCCTATCTGAATTCGACATCTTGTTTGTGCCTCGAAAGGCGATCAAGGGACAGGCCATAGCCGATTACTTGGCAGATTATCCGTCCGAGCAATTAGAGCTAATGGACTCCGAGTTCCCAGACGAAGATGTAATGATAGTCGAAGAAGACAATCAGGGTAGATGGAAGCTTTACTTTGACGGAGCAGCAAACGCTGTCGGAAGCGGAATTGGCGCGGTCTTGGTATCACCAAAGGGACAACAAACTCCTATCGCTGTTAAGCTAGGGTTTGATTGCACCAACAACATGACCGAGTACGAAGCATGCATCGTCGGTCTGCAAGCGGCCTTGGAAT
>OU015762.1:36880242-37003161 GCA_907173295.1 Fagus sylvatica
TGATTCGTTGGACACACAAACACGCATAAACATGTGTAAATATTTGTCTTTTCCTGATATGGATTCATTATATTGAAATTGCGAGTCCAACTAAATGCCAGTGCGTAGGGGTGTGTGTTTCCCAAGCTGCGAAACCGAAGTTTGAGGTGACAACGTTTACTAGTCACTCTGAACGAAAAAATGAAATCCCTTTACATTAATAATATTAACATCTCCTATACTACCTACAATAAATGATCATGGAATCTATGTAAGTTCATGAAACATTGTACTTCTCATTCTAGTTTTCTATATACATGTGGATTCAGTGAAAGGTGCCTTTTTATTTTAAATTTAATTAAAAAAAATGGCCAAATCTCTAACTACTTTACTATTTACTTGGATTAAGGTGAGTTGATTAGTGAAAATGTGAGAGATTATTTAAGATTCATGGTAGGACTTGGAATTACAACATCTAGATCTCAAGATCGATTTTTTGAATGGAGAAAACATGAAGGTTTTTGATTTAAAGTACAAGAGAATAAAAAAGTTTTAAATTCCCAGTAACGATTACAATTACCTGCTCTTTATTTTAAGAAAATTCCTACCATTAAAAATAAAGGGAATAGTATTTTTCTGTTCTCTTAAGTCTATAAATTTTATTTATCTTTAAGTTCTGTAAGCCTATAAATATGACCCCCATGCACCATTCATTGACACAATAGTACAATATCAATAGATACACTGATGACTAATAGAAATTTACAAAAGAATAAAAAATTGATATTTTATTGGCTATGAAAACTGGTTTTAATTGGAGAAGCTTTTATCTAATCTATTAGTATAGAATTAGCTTATGTGATACGACGATTCACTTGGGTTGTTGTATATTGGAGGGAAAATGTCTTTTCCAAATGTAGCGCCTTAAGATCCATAAAGATCGTGAGATTTTTGCATCTCCTTCACTTCACATCAATTTTATTTCCGTGTGTCTATTGTAATTAATTTCCTTTTAATTAATAATTGATTTCCTTTTAATTAATTTAATATTTCTAGTTATATTATAATTCTAGAATAAATGGCACCAATGAATCAAATTTCAATTTACCAATTGGTCTCCATTTTTTTTTTCATATATATAAAAATAAACTACATGTGGGGATTATTTTAGCAAGATATAAAAATAAACAATTACAACTGATTCTTGATTGAGGTTTTCATAATTCTTAAATAGTATATATGATATTCTTGGGTCCTTATCTTTTATTACAACATCTGAATATGAAATTAACATTCAATATATTACATAGCTCTTATAGACACAAAATTATTGTGTTCATCATCTACACGAGACAAGTTATCAAAATCTTCAATTTCTACTTTTGGCAAAATTTTTGGATTTTTTTCCTTTTTGGATCATGGAATTTCACGTATATATATCTACTAATACATAAGTAAAATTTGTCATAGTGCAAACCAACATAAGCATTTAGCAAATCGGTCATACACATTAAGCCAAAAAAATGGTGAAATCTTCACTCAAGCTTTCTTTCATTGTTTTGTGCGTGGTTATTGGCTCTTGTAAGTGACTCATGTAGACTACTTTCTCCAGATAATATTACTCCACATTAGTGAGTTGTAGCACACACAAACACACATTAACCTATGTAAATTTGTGTCTTTTCTTGATATCGAGTATTTATATTGAAATTTCTTGTTTAATGTTGTACAAAAATTGTTGCAGGTTTGGTTGCTGAAGTTGAAGGGCTTTTTTATTATGCCTTCCTGCAAGACTGTTAAAGATTGTGGGGATCCTACTAAATGTGAGTGCCAAGGTTTTTGTGTTTGCCATCCTTCAAAACCGGAATTCGTGGCGACAACTTTTACTAGTCATTTTGAAAGACAAAATGAAATCCCTTTACATTAATAAAATTAGCATCTCCTGTACTACCTACAATAAAAGAGAATGAAATCTATATAAAATCATAAAACATTGTACTTCTCATACTGTTTTTTCTATAAACATGTGGATTCAATGAAATGTGGTTTTAAATTTTAATATTAATTGAGAAATAAATGGCCAAATTTCTAATTACTTTACTATTTACTTGGATTATAGTGGGTTGATGTCAAAATGTGTGAGATTATTTAAGATTCATGGTAGGACTTGGAATTACAACATCTAGATCTCATGACAAAGTTTTTGAATGGAGGAAACATGAAGGTTTTTAACTAAAAGGACAAGAGAATAAAAATTTTCTAAATTGCCATTAATGATTTCAATTACCCACTCTTTAGTTTTAGAACAATTGCTACCATTAAGAATAAAGGGAAGAGTATTTTTGTGTTATCATAAATGGGCTATAATTTTTATTAATCTTTAGGACCTGTGAGCCTATAAATATGACCCCCTTTCACCATTCTTCGACACAATAATATAATATCTATAAATACACCAATTGAATAAATAAATTTACAAAAAAAAAAAAAAAATCATATTTTATTTGCAATGAACAACAGTTTACTGGGAGATGCTTCGATGTAAGCTATTAGAATAGAAAGTCTTTTCCTTTTGTAGCGCTTCAATATCCAAAAAGATAGTCAGATTTCTACATCTCATTCGTATTGCTATAATTTCAATTTCGTTTGTGTATTAGTAATTTAATAATTTTAAAAAAATGGGCACCATTGAATCAAATCCAAAATAATTTTACATTACCAATTTTTTCACGTTTTACATATATATATATATATACATATTTGGGATTAATTTTTAGCAAAACATAAAAATGGACATCCTATGAGGAAGAGGTCCAATGATGGATGAGTTAGGCTGGAGAGGTCAAAAGGCAATGGAAGAACGTCTAGAAATGCAAGTACGCTAAGACACTAGAAGTTCAGAGATGTGCCTCTTATACAATTTTAGGATAGAGAAACAATTTGAGCTATTTAATTTCATAAACTATACATGGTACTTGTTTTATTAAAGAAGGTATGAAGTAATATATAAGAAAGAGTGATGTGCAAGTAAAGTATACAGTGGGATGACTATAGTGCCCAGAGCATAACGGGCTTGTAGACTCACTTTTATCTTTAAAGTTAATGTTATTATTCTTTTTTTAATTTTTTTGTAAAAATATTAATAGAAAAAAAAAATTACAAATAATTCTTGATGAAGCTATACATAACTCTAAAATAGTTTATAGGAAATTCGTTAATCAATATCTATTAGTGCACATATTAAAAGTCCATGTATTGCACAACTTTCATAGACACTAAATTATTGTCTTCATAATCTTCACGAGACAAGTTTTTAAAATCATCAATTTCTACTTTCGACTAAATTAATGGATTTTTCTTCATCGTTATTTGATAATGAAATTTCACGTATATCTATATCTCTACTAATATAGAAGTAAAAAATTTCACAATGCAAACCAACATAAGCATTTAGCAAAGCGGTTATACACATTAGGCAAAAATAATAGAGAAATCTTCACTCAAGCTTTTTTGCTTTGTTTTGTTCTTGGTTATTGGCTCTTGTAAGTGACACATGTAGACTACTTTCTCCAAATAATATTACACCACATTAGTGATTCGTTGGACACACAAACACGCATAAACATGTGTAAATATTTGTCTTTTCCTGATATGGATTCATTATATTGAAATTGCGAGTCCAACTAAATGCCAGTGCGTAGGGGTGTGTGTTTCCCATGCTGCGAAACCGAAGTTTGAGGTGACAACGTTTACTAGTCACTCTGAACGAAAAAATGAAATCCCTTTACATTAATAATATTAACATCTCCTATACTACCTACAATAAATGATCATGGAATCTATGTAAGTTCATGAAACATTGTACTTCTCATTCTAGTTTTCTATATACATGTGGATTCAGTGAAAGGTGCCTTTTTATTTTAAATTTAATTAAAAAAATGGCCAAATCTCTAACTACTTTACTATTTACTTGGATTAAGGTGAGTTGATTAGTGAAAATGTGAGAGATTATTTAAGATTCATGGTAGGACTTGGAATTACAACATCTAGATCTCAAGATCGATTTTTTGAATGGAGAAAACATGAAGGTTTTTGATTTAAAGTACAAGAGAATAAAAAAGATTTAAATTCCCAGTAACGATTATAATTACCCGCTCTTTATTTTAAGAAAATTCCTACCATTAAAAATAAAGGGAATAGTATTTTTCTGTTCTCTTAAGTCTATAAATTTTATTTATCTTTAAGTTCTGTAAGCCTATAAATATGACCCCCATGCACCATTCATTGACACAATAGTACAATATCAATAGATACACTGATGACTAATAGAAATTTACAAAAGAATAAAAAATTGATATTTTATTGGCTATGAAAACTGGTTTTATTGGAGAAGCTTTTATCTAATCAATTAGTATAGAATTAGCTTATGTGATACGACGATTCACTTGGGTTGTTGTATATTGGAGGGAAAATGTCTTTTCCAAATGTAGCGCCTTAAGATCCATAAAGATCGTGAGATTTTTGCATCTCCTTCACTTCACATCAATTTTATTTCCGTGTGTCTATTGTAATTAATTTCCTTTTAGTTAATAATTGATTTCCTTTTAATTAATTTAATATTTCTAGTTATATTATAATTCTAGAATAAATGGCACCAATGAATCAATTTCAATTTACCAATTGGTCTCCATTTTTTTTTTCATATATATAAAAATAAACTACATGTGGGGATTATTTTAGCAAGATATAAAAATAAACAATTACAACTGATTCTTGATTGAGGTTTTCATAATTCTTAAATAGTATATATGATATTCTTGGGTCCTTATCTTTTATTACAACATTGAATATGAAATTAACATTCAATATATTACATAGCTCTTATAGACACAAAATTATTGTGTTCATCATCTACGCTAGACAAGTTATCAAAATCTTCAATTTCTACTTCTAGCAAAAATTTTGGATTTTTTTTTTCCTTTTTTGATCATGGAATTTCATGTATATATATCTACTAATACATAAGTAAAGTTTGTCATAGTGTCATAACCCCATTTTTACCCCCGGGATTTTCTCGGGTGTCGGCACGCAAAACGAGGCAGCCCGAACCAAGTCGGCCTGATCCGACGAGGGCTCATCACATCAAATAACCTCAAAACTGGGTCTGGGACACATTTCCCAAAATCTAACCAAGTTTGACCAAGTTTGACCAGAGTTGACCGAGGTTTGACCAAGTAGTTTCTGACTCAATTGGGGTCCACTATACCCAAAAAAACCTCAAAACTTGTCCGGGATACATTTCCCAGAGTTCGGAGAGCTTTAACCAAGTTTGACCAAGTTTGACTAAGGTTGACCAAGTTTGACCGAGGTTTGACCGGACCGTTGACCAGACCAAAAACTGGATCAGACTGACCGCTCCTTGACCATTGTATAGAGCATGATGAGAGCTTCGATTCAATACTTTACGGGTCAAAAACGGACGAGAAACGAGAGAGTTATGGTCAAAACTGTGAAAAAACGGTCCAACACTTAGCCAAATTTTGCTAAGTGTTGTTGACAAAACAGCCTATTTGGGAGGCAACGTTTGCACGTAGATTCTCTTCGACTCGCAGCAACTTGGTCCGCGAGCTAAGACCCTTAAGTAAGAGGGTTGCTTCAGCTACAACGCGCAATTCCCGGATCGTCAAGAGCTTCTCCAGTTAAGACGGAATCTCAATCAGAAAATGACCTCTTGGCATACGGAACATTCCAACGACCTCTGTTCGCAAGATCATATCTTACGAACCCAAGCTCGCCTCTGTGCAAGGCCTGTACCTTTGGAAAATAGGTAGCACAAGCTTTCCGACGATACCAAGATCGTCTAGATCCGATATCGGGAGCTACGTCTACCACGCACATGAAAACAGGTCGACGAAATAAGGCTGTGCTGAAAATTCTGGAACTTTCCCACCGACATTGCCGCGCTTGCGGGCAGAGTCTTCCTGACTCGCAACGAGTTGATCCGCAAACCCAGGCACGTTGGAAAGAAGACACATTCATGCATGACTTGGAACTCTCGGATCGCCAAGATTTTCTCAGGTCTAACCGGAATCCTGATCGGAAAACTGTCCTCAAACGGACCAAAAACACTCCGGCGGCTCCTGTTCGCGGAACCATATCTCGCGAACCCAAGCTCGGATTCCCACGAATCCAAAACCTTGCAAAAGTAGGCAGCAGAAGCTTTCCGACGATACCAAGATCGTCGAGATCCGACATCGGGAGCTAGGTCAACAGTACGCGCGAACTGGGACAAGATTTAAGAAAAAACGCGCTGGGAATAAAACGCATTTTTCCTCCCAGACAGCCGCCTTCGCACGCAGAGTCTTTCCGACTCGCTGCAAGTTGACCCGCGAGCCCGGGTGCATTGGAAAGATAACGACTCCGGCTACGACGTGCAACTCTCGGTTCTCCGGTAGCATCCCCCGTTTGACCGGGATCTTCACCGGAAAAACGCGCAAAAATAGCTCTGGCACCCCGACTTCTGGGAGCCATAACTCTCTCGTCCGAACTCCGATTTGCATAAACTTTATACCGTTGGAAATTAGACATCGAGAGCTTTCCGACGATATGCTGCGTGACCCATTTTGAGCACTAGAAGGCCTCCAAAACTGCCATTGAAAATCGGGTCAAAAAAGGGTACGCGCGTGAAAATCGAGGAAGATTCAGTGGGGGTTGGCGTGGAGGATAAGAACGCCACGTGGCACTTGCGCGGGACCATACCGCGCGGTGAGTGATGGACCCGCGGGAGGCGTGCACGTCGTTCTATAAAACTAGCCCCCCCCCTCACTTCAGCAAAATTTTTGCTCGGGCACTAGGCTTTCTTAAGCGTAGAGTAAGGAGAAAATAGGGGTTTAGGGGGTTTTAGGAAGGGTTTTTGGGTAGTCTTAAAGTGAGAGACTCCTCTCTAGGTACTCTCTCTCTCTAAGCTCTTTCTCTCTCCTCTTCTCTCTCTTGATTTTTTCCTTTTCTTAGTGGAGGTGACTAGTGATGATCCCTAAAATGGGAAAGGATTCACAAGGATCCACTTTAGTTTGTATTTATTAGTTTATTCATGTTCTATTTATGCTTTTTAGTTCATTTTAGTTCATTTATGCTCTCTTAGTCCATCTATTGCTTTATTTATTACTTTGTTTATATGCTTTGAGTTATTTATTACTTTTACTTGTTTAAATAATGTCATTTATCGTTTTATTTACATTTACTACGTACTTGTGAATATATATTGTGTTGTGATTATCCCTCTCCCGTGTGTTTTAGTACGGCAAAACCCGAGTGGCTTTGGTGGATTATGTAAGTCCTCTATGAGGCCTTAACAGCCATGTTAGCCCACGAGGTGCTTGACCCGAAAAATACACTTCCCCATGTTTAAATAATGTCATTTATCGCTTTATTTACATTTACTACGTACTTGTGAATATATATTGTGTTGTGATTATCCCTCTCCCGTGTGTTTTAGTACGGCAAAACCCGAGTGGCTTTGGTGGATTATGTAAGTCCTCTATGAGGCCTTAACAACCATGTTAGCCCACGAGGTGCTTGACCCGAAAAATACACTCCCCCATGTTTAAATAATGTCATTTATCGCTTTATTTACATTTACTACGTACTTGTGAATATATATTGTGTTGTGATTATCCCTCTCCCGTGTGTTTTAGTACGGCAAAACCCGAGTGGCTTTGGTGGATTATGTAAGTCCTCTATGAGGCCTTAACAGCCATGTTAGCCCACGAGGTGCTTGACCCGAAAAATACACTCCCCCATGTTTAAATAATGTCATTTATCGCTTTATTTACATTTATTACATACTTGTGAATATTGCCATCTTCTCCCCCTTTCTCTTTGTGATTTGGGCGTGATAATCCCGATTGGTCATGGTGGATTATGTGAGACCTCAATGAGGCTTTATCCACCATGTAATTCCATAGGCATTGGACTCGTTTAAAAATCTTTATAGAAATAATGTCATTTATCGCTTTATTTACATTTACTACGTACTTGTAAACATATTGCGTTGTGATTATCCCCCTTTCCCACATGTTTTAGTACGGCAATCCCGAGTGGCTTTGGTGGATTATGTAAGCCCTCTATGAGGCCTTAACAGCCATGTTAGCCCACGAGGTACTTGACCCGAAAAACACATTCCCCCACGTCTAAATAATGACATTTATTATTTTTACTATGTTGTGAATATTGTTATTTTCCCCCCTTTTTTTTGTGATTTGGGCGTGATAATCCCGATTGGTCGTGATGGATTATGTGAGACCTCAATGAGGCATTAACCATCACGTAATTCCATAAGGCATTGGACCCACAAAAACACTTTTTCTTAAACCCCGTTATTTTCATTATATTGTTGTAATTATTGTCCATTCTTCTATTTTGATTTGGGCATGAAAATACCGAACGGTATTGGCGGTTTTAGGTAAATCTTTCAAATAGTACTAAAACCTCCATGTAAATCCATGAGGCGTTGGACCCACAAGACTACCAATGCATTTTCAAAACGATTTTTCTCATATAAGTCCTATTCGGCTTCGTGGGTTTAGGTAAATCTTTCAAATAGTACTAAACCCCCGTGTAAGCCCGAAAAGGCATTGAAACCCATTTTCAAAACGATTTTTCTCATTTAAGTCCTATTCGGCTTCGCGGGTTTAGGTAAATCTTTCAAATAGTACTAAACCCCCGTGTAAGCCCGAGAGGCATTGAAAACCCATTTTCAAAACGATTTTTCTCATTTAAGTCCTATTCGGCTTCGCGGGTTTAGGTAAATCTTTCAAATAGTACTAAACCCCCGTGTAAGCCCGAGAGGCATTGACTCTCATATTTTATTCATGTAAATCCTAAGGTGGTGTCAAGATTCGAATAAGCCTTTCAAATAGCATCGAATCCCGACCCCACGAGGTCTTGACCCTTTCCCTAAAAATTCTCATGGATTATACCTTGCCATTTCAATTAAAGTGTTGTGTTCCTGTCATTTCATATTCATGATTAATGTGCATGCGAATACACCATGATCATCCCATACTTGTCACTTTAGTAATTTATGTGCTGCAACCATGCCATGATTACTTGCTTGTTTGAGTGTTTATTGCTTTGATATAAAATGTGATTAAAATACACTTTGCCATGGAAACTTTAAAAAGAATAAACATGTTAATGTGGGCGTTAGAAACGAAGTTGGTGCAACCCAAGGGCTACGGCTCGCCCTGGCTTTGGGACACCATGGTATGAGTCCTTTACACGGGGGCATGGCTGGTACGCGCTTTCGTGTAAGGGATTCTACACGTTCTAACTCCCATAGGATCATGGTCTAAATTCCCCAAAGTGTGAATTAATTATCCAAAACCCCGCCATTTGACGGACCACTTTACTCTTGGAAATTGTCGACACCGGCGGAAAATTCTATCTATTATTCTTTTTATTTTCCTAGATACCGACCCCCATTTGGCGAGTGTTGTGTGTGATCTCTATCTCTTTTCCGTTTCGAGATACGAGTTGTGTGTGTGTGGGAACTTGTGTACGTGTGTGCGTGTGAGCACAAATTTGGAGTCGCCACCAACCATGGGAAATTTTAAGGTGTGGTTGGGCACCTATGTCTAATAGATTTTATCTTGTTTAGACATTTACAACAAAAAATGGTCTTGAACCAGAGATGGGTTCGGGGGTTTGCTTATGCGTGGGGAAGGTGTTAGGCACCCCACGACATCCGTTTAAGAAAACGGTTACCTCCTTTCCTAATGTTTTCTTTATTTGCTAAGCCTAGGTTTGTTGGTTTTAATTATGTACAAATGTCCCAAATTTCCGTCGTAGCAATATACCAAGAAATGGCAAATGCAATTTGACCTTCATTTGGTTTTGATTAGACTCTTTATTTCACCATCCCTTTTATCTTTGTATCTTTTAAATTTCCGGGCATTTCGGTGGTAGGATATACTTGAAATCCTAACACCTAGTGCCGGGACAAACAATTAATGTTTTTGGTGCCATATTCGGGATCTCTTTACCCTTGATTTCCAAGAGTAAAGCGGTCCGTCAAATGGCGGGGTTTTGGATGATTAATTCACACTTTGGGGAATTTTAGACCATGATCCTATGGGAGTTAGAACGTGTAGAATCCCTTACACGAAAGCACGTACCAGCCACGCCCCCGTGTAAAGGACTCATACCTTCGTTTCTAACGCCCACATTACCATGTTTACTCTTTTTAAAGTTTTCATGGCAAAGTGTATTTTAATCACATTTTTATATCAAAGCGATAAACACTCAAACAAGTAATCACGGTATATTCACAACACATAATTACAAGAACGAGTATGAAAGCGAATAGAATGTTCAAACAAGTAATCTCGGCATGTTCGCACATAAATCACAAGTATGACATAATATGGGATGACCATGGTATGTTAGCAGCACATCAATCATAAGTATGAAATGACATAAATGCAACATTTATTTGAAATGGCAAGGTACAATTCATGAGAATTTTTAGGGAAAGGGTCAAGACCTCGTGGGGTCGGGATTCGATGCTATTTGAAAGACTTATTCGAATCTCGACACCACCTTAGGATTTACATGAATAAAACAAGGCAATTTTTAGAAGAGGGTTTCAATGCCTTTTCGGGCTTACACGGGGGTTTAGTACTATTTGAAAAGACTTATCCTAAACCTCCGAAGCCAAATAGGACTTAAATGAGAAAATCTTTTTGAAAACGGGGTTTCAACGCCTTTTCGGGCTTACACGGGGGTTTAGTACTATTTGAAAAGATTTACCTAAACCCGCGAAGCCAAATAGGACTTAAATGAGAAAAATTGTTTTGAAAATGGGGTTTCAATGCCTTTTCGGGCTTACACGAAGGGTTTAGTACTATTTGAAAAGACTTATCCTAAACCTTCGAAGCCAAATAGGACTTAAATGAGAAAAATCTGTTTTGAAAATGGGGTTTCAATGCCTTTTCGGGCTTACACGAAGGGTTTAGGTGCTATTTGAAAAGATTTACCTAAACCCGCGAAGCCAAATAGGACTTATATGGGAAAAATTGTTTTAGAAATGGGTTTGCAATTTTAGGGTCCAACGCCTCATGGATTTACATGGGGTTTAGTGCTATTGAAAAGATTTACCTAAAACCACCAATACCGTTCGGTATTTTCATGCCCAAATCAAAATAGTGAAATAAATCATATTTACAACAACGTAGTAAATAATGTAAATAACCGGGTTTGAAAAAGAGTGTTTTTTGTGGATCCAATACCCTATGGAATTACGTGATGGCTAATGCCTCCTTTGAGGTCTTACATAAACCATCCACGACCAATCGGGATTATCACGCCCATTTTTACGGGGAACGGGGATAATAACAACGCAATATATTCACAAGTGCGTAAAAGTAAATAAAGCGATAAATGTATTTAAAGCATTGCGGAAAGCGATAAATATATTTAAAGCAATAATGGAATTTAAAGCGTGGGATTTTCATGGGTCCAATGCCTTATGGAATTACGTGGTGGTTAATGCCTCTTTGAGGTCTTACATAAACCATCACGACCAATCGGGATTATCACGCCCAAATCAAAATGATGACGGATAAATCATATTTACAACGTAGTAAAAATGGCAAGAAATTTAGAGCATAACGGGAAGCAATAAATTAATGGAACTTACAACAAGGGAATTTTGTGGGTCCAATGCCTATGGGATTACGTGGTGGTTAATGCCTCTTTGAGGTCTTACATAGCCCACCACGACCAATCGGGATTATCACGCCCAAATCACAAAGGGAAAAGGGGAGAAAATGACAATATTCACAATATAATACGCACAACGTGGTAAATGTAAATAAAGCGATAAATGACGATATTTAACACATGGGGATGTATTTTTCGGGTCAAATACCTCGTAGGCTAACAAGGTTGTTACGGCCTCGTTAGAGGTCTTACGCAACTGAGCCAAAGCTACTCAATATTTGCCGTACTAAAACACGAGGAGGAACCGGTGTATTTTTCGGGTCAAGACCTCGTGGGCTAACATGGTTGTCACGGCCTCGTTAGAGGTCTTACGCGAGCCGCCAAAGCCACTCAATATTGCCGTACTAAAACACACCGGGGGAGGGGGGGTAATCACAACAATATATATATATATTCACAAGTACGTAGTAAAATGTAAATAAAGCGATAAATGACTAGAAAATGTAAATAAAGCGATAAATGACAAGGAAATGTAAATAAAGCAATAAATAGACAAGGGAAATGTAAATAAAGCAATAAATAGACAAGGAAATGCAAATAAAGCAATAAATAAACTAGTAAAGCATAAATGAACTAAAATGAACTAAAGAATGTAAGAGAAAGAGAGAGAGAGAGAGAGAGGGGGGAGGATGAGGAGAGGTTAGAGAGAGAAGCACCTAATAGATGCTTCTCACTCTAAAAACACCCCCAAGAATCCCTAGAGAAAGAAGAGAGAGAAAGAGCTTAGAGAGAGAGAGATTACCTAGAGAGGAGTCTCTCTCTCTAAAACTACCCAAAAATCCCCTCCTAAAACCCCCTAAACCCCTATTTTCTGCCTAAACTAACGCTCTAGAAGGCCTAGTGCCCGAGCAAAAAGTGTGCTGAAGTGAGGGGGGGGGGTCGGTTTTATAGAAAACCGTGCACGCCTCGCGCAGGTCCATCATGCGCGGCGCATGTACGGTCCTGCGCGAGTTGTGGTACTGCCACGTGGCAGTCTTATCCTTCCACGCCAGCAGCTCCTCGAATCCTCCTCGATTTCCGTGCGCGTATCCCTTTTTTATCCGATTTTCGGGGGCAGTTTTGGAGGTCTTCCGGAACTCAAAATGGGTCATGCGGCATATCGTCGGAAAGCTCTCGACGTCCTCTTTCCAACGATATAAAGTTTGCACGAATCGGAGTTCGGACGAGGGAGTTATGGCTCCCGGAAGTCGGGGTGTCGGAGCTGTTTTTGTGCACTTTTCCGATGCAAGATTCCGGTCAAACGGGGGATGCTATCGGCGAACCGAGAGTTCCACGTCGTAGCCGGAGTCATTATCTTTCCAACGCACCCGGGCTCGCGGATCAACTTGTTGCGAGCAGGAAAGACTCTGCGCGCGAAGGCGGCTGTCCGGGAGAAAAAATGCGTTTTGCTCCCAGCGCGTTTTTTCTCAAATCTTGTCCCAGTTCGCGCGCATATTTGACCTAGCTCCCGATGTCGGATTTTGACGTTCTTGGTACCGTCGGAAAGCTTGCGCTGCCTACTTTTTGCAAGGTTCCGGATTTGCGGAAATCCGAGCTTGGACTTGTGAGATATGGCCCCGCGAACAGAGGCCACCGGGGTGTTTTTGGTCCGTTTGAGGGCAGTTTTCCGATCGGGATTCCGGCTAGCCCCGATAAATTCTTGGCGATCCGAGAGTTCCACGTCGTGCATGAATGTGTCTTCTTTCCAACGTGCCCGGGCTCGCGGATCAACTTGTTGCGAGTCAGGAAGACTCTGTGCGCAAGCGTGGTAACGTCGGTGGGAAAATTCCGGAACTTTCAGCAAAACCTTATTTTGTCGGCCTGTTTTCACGCGCGTGGTAGACGTAGCTCCCGATGTCGGATTCCGACGATCTTGGTATCGTCGGAAAGCTTGCGCTACCTACTTTTCTAACGGTACAGGCCTTGCACAGAGGCGAGCTTGGGTTCGCAAGATATGATCTTGCGAACAGAGGCCGTTGGAATGTTCCTCATGCCAAGGGGTCATCTTCTGACTGAGATTCCGGCTTGACCGGAGGAGCTCTTGACGATCCGAAAGTTGCGTGTGGTAGCTGAAGTGAACCTCTTGCCTAAGGGTCTTGGCTCGCGGACCAAGTTGCAGCGGGTCGGAGAGAATCTTTGCGCAAACGTTGCCTCCTAAATAGGCTGTTTTGTCAACAACACTTAGCAAAATTTGGCTAAGTGTTGGACCGTTTTTTCACAGTTTTGACCATAACTCCCTCGTTTCTCGTCCGTTTTTGGCCCGTAAAGTGTCGAATCGAAGCTCTCATCACGTTCTTCAGAATGGTCAAGGAGCGGTCAGTTCGATTCAGCTTTCGGTCTGGTCAATGGTCCGGTCAAACCTTGGTCAAACTTGGTCAAAATTCTCCGAACCCTGGGAAATGTATCCTGGGCCGCGTTTCGAGGACTTTCGGGCATAGTGGGCCCTAGTCGGGTCAGAAACGGCTTGGTCAAACCTTGGTCAAACTTGGTCAACTCCGGTCAAACTTGGTCAACCTTGGTCAAACTTGGTCAAATCTTGGGAAATGTGTCCCAGACCCCGTTTTGAGGTTATTTGGTGTGATGAGCCCTCATCGGATCAGGCCGACTTGGTTCGGGCTGCCTCGTTTTGCGTGTCGACACCCGAGAAAATCCCGGGGGTAAAAATGGGGTTATGACAGTTGCCCCTTCTTTGTTTGGCGTTTCTTGGTACAAGGAACGTCGGACAAAGAATAAATGACTCGATTTTTGCCCGCTGGGATTTTCTCGGTTTTCATGCCCGTCTTCAGGTACTGCGAAAAATCTTCCTCAGTTTGCATGTCACTCCCTGTCAGACGCGCTGGCTGTCAATCGGTTGACACACGGGTCAAAAGTCAAGGTAGGTTTCAGATTCTTGGTTTTCTTCTCAAAACTCCACTTTTCCTACTTCTGCTTTCCCCTTCCCTTCTAGCTCAGATCTCGCGCTCCGAAAGTTCGTTCGCCTTTCTGAGGTAAGTCGCCATGTGCGCGCCTTTGTGAGGCATATATTTTGAAAATTAAGGGCTAAGTTCGGGATTTACACAAACTTAGGAAATCTGTGTTTGTTTTTTTTAGTTGGAGACTTGAAATTTGTTCGAGTCTCAAATCTGGTGGTTCGACGGTTTGGCATTTTGAATCCCAACACGTCAAGGAGGTTAATTTGAGACTTCGAATTTGTTTAAGTCTCAAATTGGGTGGTTCAACAGTTTGGCATTTGAATCCAAACATGTTGAGGGTGATTTGACTTGGGGACTACCCAAGTTGCAAATCGAGTGGTTCAACGGCTTGGCATTTGAATCCAAACACGTTGAGGGGTGATTTGACTTGGGGACTACCTAAGCTGCAAACCGAGTGAACCAACGGTTTGGAACCCTGAATCCAAACACGTTGGGGGGTGATCTGACTTGGGGACTACCCAAGCTGCAAATCGAGTGAACCAACGGTTTGGAACCTTAAATCCAAACACGTTGAGGGGTGATCTGACTTGGGGACTACCCAAGCTGCAAATCGAGTGAACCAACGGTTTGGAATCTCAGTCCAAACACGTTGAGGGGTGATCTGACTTGGGGACTACCCAAGCTGCAAATCGAGTGAACCAACGGTTTGGAATCTCAGTCCAAACACGTTGAGGGGTGATCTGACTTGGGGACTACCCAAGCTGCAAATCGAGTGAACCAACGGTTTGGAATCTCAGTCCAAACACGTTGAGGAGTGATCTGACTTGGGGACTACCCAAGCTGCAAATCGGGTGGTTCAACGGTTTGGAATCTCAGTCCAAACAAGTTGAGGAGTGATCTGACTTGGGGACTACCCAAGCTGCAAATCGGGTGGTTCAACGGTTTGGAATCTCAGTCCAAACAAGTTGAGGAGTGATCTGACTTGGGGACTACCCAAGCTGCAAATCGGGTGGTTCAACGGTTTGGAATCTCAGTCCAAACAGGTTGAGGGGTGATCTGACTTGGGGACTACCCAAGCTGCAAATCGGGTGGTTCAACGGTTTGGAATCTCAGTCCAAACAGGTTGAGGAGTGATCTGACTTGGGGACTACCCAAGCTGCAAATCGGGTGGTTCAACGGTTTGGAATCTCAGTCCAAACAGGTTGAGGGGTGATCTGACTTGGGGACTACCCAAGCTGCAAATCGGGTGGTTCAACGGTTTGGAATCTCAGTCCAAACAGGTTGAGGGGTGATCTGACTTGGGGACTACCCAAGCTGCAAATCGGGTGGTTCAACGGTTTGGAATCTCAGTCCAAACAGGTTGAGGAGTGATCTGACTTGGGGACTACCCAAGCTGCAAATCGGGTGGTTCAACGGTTTGGAATCTCAGTCCAAACAGGTTGAGGAGTGATCTGACTTGGGGACTACCCAAGCTGCAAATCGGGTGGTTCAACGGTTTGGAATCTCAGTCCAAACAAATTGAGGGGTGATCTGTGATTCGACATTTCGTCAAATCGCAACTTTGATGGTTAGACCCAGTTTGGAAATTCATCCAAACGGTCATGGACAACATTGTTTGTTTGACTGTTATTGTTGTTCTCTTTTTTTGTATGATTTCGATCATTGTATGCTTCCTATATTTTGAGAATGAGATGTACCTGATTTCTCTGACTCTTTGATTGTTCATTGTTCTTTTTCGCAGATGTCTGACCGAGGTAGTGGTAGCAGAGATTGTCGCCGGTCCTCACGCCTTGGATTCTTGTGAATGTATGAACATTGAGGGTCAGATCTTAAGAAAGACCTGAGGTAGACTTGGGGTCATGTGAATTTAGCTTGCCCTTCTTGGGTTTGTCGCCGATGGTGGCATTCTATGTGGTTCATTCCTGAGGGACTTCGGCTTTGTGTGCTCTAGGTGCCATGCGAGCTCCATCGAGGTGGTTGTTGCTCTGTCTGCTGGGTCGGAGTGCACTCGCATTCCATACTTTAGGCTTAACTATCTCGTAGGTTAGCTGCGGATTTGAATCATCAAAGGATCGGGTCTTATACATCCAAGAGGCCCACTTCTATCATCATTGGGTCTTACTCCTTTCTTGAGGCCCATTTCATCATCATCGGGTCTTACTCCTTCACGAGGCCCATTTCAGCAACTCTTGGGTCTTACTCCTTTACGAGGCCCATTTCTATCAATGTCGGGACTTACTCCTTCACGAGGCCCATTTCTATCATCATTGGGTCTTACTCCTTCACAGGGCCCATTTCATCATCATCGGGTCTTACTCCTTCATGAGGCCCATTTTAGCAACTCTTGGGTCTTACTCCTTCACGAGGCCCATTTCATCATCATCGGGTCTTACTCCTTCATGAGGCCCATTTCAGCAACTCTTGGGTCTTACTCCTTCACGAGGCCCATTTCAGCAACTCTTGGGTCTTATTCCTTCACGAGGCTCATTTCCATCAATGTCTGGACTTACTCCTTCACGAGGCCCATTTCTATCAATGTTGGGACTTACTCCTTCACGAGGCCCATTTCTATCAATATCGGGACTTACTCCTTCACGGGGCCCATTTCTATCAATGTTGGGACTTACTCCTTCACGAGGCCCATTTCAGCAAATCTCGGGTCTTACTCCTTCATGACGCCCATTTCAGCAAATCTTGGGTCTTACTCCTTCACGACGCCCATTTCATCATCATCGGGTCTTGCTCCTTCACGAGGCCCATTTCTATCAATGTCGGGACTTACTCCTTCACAATGCCCATTTCTATCGTCATTGGGTCTTACTCCTTCACGAGGCCCATTTCAGCAAATCCTGGGTCTTACTCCTTCATGAGGCCCATTTCAGCAACTCTTGGGTCTTACTCCTTCACAAGGCCCATTTCAGCAGATCCTGGGTCTTACTCCTTCACGAGGCCCATTTCTATCAGTGTCGGGACTTACTCCTTCACGAGGCCCATTTGGATGACTCTTCGAATTTTTCCAATTTTTCTCTGACAAAAATGGAAAAATTTGCCCCAGTATGCAGTGTCGAATAAATTTTTCTAGCTTCTTGAAGATAGAAAAATTTTGCCCCAGTGTGGAACAATACATGCTGATGCGGAATCCTGGATTTCTTCCTCTATCTCCTTTGCATCGGACTGCGATAACCACCCGAGAGTCGAACTATTTTCCTTCGAAATTTTTCAAAACCCTTTTGAAAAATTTTGGCCCAGTATGGAATATCGAAACAAATTTTTCCAGCTTCTCGAAGATGGAAAAATTTTGCCCCAGTATGGCATTATCTTGATCGGTACGAGTTTCCAAACTCTTCATGCACATACTTCTTGGTTTGGTCCAAACTAACCGCCCGGGTCTCGAACCAGCTCTTCTTCACAATTTTTCAGTTGACTGAAAAATTTGCCCCAGTGTGGAATCACACGTGTCGATGCAGAATCCAAATTTCCGCTTCTGTCCCCTTTTGCCCTGAATCGAGACAGCCGTATGAGTGTTGAGCCACTTCTCCTTTAAAATTTTTCAAAACCCCTTTCGAAAAATTTGCCCCAGTGTGTTGTCAAATTCGATCATGAGACATTTCTTGGCTGCTTCTTAACTTTTCCGGTCTTCTCAGTGCTGACAACTCGCTCTTGGTCATTAGCTCATCTGGTCGGTCTGTCTGATGCTCTTGATCATTTGGTCAGGACGACACTTTCTCAATCTTCGATCCGTCCGGTCAAGCCTTTGATTCTTTCATCACATTCTTGACGGTGGTAGTCCTCTCTTGATCTCTGGTTTGTCTTCTAATTTTTCCGTTCGCGGAAAAATTGCCCCAGTGTGGTACAACAAGATCAATGGTGAGACCCATGGATAAACCGAAGGTCTGTCACACGTTTTCCCCAATTCGGGTCTCATTTCTTTCTCAGAAACCTTTCTCGCATGGCTATTCAGAATTCCTTATTCCCGGGCTTCGATACTATCACCGATTTGGGAGATTCTGCAAGAGGTGTCCATTCGCCTGGATGATGTAGATCTTCAGTGACCTAGAAATCTGCCTCAGTATCGACCTCCATGTCTGCTGAGTGTGTCTATGATGAGAGATTTCCTTCCAATTTTCTGGAACCTTTGAATACCACCCACGGTTTGGTAGAACCAAGAAGGAAAAATTGCCCCAGTATCAAGGTTGAGACTGGGGCTTGGCCTTCGTTTTCTTATGGACAACATTCGACCAAAGCCAGTGTATGGGATTGTGTTTGGGCATTTTCTGGTCAAGGCATGCTGTTTGAAGGGAGTCTAGGGAGAAAGTGCTCAACATCTTTCAGGGTTTTTTGGCCAGTGGCTTGACTGGTGGTTTAGAGGGTGAAATGAATTTCATAGGTTGTTGCAATTCTGTACAAATCCTTCTTTGAAAAATTTTCCTCATTCAAGATTTCGAGGACTGTTTTTTAGAAAATCATTTTTCAAATCTTTTTATTCTTAGAAAATCATTAAAGGGTATAATCTTTTGAAAATTCTTTCAAATGCATGCATCGTCTGAGAGAGGCTAGGCAAAGCCTTGCTTCCTTTATAGTTAATGGGTGCCTCTGCTCAACAACCATCCCTTACCGAGAATGGAAAGCGTGGTCCCTCGGGTTAATCTGTTTGGCATTATCCTGTGAGCTTTCTGAGTGAGCTCTTCTTTTATTTCTTTTTGAATTGGGGTGAGGCTTCAAACATTGAAGTCACTCTTGTTTGGCCCGAAGGCCATGGTGCAAAGTGGACGGTGCCCTTTATGAGATACGACCTCTTGAAGGTGCGTGATCTAGATTCCATCATTACCAGTTTTTGACCAAAAGTTCATTGCTACATGACCAACCGATCATCGATGATCAGTGAGGTCTTTGTTGGCTTGTAACGTGGCCTTGGGGTTAAAAGGGTGCTTGAAACGAAGGATATAAGGCTCAAAATTACTTCATGATGTTTCCTTGGCACAAGCTCCTTAGGCTAAGCAGTCGCTCCCAGTTAGGAAGGACTTTCAAAGGACCGTAATGTAAGGCTTTGGTTCTCCTAGGCTTATGGGAGGATAATTTTGGCTTTGAAATTACTTGAGGGGTTTTCCTAAAGTCAAGGATTACTCTTCGTTTGAATTTCACTCCATTAAGCACTACCCTAGTCCTCAATTTGAATATTTCACTAGACTCTCCTATTCACTGAGTTTTAGCTTTCCTTGGATTGACTTTTCCTTCAGTTTTTGGACTTCTTTTCCCCTTTCTTTTTTTTTTCTTTTTTTTGGGGAATTCACTTGATTGACTTTGTTTCCTTTGAAAAATCTCATTTACTCACTTTGTTTGCTTTTACCTAGTGTGAGACTCTCACAACCATTTAACCTACCCCAGTGTGGGGGGTAATCCTTGACTGGTTTTTCATAGAAGAAAAACGAACAGGCTCAACTTGGTTAGCAAGTGGCATTTTTCTACAAGTGGGAGGATAGTTGAACGGAGGCCTTTTCCGTCATCCTGAGTACTGACTTCTTAGCCTAGAGAGCTTAAGTGCCATTTCATAAATCCGGGTGAATTTTCTTTAAAAAATATATTCTTTGGATCAGCGGGGTTTACAAGCGGTATAACTGTTTGGATAGTAGAAACAATGCCTCCATCATTTCATATCCAATCAATTGGTCAGTGAAGCTAGAACTTTTAGTCACCTACTGGTTTAGGATCACACCAACATTGGTCGTGAAAAGT
Organism: Fagus sylvatica; assembly: GCA_907173295.1. NCBI lineage: Eukaryota > Viridiplantae > Streptophyta > Magnoliopsida > Fagales > Fagaceae > Fagus > Fagus sylvatica. Next base: position 36,900,627 of record OU015762.1, read on the forward strand.
AGGAATCATGTGCAAAAGGGTTAAGTGCTTCATGTGTTTGAGAAAAAAGTGTTTCGGGCGTGGGTGTTCAGAGAACACATGCCGCTCCTTCTCAGTAGTGGATAGTAATTTTACTTAGACACCTCATTTTCCATGAGTGGAATTGTGGTGTTGACTCGTCCCTCTCATGGATGCATGCATTTCAAACAAATCTTTTTGTGATTTTGAATTTATTATGCACATTTTTTGGAAAAGCATAGATTTTGGAAAATTTGTACAAGATTGCAACAAACTACTCAACATAGATATAGGAAAGTTTGTGGGATCATGATTGGATCTCAATGGTTCTCTTGTGCTTTGCCTTCCGTGGGTGGTATTGATGTCTCCTGCTGGTGGGGGGTCAGTCCGCTTAGTGTGTACTTCTTCCTCTTCGGTGGTGGTGATGTCTGGGTCTTGAGAATTCATCCTTGGCGATGCGGGATCCAGGCTCCGGTGCTCCTTGAAATGGTTCGCTCTGTCTGATCTCTTGATGGCCCATTGGCGCGAAAGCCAAGTGTTGACCTAGCCTTCTTCATGGGAACAGTATGCATACTTGGCTTCCTGGCTTGAACCATGGTGGGTACTTCTAGCTCCGAGTGACCAAGCTCTTGTATCTTCCGTTTGAGTGTCACGCATCTGTTGGTGCAGTATTCGGCTTTCTCCTTATCAGAACTGCACTGGTCATCTAGATTTCGAAAGTTCGACATAAGCTTTGGTTGAGTTTTGGGCACTGTATGCTCCCCTACCTCTGAGAGTGTTGGTAGCGTGGTCAAATGAACTGGCTGAATGCCACAGGTAGTGGGCCCTTGAGACTGAGGAGAAGGGATGACAGTTTCATCTTTGCGACGCTCAGGGGGCCATGCAATGATCACACTTGGAGTAGAGCCCTCGTTGATTCTAAGAATCCCATGATCAACAAGGTCTTGTACCTTATTCTTCAAAGCATGGCAATCCTCTAGCGAATGGCCAGGTCTTCCAAAATGGAATTCACATTTTTTGGATGAATCATGAAGAAGATGAGGGCTTTGTTTCAAGAAAACCGGTGAGATTAACCTTTTCTCCAACAACCTTGGGTAGAGCTCATCCATAGGCATAGGCAAAGTACAAAATTTTCTCGGCTCTGACTTTAGTTTTGCGGAGGAAGAAAGATTTCGGCTGGATTGGTATCGCCCAGTGTGAAGCATGAGAGTTCCTTGCCTTCGGTGTCTTTCTGTTTCCCGTTTGCTTAGTGACTTCGTACTTGCCTGTCCTATAGTAGAGTGAGAGGCAAGGTCCCTGATTGCCTTTCTATCGTCTTTCAGCAAAGTGCCCGTAAGGGTGATTAGCTGGTGCATTGATTGGACCACTTCATCGAGTTGTTTCTCTAACTGCTCAACTCTCTCAACTACATCCTTGGGTGTGTGCCGCTTGTGAGGGGTCATACGACGATCAACTTCCTTTGGCTCTTCTTTCTTGCTAATCGGACTTTGAGCTTCTTTTTCAAATTCTTCACTGCCTTTTGAGGAATGCCCATCTACGTCAGAATGGGGTTCAATTGTATCTCCTTGGTTGCTAGGGTATAATGGTTGTCCTTGCAAACTTCTGATGTCTGAGTGATCATCTTCCTTCTTGTTCATCACATTCTCTTCTCTATTGCCATACATATGTAGAGACTGAGGGCCTTCAAGGGTATTCCGATTCCCTTTTGGAGATGGATCGTTCTCGGGTGCGACGTTGGGATCAACTGTTCGCACTTCATTCTCCACATCAGGCTTGGCCAGTGCTAGTAAGGCTGATGCATCCACCATCTTTGTACTCCTCATAGTCTTTTCGACCTTGGCATCTAATTGGAAGTCTCTTTCTTCAGGCTTTGAAGGTTGCACCGGTGGTGGGCCCAAATTGGTGTGAGAATGTCCTCCTGTGTTATCTTCGGATGTATCTTTGTTAATGTCTTCTACTTGCTTCTCACTTTCCGTGTCACGTTTCACCAAAAGGCGTACGAAATTCAGAAGGTCGTTGAACTTCTCCTCGAATGAAGCCATGCGGATATCCTGTGCACTAGGCCCACTTGTTTCTCCCGTCATTTGTTCGTGAATGTAGATACAACCTAGAGAGGTAAACAACGTCAAGTTAGATTTTGAATTCACAATTGAATGCATGGCCTTGGCTCACTTTGTGGGTAAACCATGGCTAAGTATTTATGCGTCCATCCTAACAACGCCCCCCCCCTTGTCATAACCCCATTTTTACCCCCGGGATTTTCTCGAGTGTCGGCGCGCAAAACGAGACAGCCCGAACCAAGCCGGTCTGATCCGACGAGGGCTCTCCGCATCAAATACTCCCAAGAAGAAGGTCCGAGACACATTTCCCAAGGTTTGACCAAGTTTGACTAGGGTTGACCGAAGTTTGACCGAGGTTTGACCGAGCTGTTTCCAGCCCGACTAGGGTCCGCCTTGCCCAGAAACCCTTGAAATGAAGTCCGGGGTACACTTCCAAGAGTTTGGAGAGCTTTGACCAAATCCGACCAAGTTTGACCAAGGTTGACCAAGTTTGACCAAGGTTTGACCGGACTATTGACCAGACCAAAAACTGGATCGAACTGACCACCCCTTGACCAAGGTATAGAGAATATCAAGAGCTTCGATTCCGTACTTTACGGGTCGAAAACGGACGAGAAACGAGAGAGTTGTGGCCAAAACTGCGAAAAAACGGTCCGATACTTAGCCAAATTTTTGGTAAGTATTGTTGACAAAACAGCCTATTTGGGAGGCAACGTTTGCGCAAAGATTCTCTCCGACCCGCTGCAACTTGGTCCGCGAGCCAAGACCCTTAGGCAAGAGGTTCACTTCAGCTACCACACGCAACTTTCGGATCGTCAAGAGCTCCTCCGGTCAAGCCGGAATCTCAGCCAAAAGTTGACCCCTTGGCATAAGGAACCTTCCGACGGCCTCCGTTCGCAGGATCATATCTCGCGAACCCAAGCTCACCTCTGCGCAAGGCCTGTACCGTTAAAAAGTAGGTATCGTAAGCTTTCCGGCGATACCAAGATCGTCGGAATCCGACATCGGGAGCTACGTCTACCACGCGCGTGAAAACAGGCCGACGAAATAAGGCTGTGCTGAAATTTCCGGAATTTTCCCACCGACGTTGCCGCGCTTGCGCACAGAGTCTTCCTGACTCGCAACAAGTTGATCTGCGAGCCCGGGCACATTGGAAAGAGGACACATCCATGCACGACGTGGAACTCTCGGATCGCCAAGAATTTATCGGGGTCAGCCGGAATCCTGATCGGAAAACTGCCCTCAAACGGACCAAAAACACCCCGGTGGACTCTGCTCGCGGGGCCATATCTCACGAGTCCAAGCTCGGATTCCCGCGAATCCGGAACCTTGCAAAAATAGGCAGCGCAAGCTTTCCGACGGTACCAAGAGAACGTCAAAATCCGACATCGGGAGCTAGGTCAAATATGCGCGCGAACTGGGACAAGATTTGAGAAAAAACGCGCTGGGAGCAAAACGCATTTTTTCTCCCGGACAGCCGCCTTCGCGCGCAGAGTCTTTCCTGCTCGCAACAAGTTGATCCGCGAGCCCGGGTGCGTTGGAAAGATAATGACTCCGGCTACGTCGTGGAACTCTCGGTTCGCCGAAAGCATCCCCCGTTTGATCGGAATCTTCGCCGGAAGAGTGCACGAAAACAGCTCCGATACCCCGACTTCCGGGAGCCATAACTCCCTCGTCCGAACTCCGATTCGTGCAAACTTTATATCGTTGGAAAGAGGACGTCGAGAGCTTTCCGACGATATGCCGCATGACCCAGTTTGAGTTCCAGAAGACCTCCAAAACTGCCCCCGAAAATCGGATAAAAAAGGGTACGCGCACGGAAATCGAGGAGGATTCGAGGGGCTGCTGGCGTGGAAGGATAAGACTGCCACGTGGCAGTACCACAACTCGCGCAGGACCGTCATGCGCCGCGCATGATGGTGCTGCGCGAGGCGTGCACGGTTTTCTATAAAACCGACCCTCCCCCCCCTCATTTGCACATAGTTTTTGCTCGGGCACTAGGCCTTCTAGAGCTTAGTTTAGGCAGAAAATAGGGGTTTAGGGGGTTTTAGGAGGGGGTTTTTGGGGTAGTTTTAGAGAGAGAGACTCCTCTCTAGGTAATCTCTCTCTCTCTCTAGGCTCTTTCTCCCTCTTCTTTTTCTTTAGGGATTTTGGGGGGTTTTTAGAGTGAGAAGCACCTATTAGGTGCTTCTCTCTCTAACCTCCCCTCATCTTCCCACTCCTCTCTCTCTCTCTCTCTCTTTCTCTTACATTTTTTTAGTTCATTTATTTCATTCATGCTTTACTAGTTTCTTATTTGTCCATTTATTGCTTTATTTACATTTCCTTGTCATTTATTGCTTTATTTACATTTCCTTGTCATTTATTGCTTTCTTTACATTTCTAGTCATTTATCGCTTTCTTTACATTTCTAGTCATTTATCGCTTTATTTACATTTTATACGCACTTGTGAATATTTGTTGTGATTATCCCCCCCCTCCCCCGGTGTGTTTTAGTACGGCAATATTGAGTGGCTTTGGCGGCTCGCGTAAGTCCTCTAACAAAGGCCGTTGACAACCATGTTAGCCCACGAGGTCTTGACCCGAAAAATACACCGGTTTCCTCGTGTTTTAGTACGGCAAATATTGAGTAGCTTTGGCTCAGTTGCGTAAGTCCTCTAACGAGGCCGTAACAACCTTGTTAGCCTACGAGATATTTGACCCGAAAAATACATCCCCATGTGTTAAATAAACGTCATTTATCGCTTTATTTACATTTACTACGTTGTAAATATTATATTGTGGATATTGTCATTTTCCCATTTTTTCCCTTTGTGATTTGGGCGTGATAATCCCGATTGGTCGTGGTGGACTATGTAAGACCTCAAAGAGGCATTAACCACCACGTAATTCCATAGGCATTGGACCCATTAAAAACCCGTGTTTTAAGTCCATTATTTGTTTAAATATTTATCGTTTCCGCATTTTAAATCGCTTTATCGCTTACATTTACTACGTTGTGAATATTATATTGTGGATATTGTCGTATTATCCCGTTTTCCCATTGTGAAATTTGGGCGTGATAATCCCGATTGGTCGTGGTGGACTATGTAAGACCTCAAAGAGGCATTATCCACCATGTAATTCCATAGGAATTGGACCCACGAAAATCCTTTGTTTAAACCCCGTTATTTTCATTATTTACTACGTTGTTGTAAATATTGTCCATTTTTCATTATTTTGATTTGGGCATGAAAATACCAAACGGTATTGGTGGTTTTAGGTAAGTCTTTCAATAGCACTAAACCCCATGTAAATCCATGAGGCGTTGGACCCGTAAATTGCAAAACCCATTTTCAAATAGATTTTCTCATTTAAGTCCTATTTGGCGTCGAAGGTTTGGATAAGTCTTTCAATAGCACCAACCCTTCGTGTAAGCCCGAAAAGGCATTGAAACCCCATTTTCAAATAGATTTTCTCATTTAAGTCCTATTTGGCGTCGAAGGTTTGGATAAGTCTTTCAATAGCACCAACCCTTCGTGTAAGCCCGAAAAGGCATTGAAACCCCGTTTTCAAATAGATTTTCTCATTTAAGTCCTATTTGGCGTCGAAGGTTTGGATAAGTCTTTCAATAGCACCAACCCTTCGTGTAAGCCCGAAAAGGCATTGAAACCCCGTTTTCAAATAGATTTTCTCATATAAGTCCTATTTGGCGTCGAAGGTTTGGATAAGTCTTTCAATAGCACCAACCCTTCGTGTAAGCCCGAAAAGGCATTGAAACCCCATTTTCAAATAGATTTTCCCATATTAAGTCCTATTTGGCGTCGAAGGTTTGGATAAGTCTTTCAATAGCACCAACCCTTCGTGTAAGCCCGAAAAGGCATTGAAACCCATTTTCAAATAGATTTTCTCATTTAAGTCCTATTTGGCGTCGGAGGTTTGGATAAGTCTTTCAATAGCACCTACCCTCCGTGTAAGCCCGAAAAGGCATTGAAACCCTCTTTTTTAGATTGTTTTGTTTATTCATGTAAATCCTATGGTGGTGTCGGGATCCGAGTAAGTCTTTCAATAGCATCGAATCCCGACCCCACGAGGTCTTTGACCCTTTCCTTAAAAACTCTTGTGTTTAATAAATTGCACTTTGCATTAAGCATTATATTCATGCCGATCCATATTTGTCATCTTCATTCATTTCATGATACATGTGTTGCGACTATGCCATGACTATTTTGCTTGGATATTTTGCCATCTTACCATCTTGATACTTGCTTGATTGTTTATTGCTTTGATATAAAAATGTGATTAAAATACACTTTGCCATGAAAACTTTAAAAAGAGTAAACATGGTAATGTGGGCGTTAGAAACGAAGGTATGAGTCCTTTACACGGGGGCGTGGCTGGTACGTGCTTTCGTGTAAGGGATTCTACACGTTCTAACTCCCATAGGATCATGGTCTAAAATTCCCCAAAGTGTGAATTAATCACCCAAAACCCCGCCATTTGACGGACCGCTTTACTCTTGGAAATCAAGGGTAAAGAGATCCCGAATATGGCACAAAAACATTAATTGTTTGTCCCGGCACTAGGTGTTAGGATTTCAAGTATATCCTACCACCGAAATGCCCGGAAATTTAAAAGATACAAAGATAAAAGGGATGGTGAAATAAAGAGTCTAATCAAAACCGAACGAAGTCATATTACGTTTGCCATTTTTGGTATATCGTACGACGGAAATCGGGACATTTGTACATAATAAAAACCAACAAACTTAGGCTTAGCAAATAAAGAAAACATTAGGAAGGAGGTAACCGTTTTCTTAAACGGATGTCGTGGGGTGCCTAACACCTTCCCCACGCATAAGCAAACCCCCGAACCTATCTCTGGTTCAAGACCATTTAGTTGTAGATGTCTAAATAGGGTAAAATCTATTAGACATAGGTGCCCAATCACACCTTAAAATTTCCCATGATTGGTGGCGACTCCAAATTTGTGCTCACACGCACACACGTACACAAGTTCCCACACACACACAACTCGTATCTCGAAACGGAAAAGAGATAGAGGAACACACACAACACTCGCCAAATGGGGGTCGGTATCTAGGAAAATAAAAAAGAACTTACTTTAGTACTTTTAGTAGAAGATTTTCCGCCGGTGTCGACAGCTTGGCGACTCCACTGGGGACTTAGAGGGTTTAAGCCTATAGTCTTTCGGTGTTTTCTTTGCTAAGCATGTGTGTATATATTTGTTGGTATTCATTATTTGATTCATTCTTTATTTCATCTTGTATAGTGTTTTGATTTTGGCATGTCTATATTCTTGTATATAAACTGCGAACATAGGATAGAGATTTATTTTATGCAACACATATTGTATATTGTGCCTTGTACAAAAAAAGTCTTTTCCCTTTTTACTTTCAAAATCATGACATATACACTCATTGGACTTTTGGGTCGAACCCGGACTCAGGTGGGGCTGGGCTAGTACAGGCTCCACCACGAACCCTTTTATATCTAGGACATGGAACACGAGAATCCACCCTTCTCCCTTCACACCCGTGGAGATCGAGGGGGGCGTGCAAGTGCTTCCCCGGTGATCCAATACCCTTTCGACTTCCTTCGGGAGGATGAAACGGGCATGATCATCGGCCCCTTTAGGAAACAGAATTCCAAGCTGTGTCATACCATGTTGCATATAGTAAGCTATAGTGTAGAAAACCTACCTGTGAGGGCTCTGGTAAAAGCCAACCGAGTGAACATCCAACCTAAGATAGGATACCCAAAAATAGGATGTGTCTTTTCAAAATGAGTCAAGGGAAAAGCGTTGTGCTATTTTCCAGGTGGTGATAAAATAATTGGAGCCGACTCAGGTTCTATCTATCTAAACCTTTGTTTGCATGTCATTGTTTGATAAAGGGATAGGATAACCACGTTGTCCATACCCGTTGCAAACCACTCAAACCCAAAGAGTTCCAAACTCTACATGGGATGTATAGAGTCGTACCGTATCTAACCAAAAGTATGACCCTCACATTAACCGACATCGGTTCCCAAAAATCTTTCAAAAATGGAACCGAACGCCGAAAGGCTCGTCGAATTTCAGTAATGTGAGAGTCTAACTTTTCGTTGATACACGTTTTGTACATAGTCTTGTCGTCCCCAACCAAAAGTACGACCCTCGCATTAACCGACATCGGTTCCCTCCAAAAATTTTCAAAATGGAACCGAACGCCGAAAGGCTCGTCGAATTTTCAGTAATGTGAGAGTCTAGCTTTTCGTTAGTACGATCATACCCGTCATGTACATAGTCAAGTCATCCTCAACCAAAAGTACGATTATCACATCAACCGACGTTGGTCCCTCAAAATTTTCAAAATGGGACCGAACGCCGAAAGGCTCGTCAAAATTTTGGATGTGATAGTCTACCTTTTCGTTGATACGTATGTACCCATTGTGTATAGAGTCATGTCATCCTCAACCAAAAGTACGACCCTCGCATTTACCGACATCGGTTTCCAAAAAAAAAAAAACTTTCAAAATGGAACCGAACGCCGAAAGGCTCGTCAATTTTTGGTAATACGAGAGCCTACCTTTTGGTTGATACGATCGTGTATAGAGTCATGTCGTCCTCAACCAAAAGTACGACCCTCGCATTTACCGACATCGGTTTCCAAAAAATCTTTCAAAATGGAACCGAACGCCGAAAGGCTCGTCAATTTTTGGTAATGCGAGAGCCTATCTTTTCGTTGGTACGATTGTAACCATCATGTATAGAGTCAAGTCATCCCCAACCAAAAGTACGACCCTTCGCACTAACTGACATCGGTTCCCTCCAAAAAAAAATTTTCAAAAAAAATGGAACCGAACGCCGAAAGGCTCGTCAAATTTTGGTAATGCAAGAGTCTATCTTTTCGTTGGTACGTTTGTAAACCCCAAGAGTTTCCAAACTGTATAGAGTCGTGTCGTCCTTAACCAAGAGTATGACCTTCGCACTAACGGCCATCGGTTCTCAAAAACCTTTCAAAATAGAACCGAACGCCGAAAGGCTCGTCAAATTTTGATAGTGCGAAAGCCCATCTCTTCGTTGACAAATCCATACATGTGTCAATCCTAAAGAGTTCTCAACTCTACATAGGAGTCTAGATACTTACCCGTTGTGTTGTCCGTCAACCAAGAATACGACCTTCACACTTATCGACACTGGTTCCCTCCAAAAAATTTTCAAAATGGGACCAAGCGCCGAAAGGCTCGTCGAATTTCCAGAGTGGTGTGAAAGCCTATTTTTTTGGTTGACAATGCCACTATATACATACATGAGTTCTTAACTCTATAGATGTCTACTTGTGTCATCCCGACCCTCATATTGATTGACGTCGGTCACCCAAATTTCAAAATAAAGCCATGAGCCGAAAGGCTCGCCAATTTCTGGCAACCCAATAGAAGAACCCATCCGTTCATCAATGCATATTGCATTCATGCATACCATGCATACACATACATACTTAGCCATGGTTTACCCGCAAAGTAAGCCAAGGTCATGCATACAACTGTGAATTCAAAGTCTAACTTGACGTTGTTTACCTCTCTAGGTTATATTTGCATTCGCAATCAAATGGCGGGAGAAACAAGTGGACCCGGACCTAGCGAGCAAGAAATCCGGATGGTCGCTCTGGAGCGAAAATTCGACGAACTCCTCAGCTTCGTGCAACTAATAGCAAAACGAAATACGGAGGATGAGAACCAAAGAAAGGAAGACGACAAGGATACCAATGAAGGAGAACCGGAGGGACATTCCAACACCAACGTGACTCCACCAAGGCCGCCGACGCCACCAAAGCCAGAAGGGAAGGACTCCCAGCTGGACAGCAAGATTGATAGCTTGGAGGAGAAGATCAGGCTCATACAGGGTTTGAACTCTTTCGGAAACACGGACTTTTCGAGCATGTCCTGGTTCCCCAATATGACGGTGCCACCCAAGTTCAAGGCCCCGGAGTTCGAAAAATACAATGGGAGAGGAGACCCCATGATCCATCTGCAAATGTACTGCCGAAAGATGGCACCCTATGCCGACAATGAGCCGTTGCTGATCCAGACGTTTCAAGATACCCTGACAGGGAATGCGGCAGAGTGGTACTCACAGTTGAAGAAGATCTCTCATTGGAAGGAACTGGCGGATACCTTCTTGGCTCAATACGGGTTTAACTCCCAAATAGCTCCGGATCGGTTCGACCTTCAAAGGATGGAAAAGAAGAGCAACGAGACCTTCAGGGAATATGCCCAAAGGTGGAGAGAGAAAGCGGCTCGAGCACGCCCGCCACTAGACGAAAGAGAGATGATCAAGATCTTCGTTGATACACTGAAGAACCCCTACTTCGACCGGATGATGGGACTACAAATGCAGTTCTTTGTAGACCTGATACCGGTGGGTGACAGGATTGAAGATGCCTTGAAAACAAAGAAAATAGTGGACATGACGGCCCTAATGGCATTAGCCGAGCAGGCCGCCAAGAAAGCTCCGACAAAGAGGAAGGAAGGAGATGTGCAAATGATAGGGAGAAACAACGGAAGACCAAGGCAAGTCCTCCCGACTTTCACCATGCAACCGATACAACCTAGGCCTATTCAAGCCCCGGCTCCGACTCAGGCTCCAACCCCAGCCCCGGCACCTCAGATGCCGGCAAGGCCGGAAGGAAACCAACCCAATGACAACAGGTGGCCCAGAAAAGAGCCAAGGCAATTCACGCCTTTACCTATGCCTATGACAGAGTTATACCCCATCCTGATAGAGAAGAGCCTAATCTCACCTATTGTCCCGAAACCTTACAACGGCCCGCAAAGAAGGGATTTCAACCCAAATTCGGCCTGCGATTTCCACTTTGGGGAAGTGGGACACACTGTTGAAAATTGCGGCCAGCTGAGGCATCGGGTTCAAGACCTAATTGATCACGGAGTCCTGAAGTTTGAAGGACTACCCAACATCACCACCAACCCTTTGCCTAAACACCCAGAAGGAGGCGTAAACATGGTTGAGGTAGAGGAAGGGAACGAGGAGAGTATCGCGTGGAGGCGTCTCTTTTATACCTTGGAGAAGCAGAAACACATCACCCCGTTGGACGCACCACCGGGGCCGTCAACAGGGGACTCATGTGAATATCACTCGGGGGCGAGAGGGCACAGCCTAGATTGTTGCGAAGAGTTCAAGAAGAAAGTCACCAATCTGATGGAAAATGGGATAGTGGGGAGAGAAGAAATACCATCAAAAGGAAGTCGTCAACCAGATGACCCCTCCGAGTTCGACTGGTACGCGGAGATCAATCTGGATGACATCGTGGAAGACGAGATGGATCTCGATAACCTGCAAGATGAAGAAGCCGATTGGGGATACTTCATGGAGGATGATACTGATGAATGGAGAGATGTTGATCTCACCGAATTCTTCCAATTCCCGTACTTGATAATGCCACCTGGGTTTGTGACACCGGAATTTGAGATATTCTACGAGGATGGGGATCCGGAGGTCCATTTGCAAAAGTACGGCGAGAAGATGGCCTTGCATTTGGAGAATGAGCTTTTGATGATCTCAGTGTTTCCCGAGAGCCTGTCGAAACAAACTGCTGCCTGGTTCTATCAGCTGAGGAACCTTACCGGCTGGGATGATTTGGTAAGAGTCTTCTTGGAGCGATATCGCTTCAATCCCCATTCGATTCTAGAATACTTGGGTCTGAAGAAAGATGAAGAGCCCTACATCATCCCCGACCCGGGAGTGGGTGAAGTGATTGTGGAAATCAAAGAAGAACCAAGCGTGCTGTCCCTACCAGCATTGACTGAAGAAGAAGAAAAGGGAGTCAAGGCACCACCACTAAACCTCATCACCACCGCCACTACTGAAGAAGAAGACGCTGGCCCTATGGTTGAAGGTTTGAGCATCCACACCATCACCGAGGAGGAGGATTCCACCACCACACCACCGACCCGCCACTGCCAACAGGGAGAGGAAGCCAAGACGTGGACTTGCGTGCCATTGCTACAGCGTGTCTCAAGTAGCAATGAGTAAGCGGTATCCCAGCTAGGGGTAACTCGGTTTTGAGTCTACCAATAGCTCGGGAAATTTTGTATCAAACAATTTCGGGTTTATATGTTTAGTTTATGTTTTCAAGATATCATGCTACAATCATAATCATTTCATCACTGTAATATTTCCATCTCCATATTTCAAATGATATGTCACATGTTTATTCCATGAATCTTTCTATCTTAAATACTCCAATGTGCATTAAATAAATCCAACACGCCATCGCATAAAACGAATGGTTCCTCTTTTTTAGTTTTCTTACCATTTTTCCATCCGCCATCCTCTTCCAGGATTACACGCAAAACCTCGAAACGATCCCCACGTCTCCGAAATTAACAACAAAACGGATTGCTCACTGGATAACATAGATAATTCCGACGAAGAAATCGAATTACCAAATGACATCCTCGAGGCATTAGAGAGACAAGATGAGGGGTCCAAACCCAACATAGAGGAGTTGGAAATTGTAAATCTAGCCAACGAGGGCGAAGAGCCGAGAGAAGTCAAGATTGGAACCCGCTGCGCCGCAGAGCAAAAGGAAGCACTCATCGCACTGTTGAGAGAGTTCCATGAAATCTTCGCCTGGTCTTACCAAGACATGCCAGGCCTAGACACAGACATAGTGGTCCACAAGATTCCGCTGAAGCCAGAATGCAAGCCCGTGAAGCAAGCACTGCGACGGATGAAGCCCGAAGTCATTTTGAAGATCAAGGAGGAAGGTGGAAAAGCAGTTGAAGGCAGGTTTCCTAAGCACAGTAACCTATTCGGACTGGGTAGCCAATATAGTCCCGGTGCCGAAGAAGGACGGAAAAGTCAGAATGTGCGTGGACTATCGGGATCTGAACCGAGCCAGCCCGAAGGATAACTTTTCCTCTACCTCACATTGATACCCTGGTCGACAACACAGCAACGAACGTCGTATTCTCATTCATGGACGGATTCTCAGGGGTACAATCAGATCAAGATGGCCGAGGAAGACAAGTCCAAGACCGCTTTTGTCACACATTGGGGAACCTTTGTGTATGATGTCATGCCTTTCGGCCTGAAGAACGCCGGAGCCACTTATCAGCGAGCCATGGTCACTCTCTTCCACGATATGATTCATCATGAGATAGAGGTTTACGTGGATGACATGATTGCTAAGTCTCGAACCGCACAAGATCATCTCACAGACCTGCGCAAATTGTTCCAACGACTGAAGAAGTATCAGCTCCGATTGAACCCGAACAAATGTGCCTTCGGCGTCACATCCGGAAAGTTATTGGGCTTCATCGTCAGCGGCCGGGGAATTGAGATTGATCCTGCAAAGGTTCAAGCCATACGAAGCATGCCTGCGCCAAAGACAGAGAAAGAGATCCGAAGCTTCTTGGGAAGGATTAACTATATAGCCCGCTTCATCGCACAGCTTACGGCAACCTGCGAGCCTCTGTTCAAGTTGCTAAGAAAAGATGTGAAGATAAAGTGGACTGAAGACTGCCAGAAAGCTTTTGACAAAATCAAGGAGTATCTGCTCAACCCACCCATCCTGGTTCCACCAACTCCAGGACGTCCCCTCATTCTATACCTCACAGTCCAAGAAGCATCCATGGGCTGCATGTTGGGACAACAAGACGAGACTGGGAAGAAGGAGCAGGCGATCTACTATCTTAGCAAGAAGTTCACGGAACCGGAGACCCGTTACTTGTTGGTTGAAAAAACGTGCTGCGCACTGGCTTGGGCCTCCAAGAAGCTGAGACAGTACATGCTCTACTACACCACTTGGTTGGTATCCCGGATGGACCCAATCAAGTACATTTTTGAAAAGCCTGCTTTGACTGGGAAGATCGCACGGTGGCAAGTACTCCTATCTGAATTCGACATCTTGTTTGTGCCTCGAAAGGCGATCAAGGGACAGGCCATAGCCGATTACTTGGCAGATTATCCGTCCGAGCAATTAGAGCTAATGGACTCCGAGTTCCCAGACGAAGATGTAATGATAGTCGAAGAAGACAATCAGGGTAGATGGAAGCTTTACTTTGACGGAGCAGCAAACGCTGTCGGAAGCGGAATTGGCGCGGTCTTGGTATCACCAAAGGGACAACAAACTCCTATCGCTGTTAAGCTAGGGTTTGATTGCACCAACAACATGACCGAGTACGAAGCATGCATCGTCGGTCTGCAAGCGGCCTTGGAATTCGGTGCTTATGAACTGGAAGTCTTCGGAGACTCTCTGCTGATAGTGTCACAGACTAACGGAGAATGGCAGGCCCGGGATCCCAAGCTCATCCCGTATCAACGATACATCAGCCGGCTAATCCCAAAGTTCAAGTATGTCACCTTCACATACACCCCAAGAGCTCACAATCACTTTGCCGATGCGCTTGCCACACTGGCAAGCCTAATCAAGCTAGTAGAAGGGGATGATGTGCGACCGTTACGGATCGAGACTCGAGACATCCCGGCATACTGTGTGTGCATAGAAGAATGCATGAACGTCGAAGCAGAGATAGACGATAAGCCTTGGTATTACGATATCAAGCGCTTCATCCAAGACAGAGAGTATCCATCACGGGCGACCGAAAATGAGAAGAAATACATCAGAAGGATGGCCTTCCAATTTTTCCTGAGCGGAGAGATTCTGTACAAACGGACTCATGACGCCACCCTCCTGCGATGCGTAGATGCAGAAGAGGCCAATCAATTGATCCAAGAGATGCACGCGGGATTAATGGGAGCCCATGCCAACGGACCCTTCCTGGCCCGGAAGATCATGAGAGCTGGCTATTATTGGTTGACAATGGAGAGGGACTGCATCAGACATGTCCAGACGTGCCATAAATGCCAGATGTATCAGAACAGCAAGAACGCACCTCCCCAATATCTTCACACTATGGCCTCGCCATGGCCATTCTCAGCTTGGGGAATGGATGTGATTGGTGCAATCACCCCAAAGGCGTCTAACGGACATGAGTTCATACTGGTAGCCATCGACTATTTTACCAAGTGGGTGGAGGCGTGTTCCTTCAAGAATGTCACTCAAGTCGCGGTCACCCGGTTTGTGAAGAACAACATCATCTGCCGGTACGGAATGCCAGAGATGCTCATCACCGACAATGCTTCCAACCTAAACAACCGCATGATGGATCAGCTATGCCAGCAGTTCAAGATCCAGCACCATAACTCTGCTCCATACCGCCCGAAGATGAACGGAGCCGTAGAAGCTGCCAACAAGAACGTGAAGAAGATTCTGAGCAAGATGACGGAGACTTATAAGGATTGGCACGAGCACCTGCCTTATGCCTTGTGTGCCTACCGAACGTCAGTGAGGACATCCGTTGGAGCCACCCCCTACTCTCTGGTTTATGGGATGGAAGCAGTACTACCAGTCGAAGTGGAGATCCCTTCTTTGAGAATCCTGTCACAAACTCAGCTAGAAGAAGCCGAATGGGCCCAAGCCCGGTATGAGCAGTTGAATTTCATAGACGAAAAGAGATTGGCGGCACTGTGCCACGGACAGCTCTACCAGAGACGGATCGAAAGAGCTTACAACAAGAAGGCTCGACCTCGCACTTTCCAACCCGGAGATCTCGTTCTGAAGAAGAGGAATATGGCCCTATCAGATCCACGAGGAAAGTTCGCACCATCATATGAGGGTCCGTACGTGGTGAAGAAAGCCTTCTCAGGGGGAGCAATCATTCTGGCTGATATGGATGGCGAAGAGTTCCGTTCACCCATTAATTCTGATTCTGTAATCAAGTACCATGTATAACTTTAAGTCAATTTAATCAAAGAGGAATATTTATCAAAGTTCCAATTTGTTATTTTGATCATGTTAAAGAAGGCCCGGGAAGCAACGAAAATCCGTAAGGACGTTGCCCTCGGATGGAAATTACCACGGGTATGGTGAAAACCTCGGAAGAGGCGCCATAGGCAAAAGTAACGTGGAAAGCTGGACTTGGCGTAAGCTGAGGGTAATATATGGCTAAAAAAAAAAAAAAAAAAAAAAAAAAAAAAAAAAAAAAAAAAAAAAAAAAAAACCGGTATCACAACAAGGCGAGCATCAAATCAGTGCAAGACTAGTGATCGGGGTTGTTAGGCGGTGAAGAGGTTTTCGACGAAAGAACGACCTATGTTATCCTTTGAGCAGTACGGTTCATTCGATATAAAGAGAATGTTTGGGGATCAAGAGGTGGAGCACAAGTGTATCCTTCCAAACGCCCTGTTTCAAAGTGACATATCATTAAATTCTCACAAACCATTCATACCATACTTATCGCTTTCAAATTTGTAAATTCTCATATTCATTTCCACAATAACATTCAATCCTTGCCATGGATTCATAAAAAGTCAAATTCATAAGATTTCATATAGATATTCACAGACAAAATACGTACTTTCATTCATTCATAGTTCATAAATTCATACATTTGATTTTTCATGATGTCTTGAAAGCATGTCTAAATATATCGATTTAGAAGTTAAAAATGGGAGCCATGCATAATCCGACTCGGATTTATGAATGACTCACCATCTAAATACAAAAACTACTGACTACTCACTGCTACCTGAAATATGCTAATCTAATGACCAAGACGTATGCAGGTCTCTCTGCAGAATCTCCCCAAGGCAGTAGAAAGGGCCGGATCCCCCTCATCGTGCTCCTCCCAGACTGGCACGAGCTCTGGCACCCAAAGAATCCATCACCTGGTTAATCTGGTGGAGAGAAGTGACCACAGGGAAACCCTCCTGATTGAGCCAAGAAGCATTGGACTCAAGAGCATCATGCACCAGATCCAACTCGGACTGCAAAACCCCGTTGTCACCCTGGAGAACGCTGATCTGAACCCTCATGACCCCCATGGAAGTACGCGCAGACGTGAGAGCCTCCTCACTCGCATCTAACGCCCGTCGGAGAGCTACAATGTCCTGAGGACGACCGGTGGCAGGATCAACCAAGGCCTGGGTATATGAACGAAGAGAATCAAGCTCATCCTGGACCCGAGTCCTCTCCGCCTGCTCAGTCTCCAGCTGCTCCCGAGCCTCGGCCAAGTTCTCCTCCAGCTGTTCCTTAGCATCCTCAGAAATCTCGAGCTGCTCTCTGATGAATTCATTCATCGTGCGAAGAGTAGAGACGTTCCCCCTCTGAGCCACCAAGTCACGGCGAATGTTCGCCACCGCCACACTATTGTGATGCAAGGTACTCCGCAGAGACTCTACACGAGCCGCAGATGCCTCCCTCTCAGACGCCCTAGCAAGACGTAGTGATAACAGCTCTGTCTGAACCTCCTCAAGCTCTCGCTCCAAAGCAATAACTCTCTCAGGCTGACCAGTGGAGGCTGATACCCGAAGGGAGCGAGATATCAAGGAATATGGTGCACCTGGCCGTACTGTAGGCCTGAGAGTGAAAAAGGGGGTCCACCCCTCTCTCCACTCGACAAAGTCCGAGGTAACAGAGCTATCTCCGGGCGAACCCTCCTCGATGAGGACCATCTCTGAAAGACGACCTCCCCAGATGTCCTCAATCCTAAGGAGGAGCCTCCACATGTCCTCACCAGGAATGTAGTCAAAAGTCACCGCATCCAAATCGCCCAGGCGAGGCGGGTACTGGACACCACTGAACTGACGAAGAGCAAGGCTGGGATAATGGCCTGTACAACCCCACACCCCAGGAAGAGGCACTCCATCGAAGAGGGCACAATGAGTCCAGGGCATCCACGATGCTGGCCCCCAGGTAACCTTCCAAGCCCACCCACTCAAGGGCAGGTCAAGGAGGTATAGCGCCCAAGCACGACTGTCGCCGGTAAAGGGAAGTGCTATCTGGACGGTCTGGCTCACCGTATGCCTCTCAAAATGATAAGGGGTCTGGAGGCGATAAAAATGCTGCAGGTGACTACAGAACCAGAGCTGAAGGAGCTGCGTGCAGAACATCGGGACCCCCTCTCCCTGTCTCCTACAAAACGACAAAGACCGCACGGTCTCGCACAATATGGCAGGGATGATAGACCTGCCCTCGCTGAATACTATAGGAATGACACCCAAGTCTATCCTACCAGCGGAAGTGGGAAAGAGAAAAATACCTGCGAAGGCGATCTTGAAGGCATTGATTCGGAATTTCTTCCATTCCTTCTTGCCCGCAATGAAGTCTCTAGCAAGCCTCGCCGGAAAGGCACTCCGAGAGAAGTACTTCGTCAACAGGTCTAGAGAAATGTTGGCTTTCCGCCAAGTTGCCTCAGGTCGGGCGATCTCAGGACGTAGAACCGCAGTGGTCAAACCCAAGTATTTCTCCAAGCATCGGTTGGACCGAGGACCCTGAATGGGTATAACCGGGGTCTCGCTAAAGGGGCTGTCTAGCTGGAGAAGCTTAGCATACTCCTCCATGGTGGGAATGAGATCCACCTCTCCGATGGAAAAGCAACAATGGGTCGGGTCCCAGAAAGAAGCTAGCGCCTCGAGCAAGCCGCGATCAACCTGTAGCCGCATGAAAGGGGGAAACTTGCCAAAGATCCCCACGATATCGGCGTGGTCATCCTCTCCGAGAAGAGTCCACCAATGTCTCATCCGCTCAACACGGAAGTCATGGAAACGAAGCGTCACCAAGGAGTCGGGATCACTACTTGAAGAAGCCATGAAAACGAGAAAAACGAAGAGTTTTTGGTGAAAAGGGGAGAGGAAAACTCAAAGAATGGTTGCTGGTTCGAAGGAGAGCCGGAGTTTAAAAAGCCAGGAACTCGCGCATCACCATCATGCGCCGCGCATGACGGTCATGCGCGAGTCCCGTTGGGAATCCCAACGGCTCTTTCCCCCATGTCTCGCGAATTCGAACCTGTTCGCTCACTCCCGGAGGTCCGTTTTGCACTATATAAGGGCCATTTCGCAAGGAATCACCTAGGGGAAAGTCCTGGGCGGTCCGGTGATCGAAGATTTCGAGTCAACGAACAGAAACCGACCCGAAACCCTAGAACCGGTCCGGAAGTCAAAAGTGGGACCAGATCTGGTCTCAAGCAGAAGCATTTGATGCGATGTGATCAGGATTGATCTCCTGCCAGCAGGATGGCCCGAGAACCGAGAATTAGGCTCGACAGTCAGGAACCGGCCCTGAAACCATGGCTCAACTCAGAAACCGGGAAGTACAAAGATGACTCGGGAATGCCACGCAGGCGAACCCCGTGGTACACTGGGGCAAAATTTTTCAAAAGGACTTTGAAAAATTTCGAAAGAAGTAGACTGACCCTCTGCGAGCCGTCGTAGCCTGACACAAGGAAAGCGAAGAAAGAAATCCGGAACTCTGCATCAACCTACGTTGCCCTACACTGGGGCAAAATTTTTCTATCTTCAAGAAGCTAGAAAAATTTATTCGACACTACATACTGGGGCAAATTTTTCCATTTTTGTCAAGAAAAATTGGAAAAATTCGGAAAGTCATCCAGATGGGCCTCGTGAAAGAGTAAGACCCAGGATTTGCTGAAATGGGCCTCGTGAAGGAGTAAGACCCGATGATGATGAAATGGGCCTCGTGAAGGAGTAAGTCCCGACATTGATAGAAATGGGCCTCGTGAAGGAGTAAGACCCAAGAGTTGCTGAAATGGGCCTCGTGAAGGAGTAAGACCCAGGATTTGCTGAAATGGGCCTCGTGGAAGAGTAAGACCCAAGATAAATGGGCCTCGTGAAGGAGTAAGTCCCAATGATGAAATGGGCCTCGTGAAGGAGTAAGACCCAAGTGAAATGGGCCTCGTGAAGGAGTAAGTCCCAAATTGATGAAATGGGCCTCGTGAAGGAGTAAGTCCCGTGAAGGAGTAAGTCCCATTGATGAAATGGGCCTCGTGAAGGAGTAAGACCCAAGAGTTGCTGAAATGGGCCTCATGAAGGAGTAAGACCCAATGATGATAGAAATGGGCCTCGTGAAGGAGTAAGTCCCGATATTGATAGAAATGGGCCTCGTGAAGGAGTAAGTCCCGACATTGATAGAAATGGGCCTCGTGAAGGAGTAAGACCCAATATTATTAGAAATGGGCCTCGTGAAGCAGTAAGACCCGATGATAATGAAATGGGCCTCAAGAAAGGAGTAAGACCCAATGATGATAGAAGTGGGCCTCTTGGATGTATAAGACCCGATCCTTTGATGATTCAAATCCGCAGCTAACCTACGAGATAGCTAAGCCTAAAGCATGGGATGCAAGTGCACTCCGACCCAGTAGACAGAGCAACAACCACCTTGATGGAGCTCACATGGCACCTAAAGCACACAAAGCCGAAGTCCCTCAGGAATGGACCACATGGAATGCCACCATCGGCGACAAACCCAAGAAGGGGGAGCTAAATTCACATGACCCCAAGTCTACCTCAGGTCTTTCTTAAGATCTGACCCTCAATGTTCATACATTCACAAGAATCCAAGGCGTAAGGACCGGCGATGATCTTCGCTACCACTACCCTGATGAGACATCTGCAAAGGAAAGCAACAACAAGCCATCCAAGAGTCAGAAAAGCCAGGTAAACTTCATACTCGAAACCCAATAATAGGAAAAGACAATCAAACAATCCAATTTGTCCCTGATCGTTTGGATGAATTTCCAAGCCAGGTCTGATTACCCAATTGCGATTCGACTAAGTGTCAAATCCCAATTTGTCCCTGATCGTTTGGATGAATTTCCAAGACAGGTCTGACTACCCAATTGCGATTTGACAAGTCTCAAATCCCAATTTTTCCCCGACCGTTTGGATGAATTTCCAAACCGGGTCTGATTACCCAATTGCGATTTGGCAAGTTTCAAATCCCAATTTTCCTTGACCACTTGGATGAATTTCCAAAATAGGTCTAACTGCTAGATTACGATTTTGACAAAATGTCGAATCACAATTTTCGTTTCGAGACCTGGGTGGTCACCCAGGCCGATTCGTCCCCGATTCGTCTCCGTTTCGAGACCTGGGTGGTCACCCAGGCCGATTCGTACCCGAATCACAAATTTCGTTTCGAGACCTGGGTGGTCACCCAGGCCGATTCGTCCCCGATTCGTCTCCGTTTCGAGACCTGGGTGGTCACCCAGGCCGATTCGTACCCGAATCACAAATTTCGTTTCGAGACCTGGGTGGTCACCCAGGCCGATTCGTCCCCGATTCGTCTCCGTTTCGAGACCTGGGTGGTCACCCAGGCCGATTCGTACCCGAATCACAAATTTCGTTTCGAGACCTGGGTGGTCACCCAGGCCGATTCGTCCCCGATTCGTCTCCGTTTCGAGACCTGGGTGGTCACCCAGGCCGATTCGTCCCCGATTCGTCTCCGTTTCGAGACCTGGGTGGTCACCCAGGCCGATTCGTACCCGAATCACAAATTTTCGTTTCGAGACCTGGGTGGTCACCCAGGCCGATTCGTCCCCGATTCGTCTCCGTTTCGAGACCTGGGTGGTCACCCAGGCCGATTCGTACCCGAATCACAAATTTCGTTTCGAGACCTGGGTGGTCACCCAGGCCGATTCGTCCCCGATTCGTCTCCGTTTCGAGACCTGGGTGGTCACCCAGGCCGATTCGTACCCGAATCACAAATTTCGTTTCGAGACCTGGGTGGTCACCCAGGCCGATTCGTCCCCGATTCGTCTCCGTTTCGAGACCTGGGTGGTCACCCAGGCCGATTCGTACCCGAATCACAAATTTCGTTTCGAGACCTGGGTGGTCACCCAGGCCGATTCGTTCCCGATTCGTCTCCGTTTCGAGGGCTGGGTGGACCAGACCGATTCGGACCCGAATCACAAATTTCGTTTCGAGACCTGGATGGACCAGGCCGATTCGTTCCCGATTCGTCTCCGTTTCGAGGGCTGGGTGGACCAGACCGATTCGGACCCGAATCACAAATTTCGTTTCGAGACCTGGGTGCTCACCCAGGCCGATTCATCTCCAATTCATCCCCGGTTTGAGACTTGGGTGGTCACCCAAGCCAAACCATCCTTGATTTAAAATGTGAAGCAGATTTCAGCTTTGCACGAAAGATTTGGAAGAATTTCCAAGACAAGTTAAAATTCTTCTGCATGGCGGGACCCACTTGGATCCCAAGGCTAAATAAGGCAAGTCCTACATTCAGCCCATAATTTTCAAAACATATGCCCCATAGAAAGATGCGCACATGGCGACGTACCTCAGAAGGGCGAACGGACTTCTGAAGCGCAAGATCTGAGCTAGAAGAAAAAGCAGAAGTAGGAAAAATGGAGTTTTGAGAGAAAACCAAGAATCTGAAACCTACCTTGACTTTTGACCCATGTGTCAACCGGTTGAGAGCCAGCGCGTCTGACAGAGAATGACACGCAAACCGAGGAGGATTTCTCGTAGTACCTGAGGATAGGCACGAAAATCGAGAAAATCCCAGCGGGCAAAAATCGAGTCATTTATTCTTTGTCCGACGTTCCTTGTGCCAAGAAACGCCAAACAAAGAAGGGGCAACTGTCATAACCCCATTTTTACCCCCGGGATTTTCTCGGGTGTCGGCGCGCAAAACGAGACAGCCCGAACCAAGCCGGTCTGATCCGACGAGGGCTCTCCGCATCAAATACTCCCAAGAAGAAGGTCCGAGACACATTTCCCAAGGTTTGACCAAGTTTGACTAGGGTTGACCGAAGTTTGACCGAGGTTTGACCGAGCTGTTTCCAGCCCGACTAGGGTCCGCCTTGCCCAGAAACCCTTGAAATGAAGTCCGGGATACATTTCCAAGAGTTTGGAGAGCTTTGACCAAATCCGACCAAGTTTGACCAAGGTTGACCAAGTTTGACCAAGGTTTGACCGGACCATTGACCAGACCAAAAACTGGATCGAACTGACCACCCCTTGACCAAGGTATAGAGAATATCAAGAGCTTCGATTCCGTACTTTACGGGTCGAAAACGGACGAGAAACGAGAGAGTTGTGGCCAAAACTGCGAAAAAACGGTCCGATACTTAGCCAAATTTTTGGTAAGTATTGTTGACAAAACAGCCTATTTGGGAGGCAACGTTTGCGCAAAGATTCTCTCCGACCCGCTGCAACTTGGTCCGCGAGCCAAGACCCTTAGGCAAGAGGTTCACTTCAGCTACCACACGCAACTTTCGGATCGTCAAGAGCTCCTCCGGTCAAGCCGGAATCTCAGTCAAAAGTTGACCCCTTAGCATAAGGAACATTCCGACGGCCTCCGTTCGCAAGATCATATCTTGCGAACCCGAGCTCGCCTCTGTGCAAGGCCTGTACCGTTAAAAAGTAGGTAGCGCAAGCTTTCCGACGATACCAAGATCGTCGGAAATCCGACATCGGGAGCTACGTCTACCACGCGCGTGAAAACAGGCCGACGAAATAAGGCTGTGCTGAAATTTCCGGAATTTTCCCACCGACGTTGCCGCGCTTGCGCACAGAGTCTTCCTGACTCGCAACAAGTTGATCTGCGAGCCCGGGCACATTGGAAAGAGGACACATCCATGCACGACGTGGAACTCTCGGATCGCCAAGAATTTATCGGGGTCAGCCGGAATCCTGATCGGAAAACTGCCCTCAAACGGACCAAAAACACCCCGGTGGACTCTGCTCGCGGGGCCATATCTCACGAGTCCAAGCTCGGATTCCCGCGAATCCGGAACCTTGCAAAAATAGGCAGCGCAAGCTTTCCGACGGTACCAAGAACGTCAAAATCCGACATCGGGAGCTAGGTCAAATATGCGCGCGAACTGGGACAAGATTTGAGAAAAAACGCGCTGGGAGCAAAACGCATTTTTTCTCCCGGACAGCCGCCTTCGCGCGCAGAGTCTTTCCTGCTCGCAACAAGTTGATCCGCGAGCCCGGGTGCGTTGGAAAGATAATGACTCCGGCTACGTCGTGGAACTCTCGGTTCGCCGAAAGCATCCCCCGTTTGATCGGAATCTTCGCCGGAAGAGTGCACGAAAACAGCTCCGATACCCCGACTTCCGGGAGCCATAACTCCCTCGTCCGAACTCCGATTCGCGCAAACTTTATATCGTTGGAAAGAGGACGTCGAGAGCTTTCCGACGATATGCCGCATGACCCAGTTTTGAGTTCCAGAAGACCTCCAAAACTGCCCCCGAAAATCGGATAAAAAAGGGTACGCGCACGGAAATCGAGGAGGATTCGAGGGGCTGCTGGCGTGGAAGGATAAGACTGCCACGTGGCAGTACCACAACTCGCGCAGGACCGTCATGCGCCGCGCATGATGGTGCTGCGCGAGGCGTGCACGGTTTTCTATAAAACCGACCCTCCCCCCCCTCATTTGCACATAGTTTTTGCTCGGGCACTAGGCCTTCTAGAGCTTAGTTTAGGCAGAAAATAGGGGTTTAGGGGGTTTTAGGAGGGGGTTTTTGGGGTAGTTTTAGAGAGAGAGACTCCTCTCTAGGTAATCTCTCTCTCTCTCTAAGGCTCTTTCTCCCTCTTCTTTTTCTTTAGGGATTTTGGGGGGTTTTTAGAGTGAGAAGCACCTATTAGGTGCTTCTCTCTCTAACCTCCCCTCATCTTCCCACTCCTCTCTCTCTCTCTCTCTCTTTCTCTTACATTCTTTAGTTCATTTATTTCATTCATGCTTTACTAGTTTCTTATTTGTCCATTTATTGCTTTATTTACATTTCCTTGTCATTTATTGCTTTATTTACATTTCCTTGTCATTTATTGCTTTCTTTACATTTCTAGTCATTTATCGCTTTCTTTACATTTCTAGTCATTTATCGCTTTATTTACATTTTATACGCACTTGTGAATATTTGTTGTGATTATCCCCCCCCTCCCCCGGTGTGTTTTAGTACGGCAATATTGAGTGGCTTTGGCGGCTCGCGTAAGTCCTCTAACAAAGGCCGTTGACAACCATGTTAGCCCACGAGGTCTTGACCCGAAAAATACACCGGTTTCCTCGTGTTTTAGTACGGCAAATATTGAGTAGCTTTGGCTCAGTTGCGTAAGTCCTCTAACAAAGGCCGTAACAACCTTGTTAGCCTACGAGATATTTGACCCGAAAAATACATCCCCATGTGTTAAATAACGTCATTTATCGCTTTATTTACATTTGCTACGTTGTAAATATTATATTGTGGATATTGTCGTTTTCCCATTTTTCTTCCCTTGTGATTTGGGCGTGATAATCCCGATTGGTCGTGGTGGACTATGTAAGACCTCAAAGAGGCATTAACCACCACGTAATTCCATAGGCATTGGACCCATTAAAAACCCCCATGTTTAAATATTGTCATTATCGCTTTATTTACATTTACTACGTTGTAAATATTATATTGTGGATATTGTCATTTTCCCATTTTTCTTCCCTTGTGATTTGGGCGTGATAATCCCGATTGGTCGTGGTGGACTATGTAAGACCTCAAAGAGGCATTAACCACCACGTAATTCCATAGGCATTGGACCCATTAAAAACCCCCATGTTTAAATATTGTCATTATCGCTTTATTTACATTTACTACGTTGTAAATATTATATTGTGGATATTGTCGTTTTCCCATTTTTCTTCCCTTGTGATTTGGGCGTGATAATCCCGATTGGTCGTGGTGGATTATGTAAGACCTCAAAGAGGCATTATCCACCATGTAATTCCATAGGAATTGGACCCACGAAAATCCTTTGTTTAAACCCCGTTATTTTCATTATTTACTACGTTGTTGTAAATATTGTCCATTTTTCATTATTTTGATTTGGGCATGAAAATACCAAACGGTATTGGTGGTTTTAGGTAAGTCTTTCAATAGCACTAAACCCCATGTAAATCCATGAGGCGTTGGACCCGTAAATTGCAAACCCCATTTTCAAATAGATTTTCCTCATTTAAGTCCTATTTGGCGTCGAAGGTTTGGATAAGTCTTTCAATAGCACCAACCCTTCGTGTAAGCCCGAAAAGGCATTGAAACCCCGTTTTCAAATAGATTTTCACCATATAAGTCCTATTTGGCGTCGAAGGTTTGGATAAGTCTTTCAATAGCACCAACCCTTCGTGTAAGCCCGAAAAGGCATTGAAACCCCGTTTTCAAATAGATTTTCTCATTTAAGTCCTATTTGGCGTCGGAAGGTTTGGATAAGTCTTTCAATAGCACCTACCCTCCGTGTAAGCCCGAAAAGGCATTGAAAACCCTTTTTTAGATTGTTTTGTTTATTCATGTAAATCCTATGGTGGTGTCGGGATCCGAGTAAGTCTTTCAATAGCATCGAATCCCGACCCCACGAGGTTTTGACCCTTTCCTTAAAAACTCTTGTGTTATAATAAATTGCACTTTGCATTAAGCATTATATTCATGCCGATCCATATTTGTCACTTTCATGATACATGTGTTGCGACTATGCCATGACTATTTTGCTTGGATATTTTGCCATCTTACCATCTTGATACTTGCTTGATTGTTTATTGCTTTGATATAAAAATGTGATTAAAATACACTTTGCCATGAAAACTTT
Source organism: Fagus sylvatica (assembly GCA_907173295.1). Classification (NCBI taxonomy): domain Eukaryota; kingdom Viridiplantae; phylum Streptophyta; class Magnoliopsida; order Fagales; family Fagaceae; genus Fagus; species Fagus sylvatica. Next base: position 36,927,119 of record OU015762.1, read on the forward strand.
AAAAAGAGTAAACATGGTAATGTGGGCGTTAGAAACGAAGGTATGAGTCCTTTACACGGGGGCGTGGCTGGTACGTGCTTTCGTGTAAGGGATTCTACACGTTCTAACTCCCATAGGATCATGGTCTAAAATTCCCCAAAGTGTGAATTAATCATCCCAAAACCCCGCCATTTGACGGACCGCTTTACTCTTGGAAATCAAGGGTAAAGAGATCCCGAATATGGCACAAAAACATTAATTGTTTGTCCCGGCACTAGGTGTTAGGATTTCAAGTATATCCTACCACCGAAATGCCCGGAAATTTAAAAGATACAAAGATAAAAGGGATGGTGAAATAAAGAGTCTAATCAAAACCGAACGAAGTCATATTACGTTTGCCATTTTTGGTATATCGTACGACGGAAATCGGGACATTTGTACATAATAAAAACCAACAAACTTAGGCTTAGCAAATAAAGAAAACATTAGGAAGGAGGTAACCGTTTTCTTAAACGGATGTCGTGGGGTGCCTAACACCTTCCCCACGCATAAGCAAACCCCCGAACCTATCTCTGGTTCAAGACCATTTAGTTGTAGATGTCTAAATAGGGTAAAATCTATTAGACATAGGTGCCCAATCACACCTTAAAATTTCCCATGATTGGTGGCGACTCCAAATTTGTGCTCACACGCACACACGTACACAAGTTCCCACACACACACAACTCGTATCTCGAAACGGAAAAGAGATAGAGGAACACACACAACACTCGCCAAATGGGGGTCGGTATCTAGGAAAATAAATAAGAAAAAGAGAAAATTCTTATAGAAGATTTTCCGCCGGTGTCGACAGTAACTGCTAAGGGTTGGAAATTCTATTTAGATGAAAAAATGAATATTCAAAACAACAAGTTGGAAAAACTGAATGTTTTGGATAAATTGGATAAGGGAATACAAGCCCAGAATGAGAAGTTAGACGAATTAGATAAGTTGGACAAAATCAGTAGTGATATTGCCCAAATGAATGTTGGAGTGATTGGTTTGATTACATACTTGAGGGAAAGAGATGAGAATCCTAAATCAAGTAGAGTAAACAATGTAGGAAATATTCAAGGATCAATAGTACCTGTGACGGGCACTGTTACTAGGAACATCGAAGTAGGACAAAGTTCTGCAGAAAACCAAAACCAAACTTATAATAATGAGAGGCCAGCAGGTTATCCTGATCCAGGCCTCAATGTGTACAGAGATGAAGTAAGGGTTGAAGTCCCTGTAGGAGAACCTTATTTTGAACAACCTTGAGTAGAGGTTAATAAGGAAACTTATACAGAGGATGCCTTTAGAACTGAGTTTAACAGAAATGCACATCAAAGGAATGATGGAGCATATAGACCTCCAAGAGGAATAGAAAATGAAGTTAGAAGAGGAAGATATAATTTCCATGATAATGATAGAAATGGGAATTATAGGAATTATTGAAATTTTAGAAATGATAGGAATGAAAGAAATGATAGAAATTACAGGAATCGGTTTCAAGAACCACAAAGGAATGAGATTGAGGAACCCAACCAGAATGTTAGGCAAGAGATAGGGAATAATGCTATAGGTTTAGATAATATCATGAATATGATAGAACAAACGTATGGTCCAAATTTGCAAAGGGCTGCAAGGCCTGCATTTAGGAGACCCTATCCAGATAGAGTTGAAAGAGAATTTGAGAGACCAAGGAATTACAAAGTTCCTGATTTCTCTATATTTTCTGGAGATGATGAGAAAACTGCCTATGAACACATTTCTAGGTTTACAATCCAATTTGGAGAGTTATCAAACAATGGGAATGGAAAACTTATAATGTTTCCCAATTCATTAACTGGGCAAGCATTTAAGTGGTATTCTTCTTTACCTCCACATTCAATTGAAACTTGGAATGATATGGAAGAAAAATTTCTGAATCATTTTGCTAGAACTGATTTAGGAATATCAATGGCAGATTTGGCCAGACTTAAACAGGAATTAGGAGAAACTATAGATCAGTTCATCATGAGATTTAAAAGAACTAGGTTAAGATGTCAAACACAACTACCAAAAAGTGAACACATAAGGTTTGTTGTTAATGGTTTGAATTTCGAGTTAAGAAAGAAGTTTGAAGGAGTCAACTTCTATGATTTGGCTGGTAAAGCCACTAGGTATGAAGGGTTATTAAGAGAAGAAAATCAAAGAAGAAATACATCTATAGGGGCTTATTACTAGGACCCTAACTTCAAGGTAGATGTAACAAAATTCATAGGACATCAGCTTTATGTTCTTGAAACTACTTATAAAAAGAACATGCAGGTTAAAGGTTCAAACAGACCATCAGCTCCAGCCAGAACATATCATTTTGATGTGGAGAAGGCAGATGAGTTGTTTGATATCCTACTGGAATCAAAGTATATCAATTTGTCTGACCTAAGGCACAAGATATTTTCTAAGGAATAACTTCGAGGAAGGGAACATTGTAAATGGCATAGTTCATTTACACACTCCCCAAATAATATTTTAACTTTTAGGAATATTATTCAAGAAAAGTTTGACAATAAAATACTGAAATTTCAAGAAAAACCAAAGGAAAATATGGCAGTAGACACAGAGCCATTCCCTGAAATGATTGATATTAATATGGTTACAATGTGCTTGAATCCACTGTTAGAAGATGAAAATTGCAAAGAATAAACTTTTGTTAACATGTATCAAGCTTTATCTTTGTAGGGGAAGAGAATTAACAGCTTAACAACTGAAATGTGTCATAACCCCATTTTGATTTTCTCGGGTGTCGGCACGCAAAACGAGGCAGCCCGAACCAAGCCGGCCTGATCCAACGAGGGCTCGCCACTTCAAATAACCTCAAAATGGGGTTTGGAAGGCATTTCCCAGAGTTTGACCAAGTTCGACCGGGGTTGACCAAGTTTGACTAAGGTTGACCGAGGTTTGACCAAGCTGTTTCTGACCCGACTGGGGTCCACTATACCCGAGAACCCTCAAAACGTGGTCTGGGATACATTTCCCAGAGTTCGGAGAGCTTTGACCAAGTTTGACCAAGTTTGGCTAAGGTTGACCAAGTTTGACCGAGGTTTGACCGGACCGTTAACCAGACCGAAAACTGGATCGGACTGACCGCCCCCTGACCAATGTGTAGAGCATGATGAGAGCTTCGATTCGACACTTTATGGGCCAAAAACGAACGAGAAACGAGGGAGTTATGGTCAAAACTGTGAAAAAACGGCCAAACACTTAGCCAAATTTTGCTAAGTGTTGTTGACAAAACAGCCTATTTGGGAGGCAACGTTCGCACGTAGATTCTCTCTGACACACTGCAACTTGGTCCGCGAGCCGAGACCCTTGAGCAAGAGGGTCACTTCAGCTACAACTTGCAACTTCCGGATCGTCAAGAGCTCCTCCGGTCGAGCCGGAATCTCAATCAGAAGATGACCCCTTTGCGTAAGGAACATTCCAACGACCTCCGTTCACAGGATCATATCTTGCGAACCCAAGCTCGCCTCTGCGCGAGGCCCGTACCTTTGGAAAATAGGTAGCACAAGCTTTCTGACGATACCAAGATCGTCGAGATCCGATACCGGGAGCTACGCCTACCACACACGTGAAAACAGACCGACGAAATAAGGCTGTGCTGAAAATTCCGGACCTTTCCCACCGACGTTGCCGCGCTTGCGCGCAGAGTCTTCTTGACTCGCAACAAGTTGATCCACAAGCCCGGGCACGTTGGAAATAAGACACATTCATGCACGACGTGGAACTCTCGGATCGCCAAGATTTTCCCGGGTCTGGCCGGAATCCCGATCGGAAAACTGTCCTCAAACGGACCAAAAACACTCCGCGGCCCCTGGTCGCGGAACCATATCTCGCGAACCCAAGCTCGGATTCCCACGAATCTGGAACCTTGCAAAAGTAGGCAGTGCAAGCTTTCCGACGGTACCAAGAACGTCGAAATCCGACATCGGGAGCCAGGTCAAATACGCGCGCGAACTGGGACAAGATTTAAGAAAAAACGCGCTAGGAGTAAAACGCATTTTTCCTCCCGGACAGCCGCCTTCGCGGGCAGAGTCTTTCCGACTCGCTGCAAGTTGACCCGCGAGCCCGGGTGCGTTGGAAAGATAACGACTCCGGCTACGACGTGCAACTCTCGGTTCGCCGGTAGCATCCCCCGTTTGACCGGAATCTTCGCCGGAAAAACACACAAAAACAGCTCCGGCACCCCGACTTCTGGGAGCCATAACTCTCTCGTCCGATCTCCGATTTGCGAAAAATTTATACCGTTGGAAAGTAGACGTTGAGAGCTTTCCGAAGATATGCTGCATGACCCATTTTGAGCACCAGAAGGCCTCCAAAACTTCCCTCGAAAATCGGGTAAGAAAAGGGTACGCGCACGAAAATCGAGGAAGATTCAGTGGGGGCTGGCGTGGAGGATAAGAACGCCACGTGGCACTCGCGCGGGACCATACCGCGCCGCGCGTGATGGACCCGCGCGAGGCGTGTACGCCGTTCTATAAAACCAACCCCCCTCCCCTCACTTCAGCACACTTTTTTTTGCTCGGGCTCTAGGCACCTTGAGCGTAGTTTAGGCAGAAATAGGGGCTTAGGGGTCTACCTTAAGGGGTTTTGGGTTAGTTTTTAGAGTGAGAGACTCCTCTCTAGGTACTCTCTCTCTCTCTCTCTCTAAGCTCTTTCTCTCTCCTCTTTCCTCTCTTTTCTTTTCTTTCTAAGTGGAGGTGACTAGTGATGATCCCTAAAATGGGAAGGGATTCACAAGGATCCACTTGTGTTTATGTTTATTAGTTCATTTATATTCTATTTTAGGCTTGTTAGTTCATTTACACATTATTTATGCTTTCCTAGTCCATTTATAATCTTGTTATTGCTTTCCCTATATGTTTTAAGTTATGTATTGCTATTATTTGTAGATCTGAATATATTTATTGCTTTATTTACATTTACTACGTACTTGTGAATATTATATTGTGATTATCCCCCTCCCCGTGTGTTTTAGTACGGCAAAACCCTAGTGGCTTTGGCGGAGTGCGTAAGACCTCTTTGAGGCCGTAACAACCATGTTAGCCCACGAGGTACTTGACCCGAAAAATACACTTCCCCATGTCTAAATAAAGTCATTTATCGCTTTACTACGTTGTGAATATTATATTGTGAATATTCCCCATTCTTCCCCTTTGTGATTTGGGCGTGATAATCCCGATTGGTCGTGATGGATTATGTGAGACCTCAAAGAGGCATTAACCATCACGTAATTCCATAGGGCATTAGATCCATAAAAACCCCTTTTGCTTTAGATCTATTATTGCTTTAAATACATTTATTGTTTTATTATTGTGGATATATTGTTGTGATTATCCCTTTCCCATGTGTTTTAGTACGGCAATGCCGAGTGGCTTTGGCGGAGTGCGTAAGCCCTCTTTGAGGCCGTAACAACCATGTTAGCCCACGAGGTACTTGACCCGAAAAACACTCCCCCATGTCTAAATAATGTCATTTACCGCTTTACTACGTTGTGAATATTATATTGTTATTTTCTCCCCCGTTTTCTTTGTGATTTGGGCGTGATGATCCCGATTGGTCGTGATGGACTATGTGAGACCTCAATGAGGCATTAACCATCACGTAATTCCATAGGGTATTGGACCTACGAAAATCCTTCATTTTAAAACCCGTTATTTTCGTCATTTACGATATTGTTGTGATTTCCATTCTATTTTGATTTGGGCATGAAAATACCGAACGGTATTGGTGGTTTTAGGTAAATCTTTCAAATAGTACTAAAACCTCCATGTAAATCCATGAGGCGTTGGACCCTTAAGATTTCCAATGCATTTTCAAAACGATTTTTCTCATTTAAGTCCTATTCGGCTTCGCGGGTTTAGGTAAATCTTTCAAATAGTACTAAACCCCCGTGTAAGCCCGAAAAGGCATTGAAACCCATTTTCAAAACGATTTTTCTCATTTAAGTCCTATTCGGCTTCGCGGGTTTAGGTAAATCTTTCAAATAGTACTAAACCCCCGTGTAAGCCCGAAAAGGCATTGAAACCCATTTTTAAAACGATTTTTCTCATTTAAGTCCTATTCAGCTTCGAAGGATGGATAAGTCTTTCAAATAGCACTGTTCCTTCGTATAAGCCCGAAAGGCATTGATTTCTTATTTTATTCATGTAAACCCTAAGGTGGTGTCGAGATTCGAATAAGCCTTTCAAATAGCATCGAATCCCGACCCCACGAGGTCTTGACCCTTTCCCTAAAAATTCTCATAAATTACATTCCGATTAAGTGTTGTATTTATGTCATTTCATATTTATGATTGATGTGCTGCTAACATGTCATGATCATCCCATATTCTGTCATACTTGTGATTTATGTGCTGCGAACATGCCGTGATTACTTGTTTGAACATTCTACTCACTTTCATACTCTGTCTTGTAATTTATGTGCTGCGAACATGCCGTGATTACTTGCTTGTTTATTTATTCGCTTTGATATAAAAAATTGTGATTAAAATACACTTTGCCATGAAAACTTTAAAAAGAGTAAACATGGTAATGCGGGCGTTAGAAACAAAGTTGGTGCAATCCAAGGGCTACGGTTCGCCCTGGTTTTTGGGGCACCATGGTATGAATCCTTTACATGGGGGCGTGGCTGGTACGTGCTTTCGTGTAAGGGATTCTACACATTCTAACTCCCATAGGATCATGGTCTAAAATTCCCCAAAGTGTGAATTAATCACCCAAAACCCCGCCATTTGACGGACCGCTTTACTCTTGGAAATCAAGGGTAAAGAGATCCCGAATATGGCACCAAAAACATTAATTGTTTGTCCCGGCACTAGGTGTTAGGATTTCAAGTACATCCTATACTAAAATGCCCGGGAACTTAAAAAATACAAAGATGAGGGAAGGTGAAATAAAGAGTCTAATCAAAACCGAACGAAGTCCCACTGCGTTTGCCATTTTTGGTACATCGCATGACGGAAATCGGGACATTTGTTCATAATTAAAATCAACAACCTAGGCTTAGCAAATAAAGGGAACACTAGAAGGGAGGTAACCGTTTTCTTAAACGGATGTCGTGGGATGCCTAACACCTTCCCCGCGCATAAGCAAACCCCCGAACCCATCTCTGGTTCAAGACCATTTAGTTTTAGATGTCTAAATAAGATAAAATCTATTAGACATAGGTGCCCAATCACACCTTAAAATTTCCCATGGTTGGTGGCGACTCCAAATTTGCGCTCATACGCACACATGCACATAGGTTCCCACACACACACAACTCATATCTCGAAACGGAAAAGAGATAGAGAACACACACACAACACTCGCCAAATGGGGGTCGGTATCTAAAAGGAAGATTTTTCCGCCGGTGTCGACAAAATGGAACAAGTTAAGTTGAATCAGAAGGCAGCAGATAAGGAGAAAGGAATTTACATACAAAGGCAAAACATTCAGATCAATCAAGGAAAGATGCCAATGGCAGAGGAATGCCATACATCTGCAGTCCACAATGAAGCCTTAGTCAGGCCTCCAATTCATACCCACAAACCAACAACTTGTGATGAAGCCTTGATAAGGCCTTTACAAGGGTGTAATAACCCATCAACTTACAAAGAGGCCTTGGTCAGGCCCCCACTTATGAACATGTCACAACAGCTTGAAACAGATAACTGTTTGTGTGAAAGATGTGGCCATATAATGGCTCGAGTTTTTGCAATGGCAGCAAACAGAACAGATCAAGCCACACAACAAAATCAGTCAAGGAACCAATTCGAACCTCATAATAGGAGGTTTGAATAGAATAGAATTCCAAGAAGTAGGTTTGTTCATAATCCTAATGGACCTCAAAGACCATACAGGAGAGAACAATACTATTCAAGGAACTACAATCAACAATTTGAAGATCCAAGGAGGAACAGGAAATTCAAGCCTCCAATAACAGAACAAGGAAGATGGGTGACTTTAGGATCACCAAACTTAAAACCTATTCACCAAAAGGTTTATAAGTATGGGTATAATCCTAATTTTCACAAGATGACAAAAACACAAAGGAGAAGATGGATTAGGAATCAAGCTTCAAAGCAAAAAGAAATGCAGCAAGGAGGTAGTTCTTCACAAGCACCTTAAAAAAAGAATACCAATGTTGCATCATCTACTCAGGATGACATGGACTGTGAGGAAACAGTGTCAGTCAAAGAAGATAAGAATATCTATGTTGGTAGGTATATACCAGCACAGTTAGTGAAGGACAGTTATCAACCTCGAAGTGAGATTGTTGGACCTTCATTAAGGCCACAATATCTCAAAGATGAAAAGAAGCAAGTTGAGAAAAAGGAAACTGAACAGGAAAAGCCATACGAAACAACTCGAGTTTATATTGGCAAGAAGCCAAAGAAGAGGAACCAGGCTAAATCAGAAAAATGAACAGATGAAGCAGTAACAGAAACAGCTAAAGATGATTTAGTTGAAACAGAAAAGATAGAAGCTGTTGACACAAATATAGAAGTAGAAGAGGATTATCAAGAAGATGAAGATGATGATGGTGAGAAATTTGCCTTATCCATTGGGGCAGTAAGAAAAGAGGAACATACTCAGACAGAAAATATGCAGGAAGATGACCAAGATCAAGAAACTAACACCAATACTGTTGATTGCAATATGGTGTATGTTTTACCAAGGGAGCTTATGTCCTTGGAAAGGTTGGAACTAAAGGAAAATGAAGACAGAGAAGAAACTCAAGGGGCAATTCAAAAGGCTCAAGGGGCAACTCCAGTACTTTTGGTTACAGAAAATGAAAGCTTTGAAGCAGGTAAAATGGTGTTCGAGAAACCATCAAAACAGATGACTCAACACCTTTAACCTTTTTATATTAAAGCTCATATGAATGGTAGACCTGTGAATAAGGTTTTAGTGGATAATGGTGCAGCAGTAAATATTCTGCCATATAAAATTCTTAGTAAACTAGCCAAAACATAGGAAGATTTAACTCCCTCAAATATGGCTGTGAATGGTTTCACAGGAGGACCAATAAAAACAAAGGGAATAATCCTAATTCAGATAAAAATGGGAAGTAAAGTTAATACAACCGCTTTCTTTGTAGTAAATACAAAGTCAGCATATAATGCACTACTAGGAAGAGATTGGATACACTTTAATTGGGTGGTGCCATCTTCTTTACATCAGGTTATTATGTTTTGGAAGGTTAATAATAGTATAGAAATAGTAATGGCAGATGATAAGCCTTTTACTGTTTGTAACAATGTAGATGCCATGTTGTACAATAAAAATATTAGCATTGTTAAATTTGCATGTTTGAACAACAGGACAACAGATTCAATTACTGTTGAACATCTGCTAGATGAAGGAGAAACAAGTACTTCGAGTGAAACACCAAAAACTCTTTTGGGAAAAGCAAAAGGGTCCAAAATTAAAGAATTGAATGATGATTAATACACCAAACAAAGAACATAAGAGGGTCATAGAAATGGCTATTAACAAATTGGCGACCACAACAGTATTCATCCCTTGAGAAACTGGTGAGGAAGAAGTCTTAAAGGATGTTGAAGTAGAAGCTTTGCATGCACTCTTCATCTTTTCTAGAAAAGATGAGGCTCTCTTTACTAGTTGATCTACCTCTGATTCACTCAAATCTTCAATATCCACTTTTATGATCTGAGTATCCAAGAGAGGTTGCTGGTTTAAGGGCTTAGCATCCTAAATATCAAGAAATGTTATGTTAGAAACTAAAAAATTGAGAATTATAAACTGGCATTCTTGGAAAATAATATATACTTACAGGAGTTAGTGTTGCAAGCACTAAAGCAGTGGATTGATCAACATCTTTAGGTGTTGATTCAATGATCTCGATGACAGGCTACAAAAAACACAACAGTATGAGTAACAGTAAACCTGATTAAAATCTAATGAATCATAAAGAAATAGAAAAACTTACTACTGATATGTCAGGAGTGGTTGTTTATTCTTTAGTTTCCTCAACAGATGGTACTATTGGTACTATTAAGGGATCAACTTCAACCTCGAGTTGGTTTGAAATGACTTCCTATATTTCTGAAATAGAAATTGATGAAGTTATCTCTTCATGCTCAACCAGTGGCCTTGACTCTGTGTTGGCCATTTCTTCTTCTCTTTTCCTTAAAATTTCTTCTTCCTTTTCTTTTTCTTCTCTCTCTAGCCTTTGCAATTCTTCTTCTTTTTCTTTTTCATTTTGTAATTGTGCTCTTTTTTCTTCTTCTTCAGCTTTTTTCTCCATTTCTTTTCTTTTTTTCTTCTTCTTTTTCTTTTTCTCTTCTTAGTTTTTCTTTTTCTTCTTCTTCTTTCTATTTGTTTTGTTCAAATTCAGCTTTTCTTCTTGCATCCAACTATTCTTTTTGTTTTCTTTCCAACTCGACCCTCCTTTTTTCTTCTTCATCCTGGATGGCTTTCTTCTTAGCCTCCATAGTAGCTTCAACTTGCAGAGCTTGTTCTTGTTTGATCTTTACAGCTCTTTCTTTCTCTGCTGCAAGTTTTTTCTTCTTTTCAAGCGAACTCAAGTGCACAAGGATTTCTTGAGCTATGATAGACACAGCATCTTGATGAGCTTTAATGGAAAGCCGTCATCTCTCATCTCTGGGAAGCAATGACTTGATTGGCTTTTGCAAGTGCAAAAGCCAAGTCTTTCTCCACAGCAAAGTCTTTAATCACAATCCATTTGTTCCTTCTTGTGAATACTTGTGCACAAGAGCTGGTCGAGCTACTTCTTCCTCCATCACTCTTTTCTCTTTTTCCTCTATTTTCTGCTATTTAGGCTTTCTTTTTAATTTCTCTTCAGGTTCAGATTCAGAGGATGAGAGGATTATCTTTCTTTTACCTCGAGTTGGAGTCTTGTTTACCTGTTTCATCAAAAAATACAAGTTTAGTTCGAGTTAAAGAAACAATTCTAGACTTGTAATTCTAAGTAAAAAACTTGGGAATACCTCAGTCTTAATGGATTGCTTTTTGGCTTTAGTAGCTTTCTTAGCAGCTCTTTGCTTCACCTCGGTAGATCTTTTTGGAGAAGGAAGCACTGTTTGCAAAGGCCTTGCATTTACAGTCTCCTCTTCTTCACTCAAGGTAGTGTTTACATCTCCTACAATAAGAAAAGTTAATTAATATGCTATCTCTATGAACAAAAAAACAAAAAATCTTAATAAAAGCATATTAACTTACCAAGGATCTCAAAAGCCAAGCATGATGGGCAAATTTCCCAGACTGTAAGCTTCAGTGTCTTAAGGGAGTTGAAACTGAGAATCAAGGTTTCCCACCAGTTAGTGAAGAATGGCAAGGCATCAGAAACTATTCTAAATGGCTCCACTTTGGTAGTAGTGATTTTGGAAATGTCTTCCACTATGATAACTTCAGCTTTTTCATTTGTAGATACACTCCTTTTATGCCATGGTACATTGGCAGTGAAAATAGGAAGCAGTGGCACAAATTGAAGCAAACCAAACTGTCTTACCAGGAAATGAGGACTATATACTTCAAAACTAGAGTACTTGTTTTGTAAAACAACTAAATCCCTAGTTTGAAGGACATGAACCCATAAGCTCGAGGATAATGGATTCACTCCTTGACCCAAAAGAAACATTTCAAGACAAGTGAATTTAGCCTCAGCAAAAGGAAGGAAATAAGGAGCAAATCTAACTCTCTCCTTATCAGAAAATAAGTTAAACCAATCCTCAAAATTTGGAATATGGTCAGGTTCATAAGCAGAAAGAGTAAAAAGATAGGCATAGCAAGTACTTCTGCTAAGAACTGAAGGGTTTGATTTTGGGGCAAGTTGTGGAAAATAAGCATAAGCCCAGAGTTGGGTAAACCATAAGGGTCCACCAATGGAGTCCTTAGGTTCAGTAGTAAAAAGAAACATAGATCTATATACAGAGCCTAGGAAAAAAAGGACTAGAGCCAGTTTGTGTTTATTGGCAAGAGCTATGGCTATAGGCAGATAATAAGTGATAATTCTCTTCGAGGGAGAATTGATTAAAAATTTGCATAGCCAAAAAAGATAGAAACAAGTTTCTTCTTTAAAAGTAATGACATCATCAAAATGTTTCTTGTGTTTTTGCATAAATTGAATATATCCAAGAGCAGCCCCATTTGTGTCGATGTCAATTGTACAATGTTGTGTGCATTTCATCTTATGATGAATAGGAATACCCTCAATTGGGAGACTCAACATTGCAGAGACATCCATGAGAGTAGGGGATAAAAAACCCTCACTGAACACAAAAGTGTTCGAAGTAGGTGACCAAAAACTGATCAAAGCAACAATTAAGTGCATGTCAGGTTTGATGGGAGCTTTCGAAGTTAATATGGCATCAGCTATGCCTAAATACTCCCATTTGTCTTTTATGTCTATGTACATCCTATCTACCCAAGTAAACCAATCAGATTTTGGAAGGGGCCTTGGTTCGAACTTAATTTCAATGTTAAAAGGACCCTATTTGGCATTTTTATGTTGATACAGAGGTTGAATATTTTCAGAATAAGGAAATATATCAACTAATTGTTGGGGACAGTGATAAAAAATATGGGACCTAAAGCAAATGGGTCATTCGAGGCGAAACCTAAAGAGTTTTGCCCAGGAAATGAAGCATAACGAACGAAAAGACTAGGGTTAACAAACTTACTATTCAGTTGAGTAATAATCTGTCGAGCCCTTTCTTTTTCGTCTATAGCAGAAGTACTACTCAAAAATGGAGAGTCAGAAATCTTTGATCGCGCCATGGAAACAGAGGATTCGAGGTTAGAAGTTCTCTGAGTTAAGTTTTGTGAAGCTTTTGAAGTTCTGAGTGAGTTTGAGAGTCTAAAACTTTTGAACTTATAGTTTGTGTTTTGAAAAATGGCGGTTAAACATGATAGTGGCATATTACATATACCACTCACGTGCAGGGGGCATGTGTTTGCACATAAAAATAACTTTTGGGCCTACCAATAGTATTGGGCTTAGGTAAGTTATTTATTTAAAAGAACAGGCTTGCTATTTGAGCTTAAATGAGACAAGTTACTTCATTTAAACAGAAGCCCAAAGGATTAAGGCCCTATTACACCTCGAGGTCATGTTCAAACTGATCTAAAAATAGTTACAAAGCAGTTCGATCTTGAGGAACTGTTAAGTAACGGTTTATTTACAATCTGGAAACTTATGTGACAAGTGTTATCATCTCCAAGAAAGTTGTTATTTTGTATTGGACCAGATTTATTGATGATTTGAAATTCAAAATGAAGAAAGTAATTGTTTAATTGAAGAAACTGCTGCTCAAGGAAGGTATAAATAGAAGAAAAGAAGACAGTTACCAACCCCCGCGTATTTTCCAGAGTTCAATTGTGATTAAAAGTGTGTTCGAGTGTTCAAAAGTGTGTAAAACAATGTAATTCAGTGTGTTTGAGTCCTTTCTGTGTGATTTTAAGTTCGAGTGAGACTTAGATCTTGCAGTTCAGGTTCTTGAAGTGTGTGAGAGTAACAAGAAACTTCTCATTTTGTAAGTTTCTGTTGTTCTTGTTCAGTTCGAGGTGATTGTACTCGATTACTGTTTAATATAAATATTCTGCAGTTTATCATTATTTACAGTTTTGTTGAATTCGAAATTGTTTACATTTGTAGAAGAATAAACAGTAAATTGTTATCTCGAGATTGAATTTGTTATCAAGTTTGTCGTAGAGATTATTTAATACCAATTTCTACAGTAAAATTATAAGTAAATCAATTAGTGTTTACCATTTCTGGATCGAACCAAGTCCTTTATCATTAAGGCATAATTCGGACCAAACACACCCTTTTGATTTACAGAAGTTGGATAATTAATTAAGTGATCAGTTTGGATAAAACTGAATAATGAACTTGATTAATTACAAAATTTAGTTTTGTTCAAACATAGCTATGTGAGGAATTATTTTCCTAATAAAGGCCCATTCATAATGCAGAAGACAACGAGTACTTAGTAAGACTAAGACCCATTCAGAATGCAGAAGACAACGAGTACTTAGTAAGACAAAGGCCCATTTAGATGTCTATGCTAACAAGCGTAGATATAACAGGAATTGGATCATAAGCGGCTCTCTCGGCCTTCAACAGTGATTTCCTTTATGGCATTGGAAGATTCACTAAGGAGTCCTGAAAGCATCAGAGCTTCATTGGAGGAAAAGGAAGGGTCATCAAGGATAACGGAAGCCGGCTAGTTTGTGTTAAAAGGATACCGGGCATCCTGATTCAAATGGATGACACCAGTCTTCTTTCTTGAACGGATTATTTTCTGAGAACGGAGAACAGACGTTCATAGTGTCCTAGACGCCTTAAATGGAGTGGTTGGGACATAAATGATTCCTACCGAGCACAGACCTCGAGACGCCCGTCCCGTGATAGTCCAACCGAATTCATTGAATGAAAAAGGAAACAGCCGCTGCTGTGCCCTATACCAACATCAAATCAATCTTTCAAAGGTTGTCACAAGTCACATCACTCTCAGAGTTAGTGCCTCACAGCTGGTGAAGCCCAAATGGGGTAAAACTCCCTATAAATAGAACAATAATCAGAACTAAGGAGGTACGTGAAAAATTCAATAGAGAGCATATACACTGTTATTTCTGAAAACCTAAAAAAGATTATCTAACTTGATCTTCGGAGGGTGATCGGCGAAAACCGCCACCACCTCTAAAGAGCGTTTAATCTCTTTTATAGGTAAATCCTCAACCATCATTCACTTAAAGCCAAGATACCTCCTGGTGACGTTCTCAGGCTTATTATATTATCAAAAAAATTACGCAACACAATTGGCGCCGTCTGTGGGAAGCGACTGTGAGAACTAAGCCAGCCGAGTTTATCAGGCAAACCCAACTGAAGATGGCAGAGGAGAACGTTGTTCCGATCAACAACCCCCTGCCTAATCCCTCGGGTGCGAGGAAAGTTATGTCAGAGGTTCATGTTGAAGAAAATAAAGAGAGGTCACAAGGTGGCCGAGAAGTAAAGAGATCAGAGGTACAAAGAGGAGGGTCTCGTGCCATAGGTGATACAATTAACGCTGAGATCCTCAAAAGGAACTAGAAGATTGAGAGGCTGGAAAGGGAACTGCGTGAGCTAAAAGATGCGCAAGGAGACTATGACCAACAACAATCCATAGGGCAGAGGTCAAGGAGTCACTCTGGATCTTATGAAAGCTCCCATTGTTTCCCCAGACGATCTGGAAAGGTGCACAGAGCCCAAAAGAGTTCGAGGCGGAGCAGATCGGGGGAGAAAACAAGAAAGATATCGCCTATACACAAGCCGGGGAAGGACCACATCCCGGTTTGGAATCAGCTGCGACAGATTTCACATTCTCCTTTCTCTCCAAGAATTGAGCGAGCGAAACTTCCCACTAAGTTTGCTCCTCTAAACTTAATCTCCCACAACGAGAAGTCCGATCCAGTGGCACATCTGAGTCACTACAGGCAATCCATGGCTCTTTACAATAGGAACGACTCCCTCATGTGCCGCATCTTCCCCTCGAGTCTAGGTGAAGTTGCACTCAAGTGGTTTGACAGACTAGAGCACGGATCCATCCACTCTTGGAAAGAACTCTCCGAGGCATTCACCACCCGCTTCATCACCAATACCAGAAAACCAAAGGAGGTTGATTCTCTGATGGCCTTAGCCATGAAATCTGGCGAGAGCCTGAAGTCCTATTCGGCCAGATACTGGGAAACATACAATGAGATCGACATGTGTGGAGAAGATCTCACCGTCAGACAATTCAAATTCGGTCTGCCCGTAGGAAGCAAGATGAGGCAGTCCCTTACCAAGAAGCCGCCCCCCAACATGGCAAATCTCATGTCCTAGATAGAACAACATGTCCGTGTTGAAAAGGACGGATTGCAGCCTCAGAAGCAGCCGGACAACAACGTAACCACCCAGAAAAAGTCAGTCCAACCAGAAACAAGCAGGGTGCAACGTAAGCCCAAGCAGTCTGAGCCAGTCACAAAAGAATCATTTGAGGCTATAAACACCACCTTCAAAGAACCAATCTTCAGGATACTCCCTCTAATAAAAGACAAGCAATACTTTGTCTAGCCGGCTAAGATGGGTAGAAACCCGGCTTTTAGAGAGTCAAAACCTTTTTGTGCCTACCATAGGGAAAGGGTTCATTTGACCGAGAACTGCAGAAATTACAAGGCATTTTTAGAGGAGCTGGTTTGAAGTGGACACCTCCGTCAATTTATGGATGACACCAAGCACCAACAGCAGCGGGAGCATGTCCCAAAACCGAAGGTGCCGATTGGGGTCATTGATGTGATCCACAGTCATACACGGGCCAATAACCTTAGGGCGGAGACCCGGACGGCCTCTCACTTATGAGAAGTGTTTCAAGTTTGTGAGGGCGTAACTCCAGCTCCAAAAAGGTTTAAAAAGGAGACGACGGAAGAAATCATCTTCACAGATCATGACCTTGAAGGGGTGCAATTGCCACATTCTGATGCCCTGGTTTTCACCATGCAAATAGGCGATTTTGACGTTAAAAGAATATTAATCGACCCCGGAAGTTCCGCTGAGATCATGTATGACTCCCTTTTTAAAGGCCTTGGCCTTGAGCATAAAGACCAAGACAGAAAGGTCGATCTGCTGTACGGATTCTCAGGGGAGTTGGTGATGCCAGTTGGCCGTGTCACTGTTAAAGTTCATGCTGGAACGATCTCTTCCCCAACGGAATTTTGGGTGTTGAACTCCTATTCCCCATACAATGTGATCCTGGGGAGGCTCTGGCTGCATAAAATGAGGGCTGCTCCATCTACATTGCACCAGAGATTGAGATTTCCAACACCAGAAGGGATTATGGAAATCAGGGGTGATCAGTTGGTAGCCAAACAGTGTCTTATAGCAGCCGCCCTTCAGAAAGGGGTTGCCATTTATGGACCAGAGCCAGAATCGAGGGCGGATAGATAGCAATCACAAGACCAGGAGGAGAGTGATGACCGCCTCCAGCAGAAGAAATGTGCGGAAGATCTAATAAAGCACCAACTACCCAGCTCGAATCAAGAAAGGTATTTCCTACTAGGCGCATCCCTTCCACAAGAGCCAAAGGGATGGCATTATTACATTACTAATAGAGTATATTGATGTATTCGCCTGGAGCCTATACGAGGCGCTCGACATAGATTCAGCTTTATTATATTACTAATAGAGTATATTACTAATAGAGTATATTAATGTGGACCCACTGTCCCGACCCGTCATTCAAAAGGGATGGCGGATCTCTCCACTCCATAAAGAAGCAGTATGCGAGGAAGTAGACCGGTTAGTAGAAGCCGGAGCAATCAAGGAGATCCTTTACCCCACATGGCTTTCCAATACAGTCGTGGTCAAAAAGAAGAACGGCAAGTGGAGGGTCTGTATAGATTTCACTGATCTAAACAAAGCTTGTCCCAAAGATTCCTTCCCACTACCCAAGATTGACCAGTTAGTTGATGCCACATCCGGTCATCAGAGAATGAGCTTTTTGGATGCATTCCAAGGGTACCACCAAATAGCAATGAACCCAACAGATCAAGAGAAGACGACGTTTATTACACCAAAAGGAATCTTTTGCTACAAAGTTATGCCATTTGGATTGAAGAACGCCGGGGCTACATACCAAAGAATGATCACAAAAATGTTCGCGGAGCAACTGGGAAAAACAGTTGAAGTCTATATTGATGATATGGTGGTTAAAAGCATCCTCGCAGAAGACCATCTCAGTGACCTACGAGCTGTGTTCAATACCCTCAGGCGGCACCGTCTCAAGCTCAATGCGTCCAAATGTGCTTTTGGTGTAGGGTCTGGGAAATTTCTTGGGTTCATGGTTACCCAATGAGGTATCGAAGCAAACCCGGATCAGATCACCGCCATCCTCAATTTAAAGCCACCAAGAACTGTCAGGGAAGTCCAGAGGTTGACTGGTATGGCAGCAGCTTTGAACTGTTTTATTTCTCGGTCAGCAGAAAAGTGTCGCCCATTCTTTGATCTGATAAAGAAAGGCAAGAATTTTCACTGGGGAGACCAATCTGATCGAGCCTTTGAACAATTGAAAGCATATCTTGCCGCTGCTCCTCTTTTATCCACTTCGGTAAACGGGGAGTCATTATATATATATTTGGTCACCTCTGAACACGCTGTTAGTGCAGCCATAGTACGAGAAGATTACAGCATTCAGAAACCGGTCTATTATACCAGCAAGACCCTGGACGAGACAGAGTCGAGATATCTGCCGCTTAAGAAACTGGCAGCATGTTTGGTTTCTTGATTCAAACACAGTTTTCTGTGTTTGAATCCAAAAAGTGGTGGGCCCGGATTGAAAAAATTTTGTTTGGTTTCTGTACTCAGTTTTTGTATTGAGAATTTTTACTGTACAATTGATACTGAATTCGCCCAAAATGAAAACAACTTTTAGTTGTTTTCACTTTTAATTTTCTGTATTCTATTTTACTGTTCAATATAATAATTTTTTTTTTCCTTTCTTCTTTTTCTTCTGGGCTTCTCTCTTTTTCTCTCGTTCTCTCTGACTCTCTCACTTTGCTCTTCACCGAGACTGAGTCTGCTCGAGGCGACGGCAACGGAGGGCAAGGCTTGGTGAGGTGAGTGGCGACGGAGAGGGTTAGGTGAGGCGAGGTTCTGGGCGAGACGAGGTGAGGCAGGCTTTCTCGCGATCTCCACCGTTCGAGCTCAGGATCTCCACCATTGGAGCTCGCGATCTCCGCCGCCGTTTAAGCTCGAGATCACTGATCAGATCTGGGGCAAAATTTTGTTTTTGTTTTGTGGGTTATGGGTATGGATTTGGTTGAGTGTTTTGTAATTTGCGGTTGTCAATGTGGGTGTGGGCTTGAAGGATGTGTTGTGGCCAGTGGAGGGTGGATTGTTGTGGGCGGCAAGCGGTGGATTACGGTGGGTAAAACAATTGGTTGGCCGGTGGAAAAAGCTGGGTTGCGGGGAGGGTTTTTGGTCGATTACGGTAGGGGTTTGATTTGCGGTGGGTCGGGGTAGGTTGCGGGGTGATTCGTGGGGGGTTTATGGGGTGGCTCGCGGTGGTGGTGGTGGGTTTTGGTCGACTCCGGTGGTGCTGGGTGGTGGTTATACTGTTTGTTTATTACAAACAAAAACAAAAATAATAATAATAATTAATAAATAAATAAATAATAATAATAAAATAATACATGAAAACACCACTCTAAATAATGGGAAAAACATCTACCAAACAAAATTTTTGTTCTCAAATCTATTATAATATTATTTTTTATTACAATTCTCAAAACACCTAAATACAAATTTTAGAAAACAGAAAACAAAAAATAGTCACCAA
This sequence comes from Fagus sylvatica, assembly GCA_907173295.1. Lineage (NCBI taxonomy): Eukaryota > Viridiplantae > Streptophyta > Magnoliopsida > Fagales > Fagaceae > Fagus > Fagus sylvatica. Next base: position 36,946,485 of record OU015762.1, read on the forward strand.
ACATACCCTGGCCTTTGCACTGGTTTGTTTAGCCAAAAAGCTTCCACATTACTTCCAGGCACACACCATGATCGTCTTAACCGAGCATCCGTTGAAAGCTGTACTGAGGAGTGCAGACTTTTCTGGATGGATATCCAAATGGGGAGCCCAACTTGGGGCTTACAACATCAAATATCAACCAAGGACCTCGATCAAGGGACAGGTACTTGCGGATTTCATTGCTAAGTTCACCCCTACGGAGATAGGACCCATAATGGTGAACCATGTATCCTCCATACAGCATATGGAGGGATGGAAGCTTTACATAGACGGGGCATCTAACTCACGTGGTTCAAGCCTGGGCATAGTGCTTTTTGCCCCTCAAGGGCAAATGATGGAGCTGGCAATCCAGTTAGGATTCCCCGCTTCCAACAATGTGGCTGAATATGAAGCTTTGCTGCACGGCCTAAGGAGTGCAATCACTCTGGAGAATATGCAGCTAAAAATGAAAAGATGGTAGCATATCTTACAGAAGCTAAGAAATTGCTTGCGGAGTTCAAACATGTTCAGGTGGAGCACATAAGTAGAGACCTGAACGAACATGCGGACGCTCTAGCCAGCTTAGCATCAGCTGTTGCCCCAAAACTAAGGCGAATCATTTCCATCGGGGTTCAAAACCTTCCCAGCGTTGGAAGAGAAATTAATAATGGAGTATGCTCGGTTGATCAGTCCATCAGTTGGATGAGCCTTATACTCGTTTTTCTGAGAGATGATGTGCTACCAGAGGACCGAAAGGAAGCAGACCGGATCAAAAGAGTTGCACCACGATACTAGGTATCAAAAGAAGGACATCTCTACAGAAGATCCTATACCGGGCCATATCTACGTTGTGTCCATCCTGATACTATTCAAAATCTACTATGGGAGATTCATGAAGGGGTATGCGGTGGCCATACGGGGGGAAGATCTTTGGCACACTGTGCCATAGGGCAAGGCTACTGGTGGCCTTACATGCAAAAGGATGCAGCCCAGTACGTAAAGAAATGTGATAAATATCAATGATTCGCTCCAGCAATCCATCAACCGGCGGCCAGTCTTAACCCAATTGCAAGCCTATGGCCATTCTCCCAATGGGGACTTGATATAGTAGGACCTCTCCCCAGAGCTCCGGGGAACCGCCAATGGCTCATTGTGGCCACGGATTGTTTTACTAAATGGATAGAGATGGAACCATTGGTACACATCACAGATGCTGATTCCAAAAGGTTTGTGTGGAAGAACATCATTACCCGTTTTGGTATTCCTCGGGTATTGATGTCGGACAACGGCACACAATTTGAGAGCGGACCGTTCCAGACTTTCTGTGAGCAGTACAGGATCAGAAATCATTTTTCTACCCCCGCCTATCCTCAAGGAAACGGACAAGCGGAATCCTCCAACAAGACATTGCTAGACAGGATAAAGAAGCGTCTGGAAAAGGCGAAGGGGAGATGGGTTGAAGAACTGCCAAGCATTTTATAGACCTATAGAACCACTCCCAGGAGTTCTACAGGGGAAACCCCCTTTTAACTCACATATGGGGTTGAAGCGGTCATACCCCTTGAAATTGGCCTGCCTACAATCCGTACGGAATATTATGACCCTGTCACAAACGAGACAAGTCTCGCCACTGATTTGGATCTGGCTGAGGAAAAAAGGGATTCAGCTCTGATTCATTTAGCCACCTATCAGAACGGGCTTCGCAGAATGTATGAGAATCGAGTCAATCCCCGGGAACTAGCAGTGGGGGACTTGGTCCTCAGAAAAGTCATTGGGAGCAGGCGAGATGCAACTCATGGAAAGCTTGGACCAAATTGGGAAGGACCTTATAAGATCACATCCGTAGCAGGCGTTGGGGCTTTCAAGCTAGAAGGGCCGAATAATACTCTTGTAAAGTGACCATGGAATATCTGTAACCTAAAGAAATATTATCAATGAAGTCTCCATTTTCAGTATCATCGTCTTCGATTATATAAAAGTCCTTCATGAAAGGCGAAAACCCTGACCCGTTCAGGTTTGATCAAGGATTCATTATCCAAAGATCATGACCAATAAGGTACGGATAAGAAGGTCCATACCGGTCACCCGGGTAAGAATGCCCATGATAAAAGTCTTTCATGAAAGGCGAAAACCCTGACCCGTTCAGGTGTGATCAAGGATTCATTATCCAAAGATCATGACCAATAAGGTACGGATAAGAAGGTCCATACCGGTCACCCAAGTAAGAATGCCCATGATAAAAGTCCTTCATGAAAGGCGAAAACCCTGACTCGTTCAGGTGTGATCAAGGATTCATTATCCAAAGATCATGACCAATAAGGTACGGATAAGAAGGTCCGTACCGGTCACCCGGGTAAGAATGCCCATGATAAAAGTCCTTCATGAAAGACGAAAACCCTGACACGTTCAGGTGTGATCAAGGATTTATTATCCAAAGATCATGACCAATAAGGTACGGATAAGAAGGTCCGTACCAGTCACCCGGGTAAGAATGCCCATGATAAAAGTCCTTCATGAAAGGCGAAAACCTTGACCCGTTCAGGTATGATCAAGGATTCATTATCCAAAGATCATGACCAATGAGGTACGGATAAGAAGGTCCGTACCGGTCACCCGGGTAAGAATGCCCATGATAAAAGTCCTTCATGAAAGGCGAAAATCCTGACCCGTTCAGGTGTGATCAAGGATTCATTATCAAAAGATCATGACCAACAAGGTACGGATAAGAAGGTCTGTACCAATCACCCGGGTAAGAATGCCCATGATAAAAGTCCTTCATGAAAGGTGAAAACCCTGACCCGTTCAGGTGTGATCAAGGATTCATTATCCAAAGATCATGACCAATGAGGTACGGATAAGAAGGTCCGTACCGGTCACCCGGGTAAGAATGCCCATGATAAAAGTCCTTCATGAAAGGCGAAAATCCTGACCTGTTCAGATGTGATCAAAGATTCATCATCTAAAGATCATGATCCCTGGAGTATGGATAAAGAATATCCTTACCAGATAACCGTGTAAAAGCACTCTCTCAGGAATCCTAATTAAAAGCAAAATTCCAAGTCTTTTAGAAGAAATCTTCTAAGGGTTTTCCCTTTATGACTACATCGAAGTCAATCCCAATCAAGCAAAGACGGATTTGATTGTCAAAAGATCGTTGATTCAACGATCGCATCAGTATCCACTAAATTGAAACATCCACAAGTGAACACAAATTCAAAGTACTATTTTTCAAAATACACAAGTTCTTCATTTGATATTTCAAAAATTGTACATGATATTCCGTTTACAAAAGAAAAGAAAGAAAAAGAAAAATGGGTCTTCAAACGGAGGACAGACCGGCCTCTCCTCCTTCATTTGGCTGGGGCAGGGACTCTGGAACCTCTTCCTCCGAGACGCCAATTGGAGCGTTTGGATAAGGAAGGTTCTCCCGGGGAGGCAGCTCGGCCATGTCTTCAGACTCCGGCCATGAATACAAAGCCTTCCATCCTTGTTGAAAGGCTTCGTTATACACGTCGGGGAGCTGATTGGTCATTGTTGTCTGGGCTTCGACCTGTCCCCGATCAAAGGCTGCTTTCTCCCTGCCCGCCAAATCTGCCTCCAGGGCCTTAATCCTCTTCTCCATCTCAGAGTTGGCCTCTAGAGCGGTGCGGAGTGATTCCTCCGCCTCCTCCCTCTTTAGGTCTGCCTCATCCTTTTTTAGGACGGCAACTATGACTTGCTCTTTGTAAGCCTCCACCTCCTTCTTTAGATCAAAAGAACGGGTGGCGACTTTTAGAGAGTTCTCCAGCTGGGCAGCCTGAGTCTGGTACCGGTCATCCAGTTCAAGGGAGCCCTAAACGGCCTGAGCAAGAGAAAAAACAGTTGAGTGAGACACATGACTTAAAAAGACAAAAAATAGGGGGGAAGGAGATAGCATATGAGCAAACTTACCATCATTAACCCACAGCGAAGGTTGTCAATAACCTCCCTATCTGTGGATTGCTTCCACACCACCATATTTGTGGGGAGACGTGCCACCTCACTCAGGGTGCTGGCAGTATTGGACCCCGCACCACCAGTCTTAAGCACGGTGGCATCAGACCTCACCGACTCCCCGTACGCTTCATAAGAAGGCACCCACAACGGAGCGGGCTCCTTAGAAGGTCCGGAATCTTTGCTAGGAACGCTAGGGTCCAATTCTATGCCCGGTTGAATGGTAGGCGGAAGGTCATCAACCCCGATCTGAGAGGTTTCTGTCCTAAGAACCTCTGGAATGATCTGAGGCTCTGGACGGGAAGTCTCCCCTTTAGAGGCGCCTTTTCGCTTCCTTTTGCGAATAAGGTCTCCTGGCAGAGTAAATTTAGATGCCTCCGCTTGGACGCGGGGCGGGGGAAGGAGTTTCTTGAGATTGATTCCAGACATGTGCCAGATATCGTGAGCTGGAGCCGCTTGGTTTTCAGGGTTCGCTCGTGCTGCTGCTAAGTCCTTGACTTGTCTACAAGCCAAGAACGACTTCGCAGAAGGGATATATCGGAGGAGCAAGAAGGCGGAGCTGGGATTGGCGTAGTTGTCCGTGCAAACCTCGCTGTCGTAGACAATTTGCAAGGCGGCAAGATTGGTTAAGTGTTTTTTAGGCTTCTTTCGTTTCTCCATTGCATAAAAGAAGAAAAACACATTAGATATCGGAAACTATGAAGAAAAAAAAAAAATGCTGCCCTCCACGAGACCTAACCTGGCTTCCTATCTATAGTTGGGCACCGGTGATTAAGGTAGCGCCATGCCCCCCTGACCAAAAGGAAATCATCTGTCATATCCTTATTGGTATCAGGGAGGCTGTTCACTAGGTGGTGGTACAAAGGTTGTAGGTGGTGCTATATCTCTAGGCCTCAAAGAGTAAGCCTCATTTTGGGTGGTACAAAGGTTGTAGGTGGTGATTATATCATGCACGGTCAAGTCTAAACCTAACCGGCGGTTAAGTTCCACTACACCCATTACTATCCTAAATATATTGGGGCTTATTTGGTTGGGACTGAGATTGAAATAATCTAGAAAGTGGGCTAGGAGCGGGTCCATTGGAAAACGGACGCCGCCCTCAATGATAGCTACTAAGGGGAGTATTAAGTCCCCGGGTTCGCAAGTAAGGGTATCTTTCCAGAATCTGTATTCCAAATGCACGTCATCAGGAACTCCATAATAACGGCGGAATACAGCCATGGCTTGGGGGGTATTTACATATTTGGCTAACTTGCCCTGAGTCTTCTTCTTTGCCATTTTTAAAGGGGTATTTTGTGTGAATAAAACGAAAAGAAGAGGAGAGAAGAACTTACAGGTTGGTGTAGTAGCGAGGAGAGCAGAAGATCGGATTTGAGGGCAATGGTCAGGCGAAAGCAGAGATAGCAAGAAAGAAGGAAGTAGAAGCCAAAAAACGGACTGGAAGCCAGCTTATATAGGGGCGTCATCCTCAAAACCACAAAGGAGCATTTAAAAAGCCTCTGCCAATAGGTCACATCCCTCCAATCACGTCCCGGCAAGCGAAGAGGCAGAAGGGGTTTTGTAATGATGACTCGCAGACACCAGCATACGGCGTAGCACGCAAGACAAGAACAAAGACCGAAGCGACAAAAGTAATCTGAAAAGATCCCTAGAGAAATGAATCGGCACCTTAACACGTGTCAGAAACCTATCATCCGTGTCAGGAAACCCTAATAGGGTAACAGATTCCTGAGCGGCAGTGATCCATTCTGAGGGGCTATTGTGTGAGAAATTATTTTCCTAATAAAGGCCTATTCAGAATGCAGAAAACAACGAGTACTTAGTAAGACTAAGGCCCATTTAGATGTCTATACTGACAAGCGCAGATATAACAGGAATTGGATCATAAGCAGCTCTCTCGGCCTTCAACAGTAATTTCCTTTATGGCATTAGAAGATTCACTAAGGAGTCCTGGAAGCATCAGAGCTTCATTGGAGGAAAAGGAAGGGTCATCAAAGATAACGGAAGCCGGCTAGTTTGTGTTAAACGGATACCGGGCATCCTGATTTAAACGGATGACACCAGTCTTCTTTCTTGAACGGATTACTTTCTGAGAACGGAGAACGGACGTTCACAGTGTCCCAGACGCATTAAATGGAGTGGTTGGGACATTAATGATTCCTGCCGAGCACAGACCTCGAGACGCCCGTCCCATGATAGTCCAACCGAATTCATTGAATGAAAAAGGAAACAGCCGCTGCTGTGCCCTGTACCAACATCAAATCAATCTTTCAAAGGTTGTCACAAGTCACATCACCCTCAGAGTTAGTGCCTCACAGCTGGTGAAGCCCAAGTGGGGTAAAACTCCCTATAAATAGAACAATAATCAGAACTAAGGAGGTACGTGAAAAATTCAATAGAAAGCATATACACTGTTATTTCTGAAAACCTAAAAAAGATTATCTAACTTGATCTTCGGAGGGTGATCAGCGAAAACCGCCACCACCTCTAAAGAGCATTTAATCTCTTTTACAGGTAAATCCTTGACCATCATTCACTTAAAGCCAAGATACCTCCTGGTGACGTTCTCAGGCTTATTATATTATCAAAAAAATTACGCAACACAATAGCTATTAGAGCATTCCTATCCAGAAATGCAAAAAATTTGTAGTTTACCTCTTCAAAAAACACATTTTCTATTTTACATATCCCTTTTTATAAACACCTCACATTCCACTCTTTATTTTACAAGACCTCTTATTAAAATAATCTTTTAATTTTATATATATATTTTTAAAATAACCTCTCATATCTCTCTTTCTCTCACCTCTCACGTCCCACTTCCGGCTTGGTGAACAAACAACTTCATATGTGGCTGGGAACAGAAAAAATTCCCAAGTGCAGCAACAAAAAATTCATACCGAAGCACCCATAAATCGTTTTGCAGAAAGTCCTTTAATTTCTCCAAGTAAATCCATGGTCCTGATAAATCACAATGATTGAAAAGAAATCCACAAAATTCCATCAACCAAGTGCAGCGACAATTACTCAAAAAGTGAAACATTTTCTTTTCTTTTTTTTTTCCCACACTACACAGCAGGCCGACAACAAAAGTTACAAAACCATGCCAGAAACCCACACAACGTCGGCAACCACCACCAGCTACAATTCTGGTCAAACCCAATGAGCCACCACCACCACAAAATCCACAACCCATAACCACCACCGGCAAAAGCCACAACCCATAACCACAAATTCTAGTCAACACTGGCAAAATCCACAACCCATAACCACCTCAAACCCACAGCCAAAATCGGTCCACCGCAAACCCACGCCGGCAAACCCATACCCACAACCACCATACCAGCAAACCAATCACACATTGCACAGAGCCACCACCGATCCACCACAAACCCATGCCGACAAACCCATAACCACAAACCCATAGCCACCGCCAAAGCTTCAACCGATGACCTACGACCACAGTAAGTTGTAAGCCAGTGAGTGTGAGAGAGAGTGCAAGGGAGAGGAGAGAGTTTTCTAAGAGAGAAAGAGAGAGAGGCCAAGTCTAAAAGAAGGAAAGAAATAAAATAAAAAAAATTGAGAGAGAGAGAGAATGACCAAATAAAAAAAGGTGATTAATGTTTACAGGATGCTACAGTAGTCTGTATCTTTACAGACTACTGTAGCATTTTGTAAAAACGAGAGCCAAAATACAACACCGATTGGGAGTCCAATTTTTGTATTTTTTTGCTACAGTACCCTCTATTCTAGCCAAAAATCTATTTTAGAGCACCGGCTAGGAATGCTCTTATTGTAGCTAAAAATCTCACAAAAAAGCCTCACATCTAGTTCTTTTTTTTTCTCAAAAAAGTACATCTTGCTACAAAACTCAATATTATTACCGAATATTGTTCACAAGGGGTAAAGGTATTTTTTTTCCTTTCCTTTTTTTCTTCTCTCTCTTCTCCCTCCTTTCTTAGACACTTTCTCTCACATCTCTCTCCTCATAAAAAATTTCTCTCTCGGCGTCTTCTTCGTCTGTCTTATGGCATCATCAGATAGTGTTCTTGGAGGTGGTTGGGGTTGGGTTGACGGTGTGGGTTTGGTGATTGTGTTTGTGTTGCCGGTGTGGGTTTGGTGGTTAGGGTTGTGTTGCCGGCGTGGGTGTGGTTGGGGAGTGGGAAAAAAAATTATAATATTTTAATAGGGTGTATGGTAAAATAAAAGAGTAGAATGTGAGACATATTGTAAAACTTGATAGGTAAAATAAAAAAATAAAAATAAAAAGGATTTTGAAAAGAAAAAATAGAGAAATTATTGATAAGCAGATGAGAATGTTCTGATACTGTAAGAGATAAACAATTTTCTCAAAACATCATTGTTCGTATAAAGCAACAAACCCAAAGAAAGAGAGATAACGATTAAAAGTGTTGCAAAAGTCTCCTATGTTATAAATGCCTTAGATGTACAATGCCGACAAAAACAAAGATATAGAAGCCCCCGTTCTCTTGGGCATCGGGTTTGGGGATTTCTTCCAATTCGAGTGTCTTCCGACTACCCTACTCTTGGGTTCCATTATTCAAAACTCTTCTTACTGAAGAGCCCCTACCACACGCAAATCGAATGGCAAATTCGATTTGACCTCGTGGTTTCCTTGACTTGGATAAAGGCTCCAAACCACTGCTGTTCCGGACATTGGTTGCTGTGGTTGCTCTTGAAGACTTCTGGATGTTGGTCAAGTTTTGTGCTGTTTGGTGTTGTTGTTGTTGTTGTTTTGTTTGTTGTTGTGTTTGTGTTGTTCTTTGTTGTTGTAATTGTTGTTGCTTTTCTGCCCTCTTTGTAGGGTTTTTTGCCGTGACGAATGTCACTTTATCTGCCCTCTATGTAGGGTTTTCTATCCCTCTTTGTAGGGTCTTGTAATCTGTTTTTCTTTTTAATAAAATCTTGCTGTTTATCAAAAAAAATAAAAAAAGAAGCCCCTGTTCTCTAAGTCTATACTCCATAGCATTGCTTTTAATAAATTTTCCTCCCGACTTATGAGTATAAATATAGGTGATCTCAGTTGTAAAATATACACACGAATTCAAATCGTTTTATCTTAAAACGACACTATTTAGCCAGGCCAACTTCTTCTGTATACCATGAACCATTAACCGTGTAAAGTCACAAACCCAAAGAAAAAGAGATAATGATCAAAGTATTCTAAAAGTCTCCTATGATATAAATGCCTTAAATGTACAATGCCCCCCTTCTATCTCAAAACGGCACTGTTTAATCATGCAACTTCTTCTATATACCAGGAACCATTAACCGTGTAAAGCGACAAACCCAAACAGAGAGAAATAACGATCAAAGTGTAGTAAAAGTCTCCTATATTACAAATGCCTTAGAAACCAACAAAAACAAGAATTGGTTACCACCTCTTCTCTAAGGCTTATACTCTATAGCCATACTTTTTTTACAAATGCCTTAGAAACCAACAAAAACAAAGAATCGGTTACCTCTCTTCTCTAAGGCTATACTCCATAGCCATACTTTTAATAATTTTTCCTCCCTGACTTATGAGTATAAATATAGATGATCTAAATATAAAATCTACACACGAATTCATCAAAATTTCATATGAAAGCAGTTTATAACATTGTGTGGATGATAGTTCATATATTTTTCATCTTCATATATCTTTACTTTGTTTTACTATTTCATTTTATTTCGCAACACAGAAGTTTTTCGTTGTACAAAAAACATAATCAACCGATTGGGTTTGCATATTTAAGAAGTTCAAACTGGGGTGGCATCTTGAATAGTGATAGTTGCTTACTTTAGCCTGAATTTTTATATAAACTAGTCGCAAACCCGTGCGATGCACGGAAAAATTTGTATAAATGTATAATGTAGTTAATTTTGTCACAAACTTAAACAAATAAACTTAATTTCTATAGAATTCTAATCTTCATTGTTTACATCAATAGTAAATCAGTAAGCATCAAAAGCCTGCAATAAGTTGAGCATTTGCTTTAGCATAAGTTGTCGTGTTATTAATAGCTGCATTCGCCTTCTCCAATGTTAGCCTTCCTCTCATGTATCTACAGTTATAAATGTAGTAGACATCCATAACAAATAGAATATAAGTGAATAGCTTTAAGCGATTTATTATGTTGCATAAGCTAAAAGTCACTCTAACATCAAATGTTGATTATAGAAGGAAATACGTATTTACATTGATAGAGAATCCAGCTCATTCGTAGTTAAATACCACAATGCTGGAGAGCTACGACCCTTTTTTCTTGAAATTAAAAATAGAACTAAGATGAAGAACATATGCTTGTAACGATTTCCACACAGTGCAGTTGCATATATAATTTAAATGGAATTATCAAATATTTTTCTTTCTTTATTTTTTTCTTTGAAACAAACCTCACTTGTTTTTTAGGTTCAAGGGAAGAATTTTTTTAAAAAATAAAAATATTACCATGATGATGCCAATGGAGATATAGAACAGTAGCATAAAGAAACAGGAAAGGGAGTGACTATATAATGCATCTCACAAATATTCATCTAAACCACCATAGCCACAAACAACTCTTAATTTAATATTAAAGGGTAAGACAGAGTTCTTAATTACATCAACATCTTGAATTTTCACAACAAAGAGATTATTTTTAGTGAACAACCAAGTTAAAGTTCCTTTAAAATGTTTAGACAACTCCTACTATTTGTGTATTGATGTTCTTGCATTGACCAATCTGTAGTTGTAACTTTCAAGTATATTCACTTCCACACTAAAGGATAAAAATCTCAAAATATGAATTTATGCATGTTTTGTCTCGCATATGGCCATTCACAAATCACAACAACTTCAATCCCTTATAAGATTTTATTTTAGGTAGATCATTCCCGAAGTTCCTAATAACAAATATTGGAAACTTTGGTTCAAGCATTTATTCAAACACTATGAGAGGAATTGAGAACCCAAATATGGAAAAAAAAATAAAAAAAATGATTTTCATAGGATTGAGAAACCAAATAAAATAAAACTAAAAAATCAATTTTTTAATCATAATTTAGGAAATTCCTTGTAGTCATCTCAAAGAGAGATAGAAAGAGACAAAGAAGGTACCTGTGAAAGAGGTTTGATACCAAATTGGATGAAATATACTCATAAAAACTGCTACCACTATAGTTTCATTTCTTTAGATGATGCACTAAATCTATTAATACAAACATATCCCAAAGAATCCAAAAAATAAAAAATAATAATCAAAACCACCTAAGCATCAAACAATTCTTAAAATGAATCAGATCATGCATATAGTATAAACCCAAAATTTTTAGAGGAACTTGAATTAGCAATTGTGTGAAAAAGACAACTAACAAAATAAAAAGACAACAGAGAAATTACCTTTAGCTTGTGAAAACCATTGCCAGCACGAAAGGGGATGTTACTCTGCGTCTAGCTCTCATCAAGCTTGAAATCCACATAAAGAACATCTAACGTCATAAACAAAACAAACCCATTAATTTCTATTAACCCACACACAAAAAAGTACTAATCAAAATTTTCAGGATTGGGAACCTGGGTTGATGAAATCTCTTTTTTAAACCCCATGTCTATAAGACATTTAATCAAACAGGTAAGATGTCAGCAAACATAAGCACTAACTTATAGGGAATACTGAAATGATATTAAATGAAAACTTATATTTTTTCACTATGAACAACCTAAAGAGTATTGCAATAAAAAAAGGGAGGATCCCTCCAAACCAAAAAATGTATAGACATAGGTGTTAAGGGGAGTCAAAATAGAAAAGCTTTACTATGAATTTAAGAACCAATCCTGAATAAAACATATCAAAGCAAGTGAGAACATATCTTTAGGAATTTTATCAAAAAACTCATGAGATGGCAGTAACAAATTCAAATGTAAGACTTTCAATTCATCACTTACATTTAGCTTGATTCAAGATCGATATTCCTCTCAAAAATCGACTATAGTTGCGGGAACAAAGCAAGCGAGCTCCTAGCTATGGATCATGATCAGCATGCATAGCATCATGAGGAGTGGGAATTAGGGAGAATTGATTGGAAGTGATTTATATAGTGATGGAGGATAAAGTTGTGCAGCAGTGAGTGTGCCCCTTGGTTGGAAACTTTTGAAGAGTTGGGACTATTACAAAACCGATTCATATCCACCTCTTTAAATGTTGAGCAAGAGAAGCTAAGGTTTAAATGAAAGAGACAAAATGGGTTGGAGTTGTGGTCTAATCACTAATTTAGCATTTATCTCCCAAAAAGAAACGTGATACGGTGAAGACTTGATAAGGTGGCATGATTAATATGGCAAGTGATATAGTGGAGAGGTGGCCTGATTAATATGGCAATCAATTTACATTTATCTAAAATCAATTAGCATTAGTTTGCAACAGAGAAAACCTCATGGGAGATGATGAGGCAAGGAGATGAAGAGGCAAGGTGAGAGAGAGAGAGCATATGAGAATAATTAAGAGTAAGAGACATGGTGAGAGAAAGTGAAATAAAGTGATGGGTGAGGTGGAATAGTGTAGGTGTAAAGAATCTGACGTGACGGTGTTTAAAAGGAAAAAAATTTCTCTTTGCTACGAGTTTTTAATTTATAATTATAGATTATAGATGAAACAAGTCAATCTCATCTATGATCCATTCACGATTCTTTCTTTACTTATCCATTCATCATGAATGCCTTCCCATGGGAGTCATTTTACTGTGACGCTCCACATGCACCAGCAGATACCGGATATTCCTTCGTTCTAATTTGTCATCTAATTATCTGAATCAAATTGGCATAATCAATCAAATTTTGTAATACTCACCCTTTTGACAAAGGCTCCGAATCTTCCGATATTAAGTAATTAAGACAATTTTAATGGGTTACACATGAATTCACATATACGAATCATCAAGGGCCCCAAAGAAAGTTGAGTTGAAATCACAAATGACGGTTCTAATTTTCCCTTTTCCCCAAAGTGCCAGTTTAGATGAAAGGTTCTAAAGATGGAAATGCCCACAAGACATTCCTCGCGACAGGCCCCCCCCATTACAACTGTGAAACTTGAGAAATAAAGATTATAGCACATGGTACACACTAAACAAAATTCCACATCAGATGCAAATGGAGATTCCCTCAATAATGATCCTAAAAACACAGTACCCCTCTTACATAAAGTCAGTTCAAGATTTCTCACACTAATTGAAAAAAAACCTCCATGTGACAAAAACATGTGTCGTCCTCAAGAATATCAAGACGACCTAATTTGGCTTCCGCATATTTCGCCCAGCACGAATTACTTCATCCACCAGTAGCAACTGGGATGCAATTACAGGCCTGCAAGAAGAGTAGCACATCACATTTGCTCATATATGTAAAACAAGAAAACATAAAAGCAAGGTAATATAGCACATGGGATTAAACTACGAGCATAAAACTGGTTAATCCATGAAGGCATTTACCCTTTTCAGAAAAAAAACACGAGGTGTAAAGCGAGAGAGAGAGAGAGAGATTCAAATCGATCAAATTGCAGGATTTTAGATCATTTCCTCAACCAAATTTAGTACCAAAAGCAGACTAAATAATATATTACAAAAAGGGCACAAAAAAAGGACAGTATTAAAATTCAAATTATAAGTTCCAACATACCCCGAGTTTATGATCTGGCGCTTCACAGAGTAGTTATCAAAAATGCCCTCCATTTGGGGGTCAATAGGCTCTCCTGTGTGCTGGTTTAATCCAACAACATTCCCTTGGTCGTGCTCTCCCTGAACATCCAGATGGCAAGACAAAGGTCAAACATAAAATTCTTCGCTTTTAACCCCTTTTTTAGTAAAGGAAAGAATAAAAAAATTGGGTATAAGTTTTAAAGAAAGTATACCGTAAGAGCAATGATCACATCTTGAGTGTCAAGCCCAGAGTTCTCAGCAAGTGTCTTGGGCACCACAAGAAGAGCATTGGCAAAAGCTTCAACACCAAGTTGAGCACGCTGATCCAAGTTTGTAAACAGCAGAAATGTTTAGAAAGATAAATAATGCTTAAAAAAAATTTATGTGCAGGGAAAATTTTGGGAGACATTTTGTTACCCCTTGAACAGTCTTCTTTACTTCGTTTATTAGATATTGTCTGGCGGCAACTTCAAAAGCTCCAGCACCCTGAACAAAAGACAAAAACATACTTCATCATATAAAATATACACCAGTAGAGCAAGCCACTATTTCAACTAGCACTGATGTGGGTGTGGTCTAAACCTGAGTCTTACAAAAGCCAAAACCATATACAAAATTCAAAACAATAATCGATGTTTAAGAGCAGATACAGGAGGTAAACAAGCTATTAATTCAGCCTTTCTCTTAGTTGCTGATACGTCCTATTTCTTTTTCCTGATCTCTCTATTTCTTTATTCCTTATCTCTAGAATGGGAATAGGAAACAACAATACAGTATCCAAAGAATAACCGGCAAGTATCCAGTGCAGGGTGGCAGTACACAGAGGAACACTCTCCTACTAAGCATGTCTAACCAAGAAAGACTCACCCTATGTTTGGATGGAGGGAGATGAAGGTAGAGTAGAGGAGAGGGAATATGGCCGGAATATACTAAAATTTAATACATTCCATGAATCTTCCCCTCTACGCTCCCCTCCTCTCCCTCCGTCCCAAACATACCCTCAATCTTGTTGTGACCAGGCCAACTCATTCCTTGCAAACAAATTGTAGTAAAAATTCGATTGGCAGATAGATCCCTCTTAACTGAAAAACTTACTTCCATCAGGTATTTAATCAAATTTTAGGCATGTAAACAAAAACCCTATAATCCAATTGTATCTTTCCCCATCTAAACAAGACAAATCAGTCTGCTTGTTGCAATCATTCTGATAAAACTCACTGTACAAGCTTAGTAGAAAATGCTATTCTAAACAACTTCAGGTTTGATTATGTTAGGAAGGAAGTGGAATTAGCTCACACTAAACTATCGTCCATCATAACAATGGGGTCCACCCTGTCATGAAAAACTAATCTTTGTCAGATCTAAAGATTTCAAACTTTATTCACCTATCACATTAATTTAATTTTTTGTTTTAGTTCGCAAACTATACCAGCATGCATATTTTTGACCATGTTCAACATTTACTTCACAAAAGATCAGACCATGCAAACTGTACAAAGAAGGATGGTACCATTTTTTTGGGATAATTCACATGTTATAGTTATTTGTCTCAAGGAGATTAAGATATCAAGGAAATTAACGTAACAATTATTTATTGAATTGGCACGAAAGAAAGTTCAAAATCTTCATGCAAATTCAAAGAAACTTCTATAGAAGAAACTCACTAAGACAACAGATTCATCTTCAATAGTATTTTTGACTGCCCTCAAACCATCACGAACAGCATCCTTTATCTGGGCAATTGTATGGTCGTTAGGCCCTGCAATATCATTGATAACAATGAGGATTAAATCACAACTGAATTTACCAGTGATAATAATATAATGCATACCATAAAATGTTATTGCAATAGCCTCCTGATCAAGTGGTTGAATAGTGGCAATGATGTCTACTTTTTAAAAGTTAGGTGAAGCTGCAAAAATGGTTCAAGTACCTTTGATTAAGATTGTACAAGAATAAGGGTTCTTCACATTTTCAACGAAGGTATACTTTTCTTCCCCAAGGATATGCTCATAGACTAGTCCAGCCCAACCAAGGGAATCAGAAGTTAAATCTTCTACAGAATTCACAGCCTCTCCTCCGCAGGCTAGAACCAATCGTTCCATATTTCTCCTCTTTGCTCTCCGAAGGGCAATTATCTAGAAAATCAGTGAATTAGAAAACTGCAAACAAGTTAAAGCAAAATGCAACAAGGTATAGTATAACTAATTAACTTATAAGAATTCGTCAAAAAAAAAAACTTATAAGAAATTTACAATGTGAAACAGCTGCTCATGTGATCCTCATACTAATAAACAATTATTTTACCAGGCATGTAGAACAGAAGTTTACAGCATGAACACATACTGCACAGTATCATTAAAAGATCAACCGGAATGACTTAATAACGATGATTTGCAAGATGTGAATTTAGCTTCTCAAAGTCAGTATGATATTAGTTCTGCCCCATGTTTTGTTCACTAACATTGATGGAGGATTAAATTTGACGACAAAGTGGTCAAAATTTCTACTAGCATGGGATCCATTCAAACACTAATGCAAACCATTCAGAACACACAGAAAAATAAAACAAACACAAATTTTATAAATCAATAAGTGAGAGACAAGGCAACAACAATGGTGCAATCTTACCCCTGCCCTCGCAAGAAGGTCCAGCGATGGGGGATCAATTCCCTTTTGATTAATGACAACAAAGCTATTGTCATTACCCGAACAAACCTGCACACAACCATAAGAATTAGCAATATATCATACACCACAGATTCTACACGTGTACACTAATATGCTTAGAATGTAAACAAGGACCCAACTTGAAGTAGCTACCTTATTTTTCAGTTCAATGATCTTATTAACTCTTTCATCCACCTGACGCCTTTCAGCTGCAACCATTGCCTCTCTCTGCTCTGCATTTGAGTAGAAAAAGCCTGCATTTATTTCACTGAGAGGAAAAGTATTAATTAAATTATGTTCACAAACAATATTGATAAAAAAATCACATAATGCTAACTTTGGAGCTAATGCATTAAGAAAAAAAATCCACTTTTCCAGCTTCAACCTTTGACCAAATTGCCAATCCAGAAGTGTTTAAAATCTAAAGAAAAAAAGGGTAAATTACTTTTTAAACCTTAAGAGTATTGGGTGTATTTCATTTAAACCTTAAACTTTCAAAATGTTTCATTTAAACCTCAAAGTTTCTAAAATGTTTCATTTAAACCTTATAACTTTCAGTAAATTCCATTTAAACCAACTATTCACATGATGTTTAATGGTATAAACAAACAAACAAAAATGCGATAGAAGGTTTAAATGAAACCCTTTTAGAAACTTTGAGAATTAAATGAAACATTTTGAAAGTTCAAGGTCTGAATTAAAAATAATAATAAAAAAATAGTATAAATTTGGCTACACATTTGTATTATTATTTTTTTAATAAATTTCTCTTTACAAAGAATGGTTAAAATGTATCAAAGAAAGGGGAGCCAGATAAGCAAATACAACATATCTGGATAAAAATAAACCCCAAGACCTTGAAATTCAATCTATGCCTCTAGAACAAAGCCATCAAGAAGCAAAACAAATTTGCATTATTTTAAAGGACGAGATAATAAACAAGATATATGTTTTAGTCCTAATAAAATTGACTTAAAATATATGCTAAAATCTTAATTATTTTTTTATTATCAGAACTGATTTTTATCTTCTGGATAAACGGTGGTGTTAATATGTTGAATAAAAGAGGAATATGGAGAATAAGTACAGTTAAAAAAGGGAAAATCCAGTTGACAAGGTGAGACAATATCATGAACAACATATCCAGCACATGCAGTAATCATTATCCAAATTAGACAGCTCATCAGTTTACACCCACTGCTAGTAGCTCGGGAAATGGTAGAAGAAATCAAGAGTTCTTCCCATATTATCAAACATAATGCATCTCATGTGTGCTCAGAACCTAAGTATTATACATATTTAAAAAAAAAAATACAAACAAATGTCCATCTATATGTATAGGTACATGCATGCATACTTTTATATGCATAAACATACATTTTTACATATATATGGAGTATATATATAATTAAAACAAATCAACTAACAAATAACAACATAAAAATAAATAAAATCCTCCAAAACCTCAACATATATTATCTTCTTATCTTTCTTCGTTATTTATAATTCTCAATATTTACCTTTTCTCATACTCCAAAGAGACATTGCATGTCAAGATGTAACAATTCTCAGCTCGTCGCTTCATATCAGGATGTCTGGAGCCATGATCAAGGACAAGACCCTCAACCTAGAAATGAACATAAGTTTAAATGAGAAATTGTGGGATAATTAAAGCTAACTCATAAATGAATAAGTCTATCTATTGTTATGCTACACCATACAAAGAAACCATTCAGAACTTAATGGTAAAAGCGCAATGGAAACATTAGCATATCTGCAAAATTTCTTCCTGGCAACTGTAAGTGAGAAAAGATAGTGAATGAAACATGTAATCCCTGGCAATGAGTTCAACCACCAAAAATCATAGATACACACCATAACATACTTTCTTGAGCTTTTATCTGTACTGATAAAATTGTGAACAAAATTCTTTTCTCTTCTTTTTTGATAAGAAATAAGAAGATTTATTAAAAAAACAAGCAAGAATTATGTACATAGGGATTATACAAGACGTACATCCCCAACTACACCTGAAAAGAACAACGGTCAAGAAATTCTAAAAAAAATTGTGAACAACATTCTTGCCCATCAAAAGTAAAAAATTCTCGGGAAACAAGAGGCATAGATTTGGACCCCAGATACAAATGCTTTTATGCACAAAATTAGAAAGTAATTCACAACTTGAGAACCAATTTTTTTTCATAGACTGGTAACCTCCAATTGAAGTTGAAAACAATTGCACAAGCAATCAGAGATCTTGCATATGTATTTGAGTTGATAAAATACAAAAAATCACAACTTGAGAACCGATTCATAGAATCTTATATTCATTAAAAAAAAAGGTCCCAGACCAACAATTATAAAAGATAAACATACCAAGCGTGTGTCTACATCAAATTTATGCCGCATATGCATTATCTCCACCATAAACAGATCAATGGCTTCCTCAGGCTTGCGAATGCACAACACCTGTCATACAGAAACCACAGTTTAATACACACCAATATGCAAAGGCTACCACAAACTGCTAACCACATGAGCTAGTTAACTAGATGAAAAATAGGAGCTTAAACAGCCTTATGAATACTCATGCAGCCATAAACTCACCGAATTAACAACTATGTCAGTCAATTGATCTGCAAGCGATTCATACAGCTGTAGACAGAACAAAATGTCAGAATCAAATCATAAAAAATGGAATTTTTTGGATAGGTTAATACAATTCATGAACCCATTAGGTAATTTAAAAATGAAAATAAAAAAATATATGGTACAAAACCCATGACCTTACCCTCCACCTCACTTATGAGGGTAGGGGATGCCATCTAATCTAAAGACCATTTGTTTTTTTTTTTCTTTTGCTAATTTGTTAAACAATAGAAATTATGTTAATAAAATTCTTTATCTAGTTTTTGCTGAAAAAAATGCAGACCTAAGACCCAACTCCATTATCCTTTTTAATGGAACATGTTAAAAAGAGAGATTACAGGTTACCTTTGTTCTGAGTGTTGTCCTTGCTACCATTTTCAGAATCTCTTTGTCAGGCTCATTACCCATAACAACAGGGGTTTTAAATTTTTCAATAAATTGGAGAGTTGCTCTTTTAGCTATCTCAAAACCATCAACCAATACACGAGGATGCATTCCTGGAACAAGCATAAGTCTCATGAGTATAAATTATAAAGGAGACACAAGGAAAACTAGAAAAATAACATAACTACATCCTCTCTTCTTTTAGAGGGTGGGAATCTTTTAGGAAAACCTAGAACACACTCATTTTCCAGTTGAGCTGGTAAAATCCTTTTGATTTTTTTATATATGAAAACATTTTCCATATTAAAATTATTAAAAGAACTACCTCACATACACAACAGTAAGCAAAGTACTAAAATCCCAACTACATTTAACAAATGTGATACAAATTAAAGATGCCTTTTAGCACAGCACAAGTTCAAGCGTAATAGGGCTGTCAATTAATAAATTCATTTATTCCATAACTTTAGAGTAAATTTTGGGAGCTCGAGTAGATTCCCATTTTACAACAATAGCAATTTTGGTTAATTTTGCAAAATATACTCCATTAATTTTTATTATTAGTACGTAGCACAAATATTTCCAAAATGAGGATGCATTCCTGAAACAATTCGTATATAAGAACTTAAGAAAAAAAAAACCACAGAGAGCCCCCCCTAACACTATATTTGTGCACTGTACTAAGCTACTGATACAAAATATTCTGCTCCCTCCACCTTTCTTGTGTACCATTCAAAAATAGAAAAGAAATGGGGTGAGAGCAGAATAAAGGGAAAATTGAGGATGAAAAATGTAAAGACGCAGTATGGGAAGCAACAACATTATACTATTTTCCTATATCTTAATACAAAGAACCAGATAAAATCTCAAATGTTATAGATGACTCAATGCAACTGTAAATTTACTGATTGGCAGCATTGTCACCACTGACCTTCATCAATGTATCGTTCTGATTGTTTCATGAGCTCGCCAATAAAGAGCACAGTCGAAGTTGTGCCATCTCCACTGATGTCATCTTGGGCAACAGCTGTCCTCGCAATCATGATTGCTGTAGGGTTTTGAATTTGCTGCAACCATTAATGAAATATTAAGCAATGAAACAGTATTTAGAAAGATAGACCCAGTAGCATGAATGTCACTTATTTTAAGCATCTAAATGCTCATTCATAAGTAAAAAAATTCTTCACTCGGTCATTAAAATATTTCTCCCACTATAATAGTCTAGTGTCCTCAACTCAACTAATAAGCCTAAATCACATGTATTGTTTTCCGCCATTCTATCCGATCTAAAATCATTCTCTCTGTTGTCTCCCTATTTACTCATGTTGTTTTCCTCTATACATATAATCGTTCGTTACACTCACAATCCTCAACAGAAAACAAAAAAATGCAACAGAAGAGAATTTACTCACTATTAATAAAAACAGTTTTTTTGGAAGCATCAAAACAGAGCTTTACTCACTGATTTATTCCATCCAATGAAGTAGTTGTTAACACTAAACAAATTATTATATTTTGTTCAGTAATCCTAAATAATTCAATTTCAAAGACCTAATCACTAAAAATCCAAATATTTAAAAAAAGAAAATGAAAATGAAGAAATCCTGCATTGCAATGGTAGTACCACACGCTGTGTGGATTGTACCAAAAACTTTAGAGAAACCGCAAAGATCTAGGGTTTACAAGACACAGAGAGAGATAGAAAGAGAAAAGTCACCATTTCCTTCAAGAGTGTGTTTCCGTCTTTAGTAAGCTTTATATCGCCAGCTCCTCCAACAAGCCTGCAACAACAACAACAACAACAACAAGAGTGAGAAAATCAGAGAGGAAGTGTGTGTGTGTGTGTGTGTGAGAGAAAGAAATATAAATACATTTTGATGGTGCCTTTGGGGCCGAGGTTGGACTTGAGGACGTCCTGCAAGCCCTTGGCGGCGTTGATGTTCATGTGAAGTGCCGCCGATTTGTTCAGCACCTCCGCGTTCGGGTTCAACACTCTCAGCGACATCTTGCTTTCTTTCTTTGTGTTTGTGTTTGGGGGTCTCTGAAGAAGAAAATGTGAAATGAGAGTGAGAGAGTTCCAACAAGTTTGTTAGGGCTTTTCTCCAACCTTTTGCTTTACTATTTCTTATTCTCACACAGATCCCTCCAGAACTAGACCTCACAACCCGATCAATTTTGGGTCGGGGTACGGGTCGAAATAACCCAAGCCCACGTTATTTGAAAGACAATGAAACTTGTTGGACCTCACATGCCTCCCCAAGGCCCATTTTACTTATAAGTGAGCTTATGGACAAAAAATGCAGTGAAGACCACCCTACTGATGGCTCATTAATTTTAGCTTCTATGCCTATGAAATTTTCACTAATGCAAATTTATCATTTTATTTTATCCCACAAGTATTCTGAAATGTGGAAAAAAAATAAAATACAATAAAACCTTGCAAAATGGGTGTCTATTGATGTCCCTCATTTGTGGAACTCATGAAGTAAGCGAACACCGATACTATATACAAGAAGGCACCACATATTTTACGACCAATGCAATGAATGATTATGCCGGAAGCAAAGATGATTCAGGTGAACCTCAATCACTTAAGGTGTCAGTTCTGGGCGGACGAACACCATTTAAGGTAAAGGTCCTGAATGTATTGGGGTGGACAAATACCAATTTAGGGCGAAGGTCCTGATGTTGATTATGTGGACGAATACCACCCAAGGCGAAGGTTTAGGCTGATTAAAATCGGATGAATACCACTTAAGGAGAAGGTCATAGATTGATTAAAATCCAACAAATACCACATAAGGTGAAGGTCCAAGATATCAAGCTAGGATTCTAGTTTTTCGTGCATAAGATTTTTTTTTTTTCTTATTTTTATTCTTGGGATAAAAGAAAAATAAAAGATAGGAGGGGAAAACCAAAGTGACTTCCTTATCTAAACGTGATCATAATGGCTTCTTTATCTAAACATGATCATAGTAGCATCATATCCACTGGATCCAAAAGGAATTAGTGAGCTATAACCGTTATCCTAAGCTTATAAAAGCACTAGTGGGTAATACGTGAGAGGTGTGGGCCGTAATTCTACAAGCTCTTCCTAGTGCAGAAGTCGAACTTGAAACATTCACTTACCAAATTACTTAGGAGTACGTGCATTGATTACTAGAAACAACTTAGCTAACTTCTTCTTTTTTTCCTAAATGAAACAACTTAGCAACTTTTTTTTTTTTTGATAAAAGAAACAACTTAGCAACTTAGTCCTATAGACATCAAACAGTTTTATGCTTGGAATCCAGTTTTACGTGTAGAAAGTAGAAACTACCTAGTCATATAAAAACCGGTTTCTTGCTAGATATTTTGGTTTTACGCGTCAAAACTCAAAACAATCTACATGTCGTAGGCTTGATTTGAATAGATTTGAGTGAACACGTACCAGATAAGGCTAAGAATTTGATCAGAATAACAGAATCTGATCTCACAAATCAAAGGGACTGTTACTCTGTGTCTCTGTTAGTAAAGTTTACCGTCTCATCTGAACATTGATAGGGTTACCTTTGTTAATTCCACATTGTAAAGACAGGACCTCATTAGATCTCCCCATCAATTGCCGTCAGATCTATATGCTGTCACCATTCACCAATACACAACCTTAGTCATTTGACTTTTTTATTTTATTTTTTCACTGAATATGTAGTCATTTCACTTAAGGCTCTTAAGCTCATAAAGGATAATGAATCATCCATTTTACTTCACAGTTTTCTCATTGCACTTGTACGTGGAGAATTTGCCTTTCTTTATCTATTATCGGTACAGGTACGGTCAGATCCTCTAGGCAGGGTACTACCACATAGACTCTAAGGATCCTCTAACTTTTCTTTTTATAATAAATGAGTTCCTAGATTATGCCACCACATAGTTCTCTAAATCCTAACTTTTCTTTTTATAATAAATGGTTCAATTATGCCATCAACATTCCACTAACAAAATCCCTAAAATATTGGTTTTGTTAGTTGAATGATGACTTTTTACATAATCTCAACCATTTATTATAAAAAGTGTTAAAGGTTAAGATTTAGATTTTGTTAGTGGAATGATGACTACATAATCTGTGGTAGAGTACCCTATGTGGTAGAGTACTCTAGAGGATCCTGATCCGCACTAGACAACCAATAGTGCCGCAGTGGTAATAATACAACCAATCAGATAGGAACTAGTGGTAATAATACGTGGTTCAGATAGGAACTAGAAACAGTAGATTCAATATAGATTAATATCCTTCTATTGGTAGTCTTTTTTCAATATAAGAAAACGGATACAATTTATTATTGAGGTTGTAGAAAATCATTTTTACATAGACTTACTATTGATATCATTTTTATTTTCTACCATTCATATAAATAGCCTAAATAGCTTGATTGAATAGAGCTTAGCCTGGAACAACTTGCATTATAAATAGTGTAATATTAAGCGTGAAACATAGTGTAATATTCTAATTAATTTTAAATTGCTAAGCCCAGTGATAGTTTGTCTTTTTTACTATCCAAAAAAAAAAAATTTATCTTCTTTTATGCTTTCACTTATTTTATTGTTGTTTGTCGATTTTATTTTAGACTATTAGTTATTTTTATATTTTAGAATATGCACATTGTTTTTTATTTTTTTGTATTTTAGCTGTATTTTTATATATATGCATTGCATTGCCCCCGATTCCCCCCTGACTATGTATTTTTCTTTCAATTTATAAAATTTTCTCGTACCGTAGATTTACTTTGCCCCCCTAAAATAAATTCCTGGCTTCGCCCCTGGTTGAATAAGTTATAGAACAAGTTTGTAGCAAAAAAGAAAAAGTTATAAAACAAGTTGTGTCTTAAAACATGGAATTATCCCTTAATATAATTTATTTATATTTTTTTCCTGTTAATTATACACGTGCAGTGCAGTATTGCAGTCTACTCCCTACTCCCTACAAGTGGAAGTGAAAATATTGCCTATGGAAATTATTAAAGTGATATCTTCACTATGCGAAGAAATAAATAAATAAAAAAATTGCAAAATTTGGTACAAATGTATGTATTGTACCCTAAAGTCCATATCTCAAATGCTAAGCCCGAGACCTTTGATAAGTCATGATTTTACATTTTGACATCGCTTTCATAAGCATTAATAGAATTTTCTACGTAAAATTCTCAAGTTACTGCAAAGTTTACAATTTTCCATATCATTGAAACATGAAAATTATTCATTTACGTGTTTTATTTTATTAAAAATCCTACATGCCTCACTTATACTTAATCTATTGTTAGGGTCTATTATCTTAGCCATTTGCCCACTTGTACATCAATTCTTATTATCACTAAGTTAATTTTCCATATGAAAGAAGTGATTCACGGACCAAAATGGAAGAAATTAAAGAATAGTAAAGGGTTGGTGGGTGAATTATCAAAGCTTAAAAGAGGACTGATGGAGGAAAAGACAAAAAAGGAAAAAAGGAGGGGCAAAAGAAGAAATTCCGTAGGCCAAAGGAAGAAAGAAAAATAGGCTATTTCTAAACCTATAGGCAGCAGCAGCTAGAGCAAAGCTGGCAGCAGAAAAAGGAAAGAAGAAAGAGAAGAATGAGCTGGAGAAAAAGGCAGGCAGCAGCTGGACCTATAGACAAGCTCGGCAGAAAAAGGAAAGCAGAAAAAGGAAAGAAAAGAGAAAAAGAAGAGAGAAGCGGCAGAAAAATGGGAAAAAAAAAGAGAGATTTTCGGGTTGGGAGGAAAAAAGAGAGAGATTTTCGGGTCAGCAGCTGGAGGAAAAGGGAAATAAAAGGAAGAAAGAGCTGCAAAATTGGGGGGAGATCTTTTTAGGCTTTTAGACCAGTAACATAG
Source organism: Fagus sylvatica (assembly GCA_907173295.1). Taxonomy (NCBI): domain Eukaryota; kingdom Viridiplantae; phylum Streptophyta; class Magnoliopsida; order Fagales; family Fagaceae; genus Fagus; species Fagus sylvatica. The sequence continues at coordinate 36,971,720 of OU015762.1, forward strand.
TAAAAGAAAAGGGGATTTTTCTGGGCTTTTGGGCAGCACAAGTCCAACTGGAGCTGCAAAGAGAGAAGTTTTCTTTACAATACAGTAGCAAGGCTGGTTTTCTCTCTTTGGCAACGTTTGGAAGGCGGTTTCTTTTTCTATTTCAATCTTCTTGTTTATTTCTTACTTTCAGTTTATTTTAGAGGATGATTAGCTTATTTGATTTGAATTATTTGTGCTAATTATGAGCGCTAATCACCCTAGCTAAGGCTAGGGGTGAAACTTTGAATGAAATTTGATTTATTCTTCAATTATGGTTTTTAATATATAATCCTTTCTAATTGATTGTTTCATTAATCTTAAAAGGTTTTTATTCTGTAAAATTCTTGATTCATTGTTAACCATGGGTACAATTAATGCTTGGATTCCCTGCGAATCAAATAGCCAGTCTTTCAAAGATCAATCATTAAAAGATTAATTTTTGGTCAATTTTTTGATATACTCCTGCTCTATTTTCCGGTTGAAACACTTTTATTATTCTCATTGAGTATAAAATAGGTTGGAGAATAAGTGTTACAGTTTTGTTAAAAGTGGATCCCCAATGCCTTATTTTCTCATAAATATTATTTCTTTTACCCGTCTGTTGTGTTCTACAAAAATACTCAACCATCTCAATATTATTGATCTTTATTTATTTTATTTTAACAGTGTTCTTTGTCCCACCAATCCCTGTGGTTCGACACTCGGATTCCGAGAAATTATTACTTCGCGACAACCTGACTTGGGTTCAATCCTTTGCCACTTTTTGGGCATATTTAGTTATTCACCATTATTAATAGGGTTAATTTAGTCCCATAACTTCCAAAATCAAGTCAATTTAATAACAACCATCACCAATTTCTCATCCTATTTGTTAAATTCCTAACGACTATTCGAAATTTGAAAATTAAGAGATTAAATTAAACTTTGCTCCATAATTAAGGATCAAATATTTTGAATTTTGCTCCATAATTATTAATTTAGCCTATTATATAATATCACATAAAAAATGGAAATAATGCTAACCACCTTTGCCACTATATTTAGTTATTCACCATCGTGTTACCTCTATGAACACTATCATCATTGTAAAAGAATGCAAACATGAGATTGTTTTTGGTGTCTCTAAAGGCTAACAGCCTAACATGGAGAAAAATAAAGAAAGAGAAAGCTGTCTATAAAGACAAGTGAAAATATTGCTTTTGACGAGTAGAGTCAAGGGTGTTGAGGAGCGGCATTTGGCACCCTGACTCTTCCAAAAAGAGCTTGACCCCTTGTGATAGTTGCAGCTTTGCCTTCTTGCACACTAATAAATATCCTTTTGTCCCACTTTTTTAGTGTTCCACTTTATGCACAATCAACCACAATATATCACGGTGGGTTCCAGTTAGCTCAACTGGTAAAGTCTCTTATCGTCGCATAAGGGGCCTGGGTTCAAATCCCGCCTACACCAAAAACCAATTGGTGTCTTGGCTTGATGATAAAGAGCAATCATCATGGAGCGGACGCCATAGGTTCAATTTCTATCATTTCTATCAAAAAACCACAATATATCACATCTTAGATTTATTTATATTGGGTAAAAAACAAAAATCATTCCTGAAATTTGAGTTAATGACAGAAACTACAAAGATTTTTCGAAAATATTTAGTTTTATCCTCTAAGTACAAACAACACTCAACACCCTTTATGTGTTATTCCCAAAAATATTTGCACTTTAGTTATATTATAAGAAGAAGAAAAAAAAAAATGTAGCCTCTCAACTTTTTTATGTGGGGATCTAGACACCGTCTTGGTCCCGAACCATTGTGTACTACGCTTTCATCTCACATGAAGAAAAACTTATATAAGTTACGTGGTATGGTACACATTAAAAAATAAATAAATAAATTAAGAAAAAAAAAAAAACCCAATAATGGGTCATTTGTATAAAATAAATGAAAATAGTACACAAGATGAGTGAATTGACGATCCTTTGTAATTTCTCTTTTGGCTTTTTATTTCTATTTTTTTAAATTCTTTTTACAATAATACTGCAACATCCTTTTTATGGTTTCAATTGTACACGAATTTCTAATACTAGAGAATGAAAGTTAGGTTAGAATAAAAACAAAAAATAAAAAAATACTTGGGTGTTAATGTGTTATACAATTTCTTAAGAGAAGTCAATGAACTTATTTAACTTCTTGAAAATTTAAAAATATATTATTAAACTCTTAATATACTTGTACATTGATTTATTTTTAAGTAATCAAATTATCCGTTTAAATTTCTTGCATTTGGATTACTCTCTTAAGTAAATCTTGTTGGTGAATGTATATTTATTATTTTTGTTTATATCTTTTGATTAACAATGGGTATGAAAAAAATAAAATACCGCATATTTTGTATGAAATTGAATTTTCAATAATTTATTATTATTATTATATTAAACTAATATTTTTAAAATCAACTAAAATTTTAAAATCAATTTTACCTTCAACTTTATCTTTTATTGTTCCACCTCCAAGCAAACATGATCTAGCTGTCATTGCTTTTGAACATGGGGGTTATTTTTTAGAATAACTCCAAGAATATATATGATACATTGTAATAGTTATTACAATGTAATAAGAATCACTATTACAAAAAATAGAATAAGTTGTATAAAAATAGCCATGGGCGGGGTCACGTTCAAGTCAGTGGGGTCAATTGACCCCACTAGAATAATAATAGCAAATTTTTTACATAGGTTTAAAATTTAAAAAGTAAAAAATAAAAATAAAATTACTTAGGTCAATTGACCCACTGACCTCACTGAAAAAAAAATATTTTTTTGCCTACATGTATTTGAGTAGGGTCAATATTACTAAAATTATGTGTTTAAATTTAATTGGTTTCGCTCATTATTTTTTTCCCTTCTCCTCTTAATAATACAATATTGCCAAAAACGAAGAAGCTCTATTTATAACAAAAAAAAGTAAAAAACACCTCATTTAAAGATTTCGTTTTAGGTTCCAAATTGTAACAAAAAATAATAAATGCATCTGATTAGTTGTTATTATAAATTTATGTCTAGTTAAACCAATAAAACCACTAATATCATGGATAAATTTCTTAAAAAAAAAAAATCAATTGTGTCGCAAGATTCATCTCCTATCTAAGAAACTTGCGTCAGTGTCAGTGATCATTCTTCCAAACAAAATCATATTGATTTAAAAACTCTTTCCATGGATCTAGGATTACAAAAAAAAATATTAAAATATCATCATATTATGCCAATGATCGAGATGAAATTAAAAAAGCATATACGCAAAAAGGCTTTTATCAACTTCTTAGCCACAAATTCTCACAAAAGAACATTGGTGTGGTGTTTATTGATTTAATCTTGCATGCTTGAATGATCCCACTAAATGAAATTTCTGGCTCTGGCTCTGGCTCTTGGAATAGCCATTACACTTCTTTTAGTAAGAAAAACTATTCTTTATTTTAAGGAATATAAATATTCTTATAAATAAAACATAAATATAAGAAGTTACCAATAAAAAGTATAATATATTATCAGATTCATAGTTTAGCAAAAATATTATCAGGTTCATAGTAGTATCGTATGTCACCCATTGTTACAGAACTATTCGCACAAAGAAATAATTAAACAATAGATGGTCCGGGTCCAGGAGAAAAACAAAGCGAATTGCTGATAACAATATCATATACCACCTTTCTGGAGATCTCTAGAAGCAAACCGACCTTCAATTAATTTTTTATTTTATTTTACCTAGGATTCAATTAATTTATCAACACTGCATCTTTAACAATTAAACTTTAGCTGTTTAGAAAAAAAAAATTTAGCTGCCTTTTAATTATGTATTTTTTATTCTTAAGATAATGAGATGGAAATTCCAATCAGATTGTTGCAAAGCTCTTGATACATTTTTAATAAATAGACAATTCACGTGTATTATTTAAACAAGTTATATAATTCATTAATAAAGAGGTAATGTAACTAAAATACACGCAGATAATTTATTAATTACCACGTAATAGGTTTGAAAAATAAGAATATCACCCTATAATTTCAATTTCAAGTCAGATATTTGGTAGGTTACCGCACTCATGAGAAAATTTTCCATTTGGTCTAATTGACAGTTCATGGTCAAGAGTTTCACTGTCCAGTGCTTCCTCACTCTTTTTCTTGGGTTAGTCTTAGTCTCCTTGTATGTCAGTGTATGGAAAGAGGTGGTCAAAAAAGGAGAAGAAGAAAGAAAGAAAAGAATATTTTGAAGAATAAAGATTGGAATCACATGTGCACATCCATGGGGCTCTAGAGAGACTGATTTCTGGTGGTTCTTTGAGGATAAAAAGAATATAAACTTTCACCGTCACAAGAGTTAATGTAAGTCGAATATGACCCATTGAAAAGTCTCCAGGACTTGGAATTGTTTTGAGGTATTTTAATGACTCAGAGACCTGGGAATTTAAGTAAATCCTACGAGATCAGATCCTTGGCATAAAATCTTCTCCATGGGACCTGGGAATTACAATCTTTAAGATCAAAATTTATCTTAGTGTCATTGTTTAGCCGTCTTTATATATATATATATATATATATATATAAAAGAAAAGCCATTTTATTATCTTAATAATCTTAGATTGTTAGGGTTAGTAGGGATTAGTTTAGGATTAATCTACTACTTCTCTTTATTTTTGTTCTTATATATTTTATACAATAACAAGCCCCAATAATTGTATCCATGCGTAGCTCAAGAAGCACTATTGAAGTGTTGAGGCAGACTATTTTTAATTTTAATTTTTTTAGTATTTTTCTTTTGTTTAAGCTCGCTTTACATATCTGAATTTATTATTTCACTAGTAGGTAATCCATGTAACACCCTAGAAAATTTAATATAATATTTTTTTTTTATATTTTGTCTAAATATGAAAATTGATAATTATGATAATTATTAAAAGATATTTATTATTATTGTGTTTATATATAGAATATATTCTAATATTAGACATATTTATTATGATTGTGTTATATATATGGAACAATATATTCTTTCTATTAAAAAAAATTGAGATATGTTAAGATTCTAATAAAATGTTTAATTATAGAATAAAATTTAAATTCAATTAAAAGGTATATATGTGACCTTTTACTTACCCAACCTTGTGTTTTGGACGGAGCAATTGAACCTCATTCCTATAGGCCTTCTCTTTGAACTCTAAAAATCAACACTTAACAGATCTAAAAACACACTTAAATACACATTACATTAGAACACTCAAACATACTATTTACACATTGTATAATACTCGAACACACTTTTAGAACATTTGAACACACTTTAAAACATACTTTGAATCACAAATGAACTCCTGAACTCTAGAGAATGCTCGGGGAGTGTAACTGTCTTCTTTTCTTTCATTTATACCTTTCTCGAGTAGCAGTTTCTTCAATTGAACAGTTATCTTTTATTTCAAATTTCAAATCTTCGTGAGTCTAGTTCATGGCAGAAGAATAATCTTTAAGCAAATGATTAAACTTGTCTTGAAATCACACAAATCACAAATAAATTGTTACTTAGCAATTTCTTAAGATAAAACTGTTAATAACTGTTTTTCAGATAAGAACACAGTATCTCAAGGTGCCCTCAGGCCCATTATTTGGGCTTTCTGTTCATAACAAATGAACTTTAGCCAATTGAGTTTTATTTGGGCTTAAGTAATAATCTCAACTTAATAAATAATTTGTTCAAGCCCAAATCTATTTGGGTCATAATTGTTTAAGGTGCAAAGCAATCATTTATGAAAGAAAAATAGTTGACCTCTTTCCTTTTTACATTCTTTTCAATAAACATAGTTTTTCGGTAGTCAATACACTAATGTAATGTACTATTGCATCATTGATTTTTTTTTTTTTTGATAAGTTACTATTGCATCATTGATATGCGCTGGAAAAAAAAAAAAAAAGAAAAAAAAAAAAAGCATAAAGCATATATCAATAATAGCATCACTGCATTAATCCATTCCACTTTAATAAACTTACCAGTGTGTGTATGGCATCAATTCTTAGGCAACGGTGAAGCTCCCCCATTCACTTTTCTTTTTATAACTAACTTCCAAATCACTTACTAATGATAGAATTAGTTGAACACAATCCTATGAACTACTTTATATTGCACTGGAACAAAAAGAATCACGACATGTAGAAAGATGGACGAAAGGCAATGATTCTAAGGCAAGTACAAGGAACAAAATCTAAATCTCAAGAATCAAATTCCACCCATTGTTGATCTCTTTCCGTAACTTTCTTTTTTTCTTTGTTTTGGTCTTTCATCACTTAAACCCAACACACACCCCCTCCCAAAAAAAAAAATCATTTATTTTATTTTTTTGGAAAATGTTAAGGATACTACCATTTTTATTATATAAGGCTGTTAATAAAACTATGTGACAATGAATATGATTGATGGATTTCAAAACAAAATAAATGAATATTTAAGTTACTTTTTTGTAATTGATGACATATCAATTTATAAAAGTTATGTAATAAAATTTATAATATCCATAATATCACTCTATTTTATTCCTTGAAGAGGATATCATGTGTATGTGTAGGTCTATATTTAATTTGGTTGATTTCTAGAAGACAGTGGGGTTGCCACACCTCGTCTATTACTCAGTCTTGTTTCATTTAAGATTGATTTTAGATCACCAAATTTTGTCATTATATACATCTCTATCACTTGTCGGTTTGACTAGTTATTTTTTTAAATGTGAGATACAGTGATTTTAAGCAAATGAGTTGGTCAATTTGAAAAAGGCTGGCTTATTTGCTTAAAGCCACTATTTGTCTCACCTTTAATTAAATGTAAGTCAACAACAAATAAGCACCGCCAAACACATACCTTAGGCGGTTACAGATGGTATCCTGGCCTAATGGCACATTGTCCTTATTCAACACACTATACTTCATTTCTAAACAATATTCAAATATATCGTACTCATTGCTTTCATCTCAAACTCTTCCCATTCATCATCACATATAGTGACCGACTTCTTTGGCTTTCAATACAATGCCTAAAACAATCCTTGCCAAACTAGAATGACGTTGATAGTGGTTAAATTACATAAATAAAGTGGCCCACTAGTTGGCCCAAAAATGACATAATATTAAATGGAAAAAACCTGATTGTAGTGGCATCAACTCAATTAGATATTGTGATTGTTACTTCACAGTGAGTTATTTTTCAAGAGGTTACTAGCAGTTCACGAACATGGAGGCGGTTTTCCAACATTTTGGAAATATGATCCAAAGCAAGGACATGTGCTATTCAAGTCTAATCACAAGGAACTCAAATGATTCTTATAAGAGAACATGGATCAAGGGAACTGACATTAACTATCAGACTACTTATAAAAAAAAGACATTAACTATCAGACCCTCAAGTTTAAATAAGGGTCTCATCTCTCAAGAAAGACACCACACACACCCAAGGGCACTTGAGAACAACCCTGAGGGGTAGCTCAACTGGTCCGGTCTTGGGTGTGCTCCCCAATGATCACTAGTTCGAGTCTCCTCAAGGCCACCTACCCAAGGCAAAGCCTTGCGCCTATCGTGGTACACGTGCTAGTAGGGTGTTGCGTGTCCCCCTGGGATTAGTCGAGGTGCGCGTATCTTCAGAACGCTGGCCCGGACACCCAAGGTTATCAAAAAAAAAAAAAAAAAAGACTTGAAACAGAAGAGATCATAATGAGAGCTTAGATTAGATTCAAGAGATCATTAGAGTAATTAGGTGATCGGTTACTTAGGCGATTTATTTCTTAATTTCAAGAGTTACATGCTTGTAAGTTCCTTAGTTAATTTATGTAAACTTTTTGTAATATTTAATGCAAGTTTTTGGTTGTTTCTATGATTTGATCCATATTGTCATTTACTTCGAGCTTGTTTGATATGAGTGAGAATGGCTAAGGTTTAAGGTTTACATTAACTTTCATTCACTTTTAGCTTAATTTTAATTACATGTATTGTCACTTCGATTAATCAATGGTTTAAAAAAAAAAAAAAAAAAAAAAAAAACTTAGACTTTTACTTCGAGTATTCATTATTATTCATAATTTTCTTTTACTTTTCATCCTCGTTACTTAGTTTGGCATTAGTCACAAAAACTCCTCCTAAATCCTATCGTATCTATCAAAAAAATTGGGACAATTTTGAATATTTCTTTTTTGTTCAAAGTCAAATTGCATAGTCAATTCAAAACATGTAAAAAGCCTCTAGGTAGGTATTTGTTTCCTTCAAACAAATTGGCGATAATTCCACATAAAAATTAAGTTTTCTGCAAACAGAAGCTTTGATACTAGGCTTGAACGATTTCCATCTGGGTCCGTTAAGAAATTACAATTCCGTAGTGTCGGACCGTTCAAAGTATTGAAACGAGTTCACCTGAATGCATGTCATTAACCCTCCACCTAATTTTGGATATTAACTAGATCTATTTGTAATATAGACGATTTGGTTGCCTATAAAGGTCTAGTAATTGTCCCTGATACCCTTTTCAATGAACCTTCGCATGACCCCATTGACATCTATATCCCTAATCCTATAGCTTTTAAAAACCATATTGATGTTATTTTAGATGATCAGATTGTTTCTACTAAGGAATAGGGATGGAGGAATTCAATGCTATCTAGTTCATTGGCAAGGACAACCAGATTTTACTGCACATGGATTACACAAGAAGAGTTACATTAGAACCTCGGGGGAGTTGCAGACATAAGATATAGGCCTCCAATTACACGGACATATGGGCATAGACGGTGAAAAGAAGAACACCCAACCAATGACCTTATGGATGGAGCGTGTTATTAACTGAGCCTAAAGACCTAAGCTCAATCACTTAATGTTTAGGATTTATTTATGTAATTAGTTGTATTCTTTTTCGATTGGTTTTGAAGCTTAATTTCTTTTCTTACTAGGGTACGTAGTAAAGTTATTTTTTTATTCCTACTAAGATAATAAGTTTGGAACATTATTTAAGGAATTCAACATTCAATTTTTTCTACAGCTTGGTTGATTGATTAATAAGATTTCTTTTGGAATTTTTCCAATAGTCTAATGCTGACTCCTAGGTTTGTTCTCTTTTACTTGGTACTAACTCTTAATGTTATTTTTCCAATACTAAGTTACTTAGTTCTTCTTTTCTTTCTTGTAGTTCTTGTTGGGTTAGGGGAGAAGCAAATAATGTGACTCAGTCTATTGTCAAATTTGCGATTAATTTTAACTATGCTTTTACTTGTAATAAGAATTCTCTCTCTCCCCCTATGTTATAGGCTTGGTTGAGAGACTCTATGTTGAGTGATTCTGTGTAATGAAAAGTGGATATTTAGCACCAAAAAAAAAATCCTAGGTTATTCTTTAATTTTGCTGTTACATTTGTTTTGGTTTTGTCCTCGGTCACTTTTACAAGTGAGTATCGAGATTTAACTTTAGGTTTCATTTCTTAAGAAAAAAAAAAAAAAAATCTCAACTTAGCTTAATTTCTCTTACAGATTACAGTCAAGAAATGTAGGCAAAAAAAGCCACCCCCCCCCCCCCCCTCTTCCACGCGTGCCTGTAGGGGAAGTTTTTTTTTTTTAAAAAAGGGAAGGAATAATTAGAAAATACGTAGTCAAAAAGCAATTCAGGAGAAAAAGTGGGATATCTGGAGAATAAAGTTGACTGTCCATTTGTTTGTATTTGGAATTTGAAGAATATCCATTAATTTCAATCAGGAGCGTTGTGGTCTAATTCCACTCAACTCAAGTCGGTAAGAAAATTGTGTATACATTTTTTTTTTGATAATAGAAAATTGTGTATACATATATATGGATAAGAAGCAACATTTTATGAGGAACCCACCAGGCTCTGGCTTCCATAACAGATATTATCCTATAATTCTTTGCTTCCCATGGTCACATTTACTAAGTAAGTGTCTATTCTACAAAGTGGTCTAAAGCCACTCGTTTACTCTATGATGAGGCGGTGGCTTCAGATAAAAAGTGGACTCAATTATAATCCCAAATATATTCTGAGAAGATATATGGAGAGAAAGATATATAGTGCTTCATCCTTTCTAGTACTAGAAAAACATGTTGAATAGAATATTTTGAAAGAATAAGCAGTCTAATACATGATTGAGTTTCATGTGTCTAGTCTATTAATTAGTGAATTGCTCAACATCATTTCATGAGGGAATTCTTACTCTAAACGAACCATACTTGAAAAGATGCTTGGTTATCTCTTCTCTGTACATATGGAGGCTTAAGATATATATGGATAAAATGTAGTCAGGTTGATAAAATTAAAGTTGCTGCAAAGTTCAGATCATAGAGATCTTGCTCGTGTAATAGCTAGTATATACATAGAATTATATTGCAGTTATGAATTGTAAGAGAAGGATTAAGAAATGCGCAACTTTTTACCTCATATGAGAATCCATGTGATGACATACAGTGAACTTTGACCACCCACTTGTGAGATAAAAACAAAGCTTCTTATCATCATCACCTAAATTCTCTTTGTCCTAATGTTCTTCTCATTCTCTATATAAAGACTACTCCTCGGGGCAATAATATTCATACCAAAAAGACCATTATACTCCACTCATTTTATGAGAACCAAAAGTATGGCTGCCATTTCCCTTGATCCAAGGTTTAAGCTCCAAGTTGGCAAGAACCATCACCAACATGGTGGAGTTGTTGAAGAGATTGAAGGTCTTATTAAGGTTTGCATGGATGGACACGTTGAAAGGCCTCCAATTGTCCCTATTGTCCCTTGCACCATGGCATTAGAGCGTGGTGTTACAGCAAATGATGTTGTAATCGATAAATGCACTAGCTTATGGGCACGTATATATGTCCCAAGCTGTTCAGGCAAGCTTCCATTGCTTGTTTATTTCCATGGAGGTGGGTTTTGTGTAGGTTCTGCTGCTTGGAGCTGTTACAATGAGTTCCTGTCCAACCTTGCTTCCAAAGCAAATTGTGTGATCATCTCTGTAAACTATCGTTTAGCCCCCGAGAATCGTCTACCTGCTGCATATGAGGATGGTTTCAACACTCTTATGTGGGTGAAACAACAAGCTCTAAATGGTTCTAATGAGCACAAATGGTGGTTGAGGCATTGTAATCTCACTAGCATGTTCCTTGGTGGTGATAGTTCAGGGGCTAACATTGCTTACAATGTGGCCACACGGCTAGGCTCAAGTGGCACATCTGAATCCACCATCATTAGGCCATTGTGTCTCAAAGGTACAATCTTGATCCAACCTTTCTTCGGAGGAGAGGCGCGAACTTGGTCCGAAAAGTATACCAATCAACCAGCTAATTCAGGGCTAACCCTTTTGGTTTCTGATACATATTGGCGTTTATCCCTACCTATAGGGACTAACCGTGACAATCCATGGTGCAATCCTCTAGCAAATGGCATGGCCAAGTTGAGGGAGTTTAGGCTTCCAAGCATAATGGTATGTGTATCAGAGACAGACATATTGAAGGATAGGAACTTGGAGTTTTGCACTGCCTTGACTAATGCAGGGAAGAGGGTGGAAACTGTGATATACAAAGGTGTAGGGCATGCATTCCAAATTCTGCATAACTCTCAGCTCTCTCAACCTCGAACCCATGAAATGATGGCCCATATCAAGGCTTTCATCAACGAATAACTACTGGGATTTTTCTTTTTTTCTTTTTTTTTTATCTTTTTTTTTTTATCTTTTGATTCTTTTAGTGCATGTTTGTGTTGATGATATATATGATTGTTGCTAGTCAAGTCTGTTGCTCTTATAGAATGTATTCCCTAAGCAATAGTAATGTATCTTTGTTCGTATCAATAAAAGAATTAATATGTTCTCATATACTCTTCTAGAAAGTTTTTTTTTTGTTTTTTGTTTTTTGTTAAAGAAAATACAAGAAATATAAGAGAATATAATGGCTTAACTACATCTGTAGCAATACTGTCTTGAACTTTGTAGTTCTTGAGGCCCAGTTTAGCTTTTGTAGCAGCAATCTAGTGGGCAGCGTCTATTAGCTAACTTGGTGACTGATGCAAGTAAATGTAAGAGGCGTAAGTCCTAAGCTATCTGCATATCTTGAAAATTTAATCCAATTTCCCACAAATAAGAAGAATTTAGCATGGTTGTAGTCAAGTTTTCATTATCTTACTCTATGATGACTTGATTAACTTAGGGTCTTCACAAGAAATTAAGTGGCTTCTAACTGCTAAAAAGCCTAGGTGATTGTAATGGGTCCTTTTTTATATTATAATTAATTTCTTAAAATAGATAAAAGTACTATTTGTCAGAATTTTCAGAAAAGATCTCTTTATTAATGTTTGATTTTGACTTTATGTCACATCATGCCTCGTACTCCGTATCCATCTTTCTGGTACAATCTTTACAAGAAATAATATAAAACTCTTTACAAGAAATAATATAAAATTCCTTATATTATCTTTACTAACTCTTATGGGGCCGGGCCCATTGCTTCTTAAGAACTGGGTCAAACTCAGTAGACTTCTTTTCTTATTCAGATATGGGTTGGGTCATGCTTTTGTGGGCTGGAATTATCTCTTATCTTCACCCCCTCTAGTGGTCTTTCACTACAACTGCAATCAAAGGATGCATCTGTATTGGCTTCCAAGTTTCAACCAAATTTTGTTGAGGAGGCCACCAATTAATGTCTTGGAAGTTTTGAACCATCTAGGATGACTTAGATTCAGCTGGCTTTCATTTGCCTGAAAAACACTTTTTCTTGCTTTTGAGCTCTTGACAATTAAGGCTGATCATGGGCTTGGAATTAGTATTATCAATGGCTTAGCCAAATTGCCTAAAAGGAAGCTAAAATAGATATAGCTTCCGTTGCTCTTGAATTTCCTTTCTCTTTGATTAATCCTGGAAAGTTCTTCAACAAACATGATTCGAATCCACAAAATGAAATCTCTTTCACGTTACAGTTCTTTCATCCATGGACATGAGAGCAATAAAGGTTCCAAAAAATGTTTCCTCTTTTTATTGCATATGGGGTAGATAGGGTCTTTAATAATCATCCTTTTTCTACATAAAATACTCATTGTGGGTAAGGCATTGTGAAATACCTTCGAGCTTTACATTTGGAAGAATTGGAGACTCTATATATATGTGCTTTCACAATTCTTTTTTGGGTGCATGAAAGAAGATGAGGCCCTCTCCTTTTGCTTCTTTTGTCACTTTTGTAAGGATCGACTGGTACCCGCTTTCAACTCTACACTCTCTTTTGATATATGGCCATATAATAGTACTAGAAACATTTGTGAAAGTGGTAGGAATATATTAAAGCAATTTCTACACTTGTATGAGCATCAAATAGTTGTTGTAGTTTCACCTTATCCCATGATTTCCTCCCATGGTCGATAAGCTTAGCTACTTTCTTGTTGTTTATGTGAAAGGAAGGGCTGGATAATGTGATATCCATTGACACCCCAAACATTAGCCTGTTTACCATTAACGTACAATCCTCCAAAGACACTACTGTTGCTTAAGGAGGTCTTTCCTGTAAGCTAACTTCTCCAGCACCATGTGATTCCCTCCACTCAATTTTTGCACTCCAAGAAGTAGAAGGGAAGTGGACACTTTTGATGATACGTGACCACATACCATTTAGTGAGTTTTGAAGATGCAATGCTTACTTGCTAGAACTGCAGTCTTCTAATCTTCTAGAGATCTAAGCTAGTACTCATGATAAAATACAGATATGAGGGTTTAAGCATGGTTCGAATGTTGATTATTTTCTATTTGCCTGGCTCCAACGCCCTGGTATATATAGATTATAATATAAGGATATTTAGTGAAAACGGAAACTGGCTCTACTCCATCAATATGAAGCTTATAAAATGTTTTTTATTTTCTCTTTGACTTATATATAGTAATTGTGAAAATACATTTAAAAGATATCTATTTTTTTTTTTTTTGTAATTATTTGTTTTATATATATATATATATATATATATAGATGGGTTCAAGTTATATCCGGTATAACACCTTTTTTGAGCAATTGATTTCCAATAGATCTAAGGGTTAAAAATAAATCAATTATTTATTATTCTCAATATCAACTAACCTAATTTATAGCATTATTTTTCTCTCTCTCTCTCTCTCTCTCTCTCTCTCTCTCTCTCTCTCTCTCTCTCTCTCTCTCTCTCTCTCTCTCTCTCATTTTATTGCATTTATTTATCTCTTCCTTCTTATCTCCTCCATGTTTACCCGTCTTTCTCGCTGTTACTTTTAGTATTTTGTCATAACTTTTTTTCCCATTTTTGTTAAGTTTTCTTCCTATTCACTTAAGTTAGGGTGGGTTTGGCCCCGCGTTTTCTAAACAAAAATTTGCATTTTTCACCAAAAACGCTGACAATAGTGTGTTTGGCTTTGCGTTTTTTAAAAAATTGCGTTTTTAAACTGATGAAATAGCACGTTTTCGGAACGAAGGGGGGGAGTAGCTTTTTCAATAACGCAAGTTTTACTGGAAAAATATCTTATGTAATTCCTAAAATATCCATTGTCATACCGTTGCTTGCCACCATCTGACTTCTTTATGCCATGGCTGGTCTTGCACAGTGGTCTATCTCCTCTCTAGCAGGTTCCTTGCCATTGCATAGTGGTTGTCCTCACCATTTTTCATGAATGAAATCTTTTGGGCATAGGGCAAATATTAGAGTGAAAGAAGACAGTAAAATCAGTAAGGAACGTTGGGGGGCTGGGGGAGTGAAAAAGAAAAGGATGTGGGAAGAGATAAACAGTGAAATGCCTAATTGTTTGAGTTTAGTGGTTCTTTGATGTTTCTCAGTGGTTCTAGAAAAGGATTGGTGGTCTTTGTAATGACACTTGTCAACCATTTACATTCACAGGAGCACAAGTTAAAGTGCATAAAAGATTGGTGGGGTCGCTCAAGATGGAGAAAAAATTAAAAGTGGGGGAGTAACTTTTCAATTGTAATATTTTTGGACTATTTTTTTTATTTATTGATGGGGTGTGTATGTGTGTTTTTTCTTTTGTTTAACAAATTAGTTAACGGAATCTTATTGGTGCATTAAAAATTATAAAGTAACATTAATAATATAGTTAAGTCCTTTTTGGTCATTTGTCCTAAAAACAGTAATTTTAGTAAAAATTATCCAAACACTTAATTGTGATTTCAAAATCGTTTTTCATTATACACATTTTAAAAACACACTTTTTAAAAAACGCACTTTTTCAAACAGCTAACCCAAACCCACCCTAAAAAAATAAAATAAAATAAAAAGAAAAGATTAAAAAAATATTTTTATTAATTAAAACTATCGTATATGGCGATTGTTTAGATCATTACTGTGAATGTTTAGCCCTTAAAAAAATAAAATAAAATAAAAAGATCATTACCTATCAATTGAATTAAGTCCTATCGTTTAAAAAAAAAAAAATGTCTCTGGTCTATGTGTTCTATTTAGTTAATTTAAGTCTTGACAGGAAAGTTCCCTAAAAATAAAAATAAAAAAGAGGAAAAAAGCCGTGAGTAAAATTCCAGGCTTTTTCTCTGATTTCCTCCTTTTTCTCTCTTATCCCGAAATTCCAGGCTTTCTCTCTCTAAAATCTCTATTATGAATTATCCAGTTAGATTTCACCTCCATATCCATCTGTAAAAATAGAAATCTTGTCCAAGGGGCTGGTTGTTGCATGTGGCCCCAAACTCTTTAGCATTGATAACAACAGAAGTTACATCTCTTTTTCATGGTTGTGTTAGATTGTCTTTATTTGTGTTTGGTAGTAATGATGTTCTTTGTTAAAATTCTTCCTTGCGTTATTATATTTTATTTTCTCTTTTTTGCCAAATATGGTGCTGTGGCCATTTTTAACTTCCCTGTCTAATTATAATTGCATCGGGGAAAATAAAAACAAAATAGAGCAAGAGCTTTCCTTAGAATGATTCATGCTATTATATTTTTAACTAGATTCATGACCACCCAATCTGATTAGGAAGTGCTTCAATTTTATTTCAACTCCAGACCATCGGATCTTAGCCAATGCAATTTTAAAATGTTGCATGGATGTTCTTTTTTGATAAGAAGATAGAAATATTTAAATTATAATGAAGCAGTTTACAAAATAAAAGAAACTGGTAGTAAGCCCCATTACAAGACACCACACAGAGAGCAGGGCCCTTACAAAAACTAGGAGCCAAAAGTGCAGACACAGAGATGTACACAACCATAACAATTCGGAAACAACAAAAACAAAGAACAAGGCTTGTTCAAATACAAAAACAAATGCATCAACCCAACATTAAAAAATGGATGGAGTTGCCTTAATGTGGGTGTTCATTGTCTGTCAAACTTCTGGCCCCTTTTAGTTCCTACATCCCCAAAAGTCATCAAGCATAACATAAAACAAAAAATAATGTTTACAAATCCACTGTCATAAACTGTAGAAAACCTAAATCTAATGAGAATGGAAAGTATAAAAGAGAGACAGAGAGAGAGAGGAAGAGAATGGAGGCTAGGGTTTTCAAGTGGTTCGGCTATGTGAGCCTACGTCCACAGGATGTAGCCAATGAGCTACATCTTTATTATATTCTCTCTTGTATGATATTTTGGATGATTACAATGTGTTGTGAGGTGTCCTATTTATACATAGGACTACTTACACAACTTTCCTATCTAACCTATGTGGGATTCCTTAACATAAACATAGCTTGAGGAACAACAACTCAGCTCCTTCACATTGCATAATCAAAAAACATAATTATCTATGCTCCAATTACTTGAACCCGTTGTATAGCTAAATTTCTTCAAGTAAATTCATTCCATGCTTCTCTTCAGTCATACATACCCACCTAGAAGAGGAAAGCAAAAATTGCAGTAAGTATAAAATTGGAACACAAGAACCTAAACTAAAAAAAAAATAGTAGTTTTTTTCAAAAGAAATAAAGATGCAACTACTTAGTGATCACTTACTTCATAATGAATTATCAATGTTATTGCCATTGAATGTTGTGGTGTTTTCTCCATCTTGGTGATCACTTCCTTCACCTTTATATTGTTTACAAGTACGACGATTATGGCCATATTCCCCACAAACTAGACAAGCTCGTCTTTTCACTGTTTTACAAGCTAAAGACATTTCAAGACCACTCTTAAATCTTCCATTATGACTCTGTTTCTCAACACTCTTCTTTCGACCTTTGGTTTGTGATATATGCAGATCTTTTATATTCAACGGAACATTAGAAGAGCAATCTTGTACTTCATCTAATCCATCTGAATGACCTACCAAGGGTTGATGTAGATTCATTTCATTATTTTCCGTACCTTGGAGCATTTGACTTTCCATTACAAAAGCCTTCTTAAAAGTATTTTCCAAGTCAAATATGATCATTTCATACATCTCTTCAGACATTTCAGCAAGGTAGGACAATTGGCTTACACGATGACAAACATGAATGCTTCGTAGGGCTCCTGAAATATGATGCTCATTCTCAATACATGCATGATCTACATTCATCATTTTTTACTCCTTTATTTGCTTCTTTTGTCCAACGTTGTAGGATGTAGTGACTAGGAATCTCTAAAATATTTTTAAGTTGAAAGATTGACAGCATATTTCTAAAAACAATTCCCTTAAACTCAAACAGTTGGCACTCACATTCACAAGCTTTTGATTCCAAGTTCAAACTCATAGTAAATGCATCATTTTGATCATAGGAACTCGTTACTTTGTACTTATAAAAAGTTCCATTCTTTTCAATCTTTTCCTTTATAAAATAATTACTACTCACCAACTCCTTTTGGAACGTTGCCAAATATAGTTCTCGAGTATGTGGAAGCCGCTTGATGCTCTATTTTTTAATCAATTCTCAAGGAAGGACTTTTGTGTCTTGAATCAAAATCTTCTTTTCTTTCTTTCTCATAACAACTATCCACTGCTTTTGCAAATTTTGTCACAAAATCCTGCAATGTAGTTCTCAAGTCCATAAAGGAGTCAAAGAAGGCATTGATGCTTTCACTTCTCTGGGTAGTATTCATTCTTGCAAAGAAAGTATTTTTATTGTACACTTGATATCCACGACTTCCGAATATCATACAATTCCTTGAAGCCATTCATTTTTCTCCATGCCATATGTCAATATTAGGTTGTTCCAATCCTCCTCAAATTCTTCCACACTAGGTGACTCACGTATACATCTCTTCAACACACGTTTGAATGCTGAATTTTTATGATATATATGAGAAAGTTTTTCTGGAAATCTCTTTTTAATATGCCGAAGGCAAAGTCGATGACGAGTTCTTGGAAATACTTTTGAAATGGATGCTCCAATAGCTAAATCTTGATCTGTGACGATAGATATTGGTTCCTTCCCCCACATTACCTGAAGCCAAGTTTCAAACAACCACACAAAAGTTTGTTCGGTCTCTTCTTGAAACAATGCATAACCGAATAAAATTGATTGACAATGATGATTTAAACCTGTAAAATGGGTAAATGGCATATCATACTTGTTTGTTTTATAAGTCGTGTCATATGTCACCACATCCCCAAAGTATTGATAAGCCATTCTTGACCGTGCATCCACCCAAAAAATATTGCATCCACCAAAAAAAATTGCCCACATGACCAACATCATCACATTGAATTGCATAGAAGAAATTAGCGTTTTTGACCTGCTATTTTCTGCAATAATTAAGGACAGCTAAGGCATCTCCAGCATCAAGATTTTTTCCCCTAACATCTCTCAGGTGATTCCAACAATCCCTACTTGTAAACTTTTGGTCACCAACATTGAACATCATGGCAACTTTTCCTGTTGGAAGCCCTTCTTCACTAAATTTTTCAACAAGGCTCTTGGCAGCAGCAAACATTTTTTTTGTGGCATCGAAGGTATGGCACACTTTTTGGACTAATCATAGCATTCTATGGGCCTTTTGTTCATCATCTTTGCTCTCTCCATCATCACAAGTTTTTGTTTTGCGTTGCCTTTCACTGCAACATACATAAATATGGTTTGTTACAACATCACTTCTAGATATTGTTTTCTAGAACGAACACGAATTCCAAACCCTTGCTTCTTAGCAAATTCTCTGTAAAAAGCTTCAACACCTTCAGGAGAGTCAAAATGCATTCCGACATATGGCTTGGATTTTATCTCACAATCACCAAAGTCATCATGGGGTGAATCTTGCTTTAATATTTCTAAATTGTTTGGGACATCATATGATGCTTCACATTCCATTTGATCTTTATTCTGAATATCATCACCTTTTTGGAACTCTTCATTAAGAAAATCTTAGTGGAAATCTTCTCCAAAAAAATTATCCATATCTATAAATTTGCAAGTTAATAACTATAAGAACCAATATAACTAATGAATACAAATACAAAATATGCCAACTGGTGCTATACATAAGGGGCCAAAAAAAAAAAAACAAATACTCATATAAAATAAGCAAAAAAACGTAGATTTTGCTTCTTTTTTTCTATAAGGGGCAGTATACATTATATTTGATTTTGTTTTTTCTTCTCTAATAACAAAAATTATATATATAGTTTTTTCTTTTACTCTAATAGGTTGTTTACTAGGTAGAAAAGAGTCATAAAAAATACCAAAAATTGAAGAAAAAATAGCAAAAGTACAAAACATCACGTTACATCAATCAAATGAGACATATACAAATAAATAAAAAATGAAAAAGAAGTAAAATGAAAAAGAAGTAGATGACAGAGACATTTTTCTCTTTATAGGATAAATGAAAAAGAGGCACCTGACATACACGTTTTTTTCTATAGCAGCCTGAAATAGGTGATACAGCTGTAGAAAGTTCAAAAAGTATGAGAAAGTAAAAACGTTATTGTGATGTAGAGAAAAGTACAATTGCAATTATAACTTAATAGGGAAAGGCTTGGGTTTAATACACAGGAGTACTGGACCGTTAAGATGTTACCACGTGTTTAATTTTGTACAATTTTTATATATGTATTAACATCTTAATAGGTTCAATGCTCCTATGCACTTGACCTAAGCAGTTCCCAACTTTGATAGGGAAGTTAAAAAATAGCCACAACACCATATTTGGCAAAAAAGAGAAAATAAAATATAATAACGTAAGGAAGAATTTTAACAAAGAATGTCATGGACCGCACTTAGGTCCAGCCACTATTCAAATAGTGGGAAATTTTTTCATCCGTTGGATTAGTTAAGGTTGTTTTAGCCCTTGGATTAAATTTAAATGGGATGGCAACCGGCTATACACGTAACACCTGGTTTGAATTGGTTATATTATTGGGGGCATTTTCGTAAAATTGCTTGCAAGATATTTTACCCACTCCTCTCCCTCTCTCTTTCTCTACCCGTCTCTCTCTCTCCTCTCCCTCATTATTGGGTCAGCCACCCCAGCACCATCCCCACTAAAGAGCACCACCTCCAGTCATCACCTTCGTCCTTCCAGTCACCGTTTTCCGGCCAGTTCATTGGAAACATCTTTAAAGCTTTTAGATGCTTACGCAATCGTTTTGAAGGTAAAAACTGAACTTTCCTCTCAAATTTCTCTATGAGATCCTTTGGGTTTTGTTATAATATGATTATTATGGTAGATACTTGAAAGATTTAGTGTCACCATGAAAGATTGGGAAGGTTAGGAGGATTTGGTAGCAAAGGTTTTGTGAAATCCGAATTCTCCATATCATTTGGGTATTTTGAAATTTGGTTGTGAAGAGTTATGGTTGAATCTTTGTGTGGGTTTTATTTTGTGGAAAGTAACAACTATTAAAGTTGGGGTTTTCGCTTTGGTTGGATTACTAGTCAAATATTTTGATGATAATCTAAAGATTTTTACTTTGTATTCTGCTTTTGATTGCTGGTTGTATAATATGAGGTGTATAGAACACCACTTGAAATGAATTTTACAGCAAATAGACTACTATTAAAACTATAATCAGTTTCTGTCAGGGGACAGATTTGAGTCAGCCACATTGCGGGATTTTTAATAAATTATGTAGAACTCATTTTGAGCTGAAATTTCTGTGGTACATTATACACATATAGATGTACATCCCTATAAATTTTCAGGCTAATCAGATGACTCTAAGTGGGTCAAACAAATTTTACAAAGGGTTGACCTGCCTCCATTTTAATCTGAAAATAGATATTTTTGCAGAATTTGTCCCAAGCTTTTATTTATTGGATTGAGTTGAAATTTCATATGAGTATTCTTTAATGTGTGTACAACTTGCTTGATTTTTTACTTATCAAAAAAAAAAAAAAAAACAACTTGCTTGATTTTTTTGGTGGCTTGGTTCTATTGTTTAGTACCCGAGATAAATATAAATGTTTTGCTACCTCTGTTCTTGTAATTTTCATGATAGTTGAACTTTATGCAACCTTTTTTTTTGGGGGGTAAGGGGGGTGGGAGTTGTAAATCTGATTTATTAAGAATTTGATTGGGGGAGAAGAAAAATCACCGATGAAATTGTGGAATTTAAATTTATGATATTGTATAGTTTGTTATATACTATAAATGTGTCTGTTAAATATGCTTTGGACCTTGACAACCATGTTATGTATGTATTTATTTTCATTTTGGTCATTGAATTGATATGCATTATGATCTAAAAAATGGCACTTGGAATTTTTAGTTTTTATTTTAAATGGATCTCTTTTATGTGTGCAACATCATATATAATAGCTTCTTTTTTTGTTGGGAATATCTTAGTGAAATCAGTTTGATGCATTTTGTATTTTAATTCCATATTTGGTTGACAATTATGTGTTCTTGCTAATTCACACAATATCCAAGCTTTTCCATCTCAGAAGATTTGACTAGTGCTGATTTATTGTTGCAGCCACTTATTAAATGCTATAATGACCATTTAGAGGTTCTCGTTGTAGTTGTGCTACATTGTTTGACGTGGTGTCTTTGGCAGGAGCGGAATGTGGTTTCCTCAAGATTTGGAAATTTGTTGTAAATTTACTTGTTAGTGTTTTTGGTGTTTACCAATAGTCTTAATTTATTTTTAGTTTGAATTAGTATTGATTAGTGTCTTTTAGTGTATGAGAATAGTTTTGAGTGGATGAAATTTGGGCTATAATTTCTTTTTCTTTTCATGTACGAAAATTGTACTATTTGTGCATTTGTAGGATTTTGATTTTTGTAAATTATCGTGAATGCGTATTTCCTAATTAATAATTTTGTGCACAATGGCAAGTTAGGTTCAAAAAATTTAGTAACTTGTTGACATTTAATACTATCAATATTGTTTTTACTTGTTTTTAATTGAACGAACAAAACAAAATTAGAAAACTCTGTTAATGGATCCATGATCGATCCCATAAAGATCTTACAGTTTGTAATAGCTTGATCGATCGCATTTTTTTATAACCGCAGTTGCAATCGATCACTATAGCTTTTGACTTAATTGCACATCTACACAGAGGTTGCATTGATCGATCGAAGATTTTGTTAATGGATTCGTGATTGATCACTTTTGGTGTTAAAACTTGTAAATGGTCTTCGTTGTGTGAAATGGGTCCACATTTTTGCAGAGGGTTTAGTGATCGATCACGTTTTTTCATAACCAAAGTTGCGATCGATCACTATAGCCTCTAATTGAATTATACATCTACATAGAAGCTTCAGTGATCAATCGAAAACTTTGTTAATGGATCCGCGATTAATCACATTAGGTGTTAAAACTTGTAAATGGTCTTTGTTGTGTGAAATGGGTCCACATTTTTGCAGAGGGTTTAGTGATCGATCACGTTTTTTCATAACCAAAGTTGTGATCGTTCACTAAACCCTCTGATTGAATTACACATCTACATAGAGGCTTCAGTGATCGATCGAATATTTTGTTAATGGATCCATGATCGATCACATTGGGTGTTAAAACTTATAAATGGTCTTCGTTGTGTAAAATGGGTCCACATTTTTGCAGAGGGTTTAGTGATCGATCACGATCGCAACCCTCTGATTGAATTACACATCTACATAGAGGCTTTAGTGATCGATCGAAAACTTTGTTAATGGATCCGTAATCGATCACATTGGGTGTTAAAACTTGTAATGGTCTTCATTGTGTGAAATGGGTCCACATTTTTACAGAGGGTTTAGTGATCGATCACGTTTTTTCATAACCAAAGTTGCGATCGATCACTAAACCCTCTGATTGAATTACACATCTACATAGAGGCTTCAGTGATCGATCAAAACTTGTTAATGGATCCGCGATTGATCACATTGGGTGTTAAAACTTGTAAATGGCCTTCACTATGTGAATGTATCCACATTTTTTCAGAGGGTATAGTAATCGATCGCGTTTTTTCATAACCACAGTTGCGATCGATCACTATAACATCTGATTGAATATCTACACAAAGGCTGAAGCGATCGATCAAATCTTTTGTTAATGGATCCGCGATCGATCGCGTAGGGTGTTAAAACTTGTAAATGACCTTCACTGTGTGAAATGGGTCCACATTTTTCTAGAGGGTATAGTGATCCATTACATTTTGTCCAAAGCCTAAAACAATCACATTTTTCATATTCTTGGCAAAAAAAAAAATAGAGATTAGGAGTCAAATAAAAACTACAATGTAATCGAAAAATTCAAAAAGAAGGATAGCAAAAAAAATCAAGAAGAAATGAAAATAAAAAACAAAGTAAATGTAGAAAGAACCTTTATGTATGAGAGAGAGAGAGAGAGAGAGAGAGAGAGAGAGAGATTTACCTCTATTGGTCCAAGATTCATATAATGAGTTTGAAGACAAAACACTCAACTAAAGAAGAAAAAAGGAAATTAAATGCAAAAAAATATATTAGTCATCTAAGTTTGCATTAAAATTATATATAAAGAAAATATTAAGAAACATAAATTGATTAAATGACATACAGACATAGATAGATTTTACAAAAAAAAAAAAAAATTGATATAGTGAAATTTGTAGAGGAATCACAGATTTCAATAGTTTGAAAGTTGTGGAAAGTTATGATAAGTTTACTGATAACATATATGTGAGTCTCTATTATTAATTAATTACTAATTTTTATTTTTAAAATTCAAATGTAGATGTGATAAAACATGTATTTAATTAAATGGGTTAAACGTGTCGTGTCAATTTTTCTAAAATACTACTACTTACATTGGAAATAGAGAATGGATTAAATGTGGGCTTTGTCTTTAGGGCATGATTTAGGGATTTCTATGTTAAACTTATATTTTATTTCAATTAATCAACAAATCATGAAATTGAGGCCTCAAGTTGAAGATTTAAATCAACAATTGATTAAAATAGTAACCGATTAACAAATTATTAGAGATCTTTCATATTACGATTAGGGTTTTATGCCTAAAAGGGGGGTTTTTGTATTTTGTAGAACAATCCATTTGATTTGATAGACCAATAAGCAAGGCACAAATATATGATATTCATACAAACTTTCTTCTTCTTTAAATTTATAATGTAGTAGTTTTGGTACATAAATAAAATAGTGGCATCCATTTCTTAAAAAAAAGAAAAAAAAAATATTATAAATGGTTAGAGATGTTTCTTCACATATTCAAATGCAAAAACTTTACAAATATTTACCAAGCGTCTCTAAACAATGAGAGTGAAAAAGTAATTCACTAGATCCTCTACATAAAAGATTTTGAATTTCATCTTTAGGCCTAAAATATCCTTATATTTACTATTCAATTAAAAAGTAGAACATAAATGATATATATGTAATTTGCAACAAAAATAAAAAATAAAAAAATAACTACCTCAAACCACTCTCCCACATATCAACACTATGTCTTCTCATCAATAACCACTACTATTATAAAAGAAAAAAAAACAAAAACCACTTCTCATTATACTTTAATTCAATTTTTATTTTCTTATTTCAATTAACTCTTTATCCTATAAAATATAATTAAACAATAAAAAAACTAATTTTTAGTTCCACTATCCCACGTTTAATTTTTAAGTTTTTAAGTTTTAAAACTTTTAACTACTCTTAATTTCTTATCCATATCCTTTTTAACATTCTATTATTATTATTTAAGAATTATCTCTGTGTAAATGACCGCTGTGTGAATGGGTCCACATTTTTCCAGAAGGTTCAGCAATCGATTGCGTTTTTTTCATAACCAAAAATGCGATCGATCACCTTAGCCTCTAACTGAATTACACATCTACACAGAGGCTGCAGTGATCGATCGACAATTTTGTTAATGGATGCGTGATTGATCACTTTGGCTGTTAAAACTTGTAAATAGTCGTTGTGTGAAATGGGTCCACATTTTTGCAGAGGGTTTAGTGATCGATCACGTTTTTTCATAACCAAAGTTGCGATCGATCACTATAGCATCTGATTGAATTACACATCTACATAGAGGCTTCAGTGATTGATCAAAAACTTTGTTAATGGATCTGCGATCGATCACCTTGGGTGTTAAAACTTGTAAATGGCCTTCATTGTGTGAATGTGTCCACATTTTTTCAAAGGGTATAGTGATCGATCGCATTTTTTCATAACCACAGTTGCGATCAATCACTATAACATCTAATTGAATATCTACACAGAAGCTGAAGCGATTGATCAAATCTTTTGTTAATGGATCCGCGATTGATCACGTAGGGTGTTAAAACTTGTAAATGACCTTCACTGTGTGGGAAATTTTATTTTTTTTATTGGTTTGTTTATTTTTTATTAATTTTTTTAACCAATGCCTAACTAACCAAAGTTAAAAAGAAAAATTATATTCCAATTATTTTAAGTTTAAGTGGGATTTTTTTTATTTTTTATTAATTTTTTTAACCAATGCCTAACTAACCAAAGTTAAAAAGAAAAATTATATTCCAATTATTTTAAGTTTAAGTGGGAAATTTTATTTTTTTGTTTATTTTTTATTCATTTTTTTAACCAATGCCTTACTAACCAAAGTTGAAAAGAAAAATTATATTCCAATTATTTGCAAAATAATTAACACTCAGTCCCCTTTTGCATTTTTTTTTTTTTTTTTGTTTATTTTTTATTAATTTTTTTAACTAATGCCTAACTAACCAAAATTAAAAAGAAAAATTATATTCCAATTATTTTAAGTTTAAGTAGGAAATTTTCTTTTAAAAATTGGGGAAAAGGGGGCTGAGTGTTAATGTTTTTGCAAATTTGGGAGCGGAGTGTAATTTCCCCAAAAACTAGGGTGTAGCGAATCTAATTTCCCTAAAAGAAAGGGGTGAGAGTGTAATTTACCAAAAAAATTCTCTGATTTATTGTAAAATGGAATCAAATTTTTTCAGCTATACGGCTTGGGTGATTGTTTGTAACTTTGGTTGTAGAATTATTTAATTTGGTGATAAATATTGAAACATGTTCTAAGTAATTGTAATTAGTCTTAACTTTTGAAACTAATGTGTTTGCAATAGCAAACCGTATGATACAATTAGTAAACAATCTGATTTATTGTAAAGTGGAATCTAATATTGGCGACTTTGACGGCTTGGGTGAATGTTTGTAATCATTTTGTAGAATTAGGTGTTTATTGATAAATATTGTAAATTGGTTTCAACAATTGTAATTGGTCTCAACATTTATAAAGTATTTGTTTAGATGAGCAATTCGTTTGATAAAATTAATAATCAGTGTCATTTATTGTAAAATGGAATCAAATTTTGACGGTTATGATGGTTTGTGAGAAATTTTTCAATTAACTTGTCGAAATATGTATTTTGGTGATAAATATAGTAAAGTATGTTTTAGTACTCGTATTTGGTCTCAATTGTTGTAAAGTATTTGTTTAAGAGTACAATGAATATAATAAAATCTGTAAACTTTGTCATTTATTGTAAAATAGAATCTTTTTGGATGGTTAGTGATTTTTAGTAACTAGTTTCTAAATCTAGTACTTTTTGTGATAATTTTAGTAAATTTTGTTATAATTCGTAATAGTTCTCACTTTCAGTATTAATGTTGTTTATTATTGTAAAGGGGTATGAGGACGTGTAAATGTGTTAATTGAAGTAAATTTTTGGCGGATGTGATTAGAAAATTTGTGTCAAATATTGTTAATTGGTTGATAAAATTTGTATTTTTATGTGAATTATTGTATTAGAGTGTTTGTGCATTAAAATTATCCCAATTCAAGTCATCTTCATCAAAAAGCCCAGGTTCTTCAGCCACCCACTCCGCCATCAAATCAATGTTATCCAAGCTTATAGGATCAAATGTATTTTTGGTTCTTCTAATGTTCCTACCAATGTGAAATGTGAATATCATACATTAGCAACATTTTCATGATTATTGACAAGTATATTTGCATTTGCATAAGAGTAATAATAATAATTTTACCTTTCTCGAAGCTTCAAATTATAACGAACAAAAACCAAATCATTTGTTCGCTTATGCTCTAATCTATTTCTCCTTTTTGAGTGAACATTCTCAAATATGCTCTATTTTTTCTCACAACCAGTTGCACTACAACATTGACTTAGTACATGGATAAAAATAAACAAGTTTAAGATTGTTGGAAAGTTAAATGTGCAGATTGCTCAGATTAATTAAAAAAGTAGTAAACAGTAGTTCAACCAAATATATCAAAGCAAACTAGAGAAATAGAAACTTATCAGTATGTTGAGCCGAGGCACGGAACTAAATCCGTTGTCCTTAAGAAGCGATTTCGCCCCCACTAGGAATGATTCCTTCGGTACAAATGGCTCAGGCGGTCGCTCTCCAGGATACAACGGCAGCCTGTTGGTGTGTACTCACTAACAAGGCTTCGAACTCGTCGTTGAATGCCCAAGAACAATTTGACAGTGAAGAAAAATAAGAAGAGAAGTGAGGGATGATTTCTTTGATCTTTGGGGCTGCTCTTATATAGAAATTCTGAACACATATAATGAGAAAGAGCTAAACTTACGAAATATGCTGGCTTGATTCAAGATGTGCTTTC
This sequence comes from Fagus sylvatica, assembly GCA_907173295.1. NCBI lineage: Eukaryota > Viridiplantae > Streptophyta > Magnoliopsida > Fagales > Fagaceae > Fagus > Fagus sylvatica. Next base: position 36,999,691 of record OU015762.1, read on the forward strand.
CATAGAAAAATCCCCAATTGTAACGGTAAAGTTTCAAATAGGTTTTGACTTTTCAATCTTCTCTAGAAGGAAAATCTAAATTGGAATGGAATTGGAAAGTGAGTGAGTAGAAAGGAAAAAGGAGAAGATTTGTGGGATTTTTCCCTTTGACACCGCAGATTGCCAAAGAGCAATCTGCTAAGGAGATTGCTGCAATATGGTAAAGGAGATAACAAGGGATTTGTCTCCCACTAGACTTCTCACGTGAGAAAAGAGTCAAACATGGGCTTGGGCTTTTTCTAAATCAAAATTTATGGGCTTGGGTTTACTAAAATTTAAAACATACCCAACAATCCCCCACATGTTTTAAAGTTTATATAAGAAAGAAATGGGCAGTCACAAAGTATACTTAGTGTTGATGTCTTGTGGACTTGAATCAACACTTAGCATTCATGGTCTCGGGTGTCACAAAGTCTTGGTGATATAAGATCTTGAACCATATTCATGAACCACCTGAGTATGAACACTTACTTGTGAACCATTTGATGAGTTCTCGATTTGGCACGTTTTCGGCCATGCGCCCTACCTGGATTTTCATGAGTGCTCTAGAGAGTTTGCCCTCACTCTCATAGGAAGCGGCCCCACTTCCACACTCATATAGGTGAACCCATCAAATGTGTACTGCCACACACCACCTTTAAAGGCTATGAGTTCATTAAGAGTTAAAAACCCATCCTCACTTTCATTTGGCAGTTAGCACTATCCACACCATAGGGAGGGACTTTATTGATAGTGCACTCTTTAGTCTCTCCATGATTTGTTGTACCCATTGAACCTATTATTAACACAGGTTGGGTTGCCATCATGGGTGACTCACATAATGGGCTTGAGTCCCATCCCCTTTGATGTATCATGGACTAGTTTCCTAGTTAGACCCTTGGTCAGAGGATCTGCAAGATTCTTTTCTGACCTTACAAATTCCATGGCAATCACACCATTACCAATGAGTTGCCGCACTATATTGTGCCTCAGGCGTATATGCCTTTTCTTCCCATTATAAATCTTATTCTTTGCACATGCAATTGCTGCTTGAGAGTCACAATGCATTGCTATTGATGGTAGTGGCTTATCCCATAGTGGTATATCAGCAAGTAGATTTCTAAGCCACTCAGCTTCAGTACCTGCCTTTTCTAAGGCAACAAACTCAGACTCCATAGTTGATCTGGCATTGCATGTTTGTTTGGAAGACTTCCAGGATATAGCTCCTCCACCTAAAGTAAAAACGTACCCACTGGTGGAGTTGGTCTCATCATTGTCTGATATCCAATTTGCATCACAATAGCCTTCTAATACCGCTGGATGACCTGTATATGTAAGGCCCAAGTTCATGGTGCCTTTCAAATATTTCAAAAGACGAGTTATTGCATTCCAATGCTCATGAGCAGGATTATGTGTATATCTACTGAGTCTACTGACAGCATAAGCAATATCAGGGCGTGTACAATTCATTAAAAACATCACACTACCAATTATTTTGGCATACTCAGATTGTGAAACAGGAGACCCACTATTTTTCTTTAAGTGTATACTCGGGTCATATGGAGTTCTCACAGGTTCATAATCATAATGATTAAATTTCTTAAGTACTTTCTCAATGTAGTGTGACTGAGAGAGTGTGAGCCCTTCATTGTTTCGAATTATTCTTATTCCCAAAATTAAATCTGCCTCTCCTAAGTCTTTCATATCAAAATTTGAAGATAAAAAATCTTTAGTATTTTTCACGGCATTCATATCAGTTCCAAAAATTAGCATATCATCCACATATAGGCATATGATAACACCACTAGCACCAGAAAATTTACTATATACACACCTATCTGATTCATTCACAGCAAATCCATTAGAGACCAAAGTTTTATCAAATTTTTCATGCCATTGTTTAGGGGCTTGTTTTAAACCATATAGTGATTTTCTAAGTTTACACACTTTGTTCTCTTGCCCTTGGACTACAAAACCTTCTGGTTGGTCCATATAGATTTCTTCATCTAGATCACCATTCAAAAAAGCAGTTTTGACATCCATTTGGTGGATAATTAATTTATATATCGATGCTATAGCAACCAAAATTCTAATAGTAGTTAGTCTAGTCACAGGTGAATATGTATCGAAGTAGTCTATCCCTTCTTTTTGAGTATACCCTTTTGCCACTAGTCTAGCTTTGAATTTTTCTATAGACCCATCTGCTTTTAATTTCTTTTTAAACACCCATTTACTCCCTATGGTCTTACACCCTCTAGGAAGTTCAACTAGTTCCCATGTGTGGTTTCCCATGATTGATTCTAATTCACTATGGATTGCATCCTTCCAGAAGGTTGCATCTACTGATTTCATGGCTTCTTGGTAAGTCTTTGGGTCATCTTCTGTGAGAAAGGCAGTAACAAAATCAGGCCCAAAATTTGTTCCAATTTTAGGTCTCTTACTACGTCTCAATTCTTGTGTTGAGTGACTTTCGTCTAAGGTTGAAATTGACCTTACTTGAGGTGTGACTGGTAAAGATTCATTTGAAAATCTGGTTTTCTTCATGGGAAAAATTTGTTCAAAGAAATCAGCATCCCTAGTCTCTACTATTGTGTTAGTTTGTAAGACTAAGCACCTATAGGCAGCACTATTTTCTGCATATCCTATGAACACGCTATCCTTGGTTTTAGGACCTATCTTTTCTCTTTGGGGTTCAGGAATTCCAACTTTTGCCAAACAACCCCACACCTTAAAGTACCCTAAATTTGGTGTGCGACCTTCCCATAATTCATATGGTGTTTTTCTTATCCTTTTATGTGGGACTCTATTTAGAACATGACATGCAGAGAGGATTGCCTCCCCCCACATATTAGAAGGAAGACCTGAGCTAATGAGCATGGCATTCATCATATCTTTTAGGGTTCTATTTTTTCTCTCAGCTATTCCATTTTGTTCGGGAGTACGAGGTGCAGTAACCTCATGAACAATACCATTTTTCTCACAAAAGCTTTTAAGTAGAGATGAACCATATTCTCCTCCTCGATCAGACCTAAGCCTTTTAATTTTCTTATCCTTTTGATTTTCAACTTCTATCTTAAATTTTATGAACATGTTTTCAGCTTCATCTTTACTACTTAGAAGATATACTCTTGTGTATCTAGAGTAGTCATCTATGAACGTAATGTAGTATCTCTTACCACCTCTACTCATAGTATTTTTGAAATCTCCTAAGTCACTATGGATGAGTTCTAAGAGTTCAGAGCTTCTTTCAACAGTTTTGAAAGGTTTTTTAAAGTGTTTTGCTTCTACACATATTTCACATTTTGGGTGTTCAGAATTGGTTAGGTTTGGAATTAGGCTCAATTGTTTCATTCTTTTAATGGATGCAACATTCACATGCCCTAATCTACCATGCCAAAGATCTAAAGATTCAACAATATAAGCAAAAGAAGTACTAGCTTTATTCATGTTCTC
>OU015762.1:37003261-37036941 GCA_907173295.1 Fagus sylvatica
GAAGGAGACAAAATGGGTTGGAGTTGTGGTCTAATCACTAATTTAGCATTCATCTCCCAAAAAGGAACGTAATATAGTTAAGACTTGATAGGGTGGCATGATTAATATGGCAAGTGATATAGTGGAAAGGTGGCCTGATTAATATGGCAATCAATTTACATTTATCTAAAATCAATTAGCATTAGTTTGCAATAGAGAAAACCTCATGGAAGATGAAGAGGCAAGGTGAGAGAGCATATGAGAAAATTAAGAGTAGGAGACATGGTGAGAGAAAGTGAAATAGAGTGATAGGTGAGGTGGAATAGTGTGGGTGTAGAGAATCTAACATGACAGTGTTTAGAGGAAAAAAATTCTCTCTACTTCGAGTTTTAATTTATAATAATTATAGATTATAGATGAAACAAGTCAGTCTCATCTATGATCCATTCACGATTCTTTCTTTACTTATCCTTTCGTCATGAATGCCTCCCCTTGGGAGTCATTTTACAGTGACGCTCCACACGCACCAGCAGATACTGGATATTCCTTCATTCTAATTTGTCATCTAATTATCTAAATCAAATTGGCATAATCAATCAAATTTTGTAATCCTCACCCTTTTGACAAAGGCTCCGAATCTTCCAATATTAAGTAATTGAGACAATTTTAATGGGTTACACATGAATTCACATATACGAATCATCAAGGGCCCCAAAGAAAGTTGAAATCACAAATGACGGTTCTAATTTTCCCTTTTCCCCGAAGTGTCAGTTTAGATGAAAGGCTCTAAAGATGGAAATGCCCACAAGACATTCCTCGCGACAGGGCCCCCCCATTACAACTGTGAAACTTGAGAAATAAAGATTATAGCACATGGTACACACTAAACAAAATTCCACATCAGATGCAAATGGAGATTCCCTCAATAATGATCCTAAAAACACAGTACCCCTCTTACATAAAGTCAGTTCAAGATTTCTCACACTAATTGAAAAAAAACCTCCATGTGACAAAAACATGTGTCGTCCTCAAGAATATCAAGACGACCTAATTTGGCTTCCGCATATTTCGCCCAGCACGAATTACTTCATCCACCAGTAGCAACTGGGATGCAATTACAGGCCTGCAAGAAGAGTAGCACATCACATTTGCTCATATATGTAAAACAAGAAAACATAAAAGCAAGGTAATATAGCACATGGGATTAAACTACGAGCATAAAACTGGTTAATCCATGAAGGCATTTACCCTTTTCAGAAAAAAAACACGAGGTGTAAAGCGAGAGAGAGAGAGATTCAAATCGATCAAATTGCAGGATTTTAGATCATTTCCTCGACCAAATTTAGTACCAAAAGCAGACTAAATAATATATTACAAAAAGAGCACAAAAAAAGGACAGTATTAAAATTCAAATTATAAGTTCCAACATACCCCGAGTTTATGATCTGGCGCTTCACAGAGTAGTTATCAAAAATGCCCTCCATTTGGGGGTCAATAGGCTCTCCTGTGTGCTGGTTTAATCCAACAACATTCCCTTGGTCGTGCTCTCCCTGAACATCCAGATGGCATGACAAAGGTCAAACATAAAATTCTTCGCTTTTAACCCCTTTTTTAGTAAAGGAAAGAATAAAAAAATTGGTATAAGTTTTAAAGAAAGTATACCGTAAGAGCAATGATCACATCTTGAGTGTCAAGCCCAGAGTTCTCAGCAAGTGTCTTGGGCACCACAAGAAGAGCATTGGCAAAAGCTTCAACACCAAGTTGAGCACGCTGATCCAAGTTTGTAAACAGCAGAAATGTTTAGAAAGATAAATAATGCTTAAAAAAAATTTATGTGCAGGGAAAATTTTGGGAGACATTTTGTTACCCCTTGAACAGTCTTCTTTACTTCGTTTATTAGATATTGTCTGGCGGCAACTTCAAAAGCTCCAGCACCCTGAACAAAAGACAAAAACATACTTCATCATATAAAATATACACCAGTAGAGCAAGCCACTATTTCAACTAGCACTGATGTGGGTGTGGTCTAAACCTGAGTCTTACAAAAGCCAAAACCATATACAAAATTCAAAACAATAATCGATGTTTAAGAGCAGATACAGGAGGTAAACAAGCTATTAATTCAGCCTTTCTCTTAGTTGCTGATACGTCCTATTTCTTTTTCCTGATCTCTCTATTTCTTTATTCCTTATCTCTAGAATGGGAATAGGAAACAACAATACAGTATCCAAAGAATAACCGGCAAGTATCCAGTGCAGGGTGGCAGTACACAGAGGAACACTCTCCTACTAAGCATGTCTAACCAAGAAAGACTCACCCTATGTTTGGATGGAGGGAGATGAAGGTAGAGTAGAGGAGAGGGAATATGGCCGGAATATACTAAAATTTAATACATTCCATGAATCTTCCCCTCTACGCTCCCCTCCTCTCCCTCCGTCCCAAACATACCCTCAATCTTGTTGTGACCAGGCCAACTCATTCCTTGCAAACAAATTGTAGTAAAAATTCGATTGGCAGATAGATCCCTCTTAACTGAAAAACTTACTTCCATCAGGTATTTAATCAAATTTTAGGCATGTAAACAAAAACCCTATAATCCAATTGTATCTTTCCCCATCTAAACAAGACAAATCAGTCTGCTTGTTGCAATCATTCTGATAAAACTCACTGTACAAGCTTAGTAGAAAATGCTATTCTAAACAACTTCAGGTTTGATTATGTTAGGAAGGAAGTGGAATTAGCTCACACTAAACTATCGTCCATCATAACAATGGGGTCCACCCTGTCATGAAAAACTAATCTTTGTCAGATCTAAAGATTTCAAACTTTATTCACCTATCACATTAATTTAATTTTTTGTTTTAGTTCGCAAACTATACCAGCATGCATATTTTTGACCATGTTCAACATTTACTTCACAAAAGATCAGACCATGCAAACTGTACAAAGAAGGATGGTACCATTTTTTTGGGATAATTCACATGTTATAGTTATTTGTCTCAAGGAGATTAAGATATCAAGGAAATTAACGTAACAATTATTTATTGAATTGGCACGAAAGAAAGTTCAAAATCTTCATGCAAATTCAAAGAAACTTCTATAGAAGAAACTCACTAAGACAACAGATTCATCTTCAATAGTATTTTTGACTGCCCTCAAACCATCACGAACAGCATCCTTTATCTGGGCAATTGTATGGTCGTTAGGCCCTGCAATATCATTGATAACAATGAGGATTAAATCACAACTGAATTTACCAGTGATAATAATATAATGCATACCATAAAATGTTATTGCAATAGCCTCCTGATCAAGTGGTTGAATAGTGGCAATGATGTCTACTTTTTAAAAGTTAGGTGAAGCTGCAAAAATGGTTCAAGTACCTTTGATTAAGATTGTACAAGAATAAGGGTTCTTCACATTTTCAACGAAGGTATACTTTTCTTCCCCAAGGATATGCTCATAGACTAGTCCAGCCCAACCAAGGGAATCAGAAGTTAAATCTTCTACAGAATTCACAGCCTCTCCTCCGCAGGCTAGAACCAATCGTTCCATATTTCTCCTCTTTGCTCTCCGAAGGGCAATTATCTAGAAAATCAGTGAATTAGAAAACTGCAAACAAGTTAAAGCAAAATGCAACAAGGTATAGTATAACTAATTAACTTATAAGAATTCGTCAAAAAAAAAAACTTATAAGAAATTTACAATGTGAAACAGCTGCTCATGTGATCCTCATACTAATAAACAATTATTTTACCAGGCATGTATAAGAAATTTAAAAAAAAAAAAAAAAAAAAAAAAAAAAAAAAGAACAGAAGTTTACAGCATGAACACATACTGCACAGTATCATTAAAAGATCAACCGGAATGACTTAATAACGATGATTTGCAAGATGTGAATTTAGCTTCTCAAAGTCAGTATGATATTAGTTCTGCCCCATGTTTTGTTCACTAACATTGATGGAGGATTAAATTTGACGACAAAGTGGTCAAAATTTCTACTAGCATGGGATCCATTCAAACACTAATGCAAACCATTCAGAACACACAGAAAAATAAAACAAACACAAATTTTATAAATCAATAAGTGAGAGACAAGGCAACAACAATGGTGCAATCTTACCCCTGCCCTCGCAAGAAGGTCCAGCGATGGGGGATCAATTCCCTTTTGATTAATGACAACAAAGCTATTGTCATTACCCGAACAAACCTGCACACAACCATAAGAATTAGCAATATATCATACACCACAGATTCTACACGTGTACACTAATATGCTTAGAATGTAAACAAGGACCCAACTTGAAGTAGCTACCTTATTTTTCAGTTCAATGATCTTATTAACTCTTTCATCCACCTGACGCCTTTCAGCTGCAACCATTGCCTCTCTCTGCTCTGCATTTGAGTAGAAAAAGCCTGCATTTATTTCACTGAGAGGAAAAGTATTAATTAAATTATGTTCACAAACAATATTGATAAAAAAATCACATAATGCTAACTTTGGAGCTAATGCATTAAGAAAAAAAATCCACTTTTCCAGCTTCAACCTTTGACCAAATTGCCAATCCAGAAGTGTTTAAAATCTAAAGAAAAAAAGGGTAAATTACTTTTTAAACCTTAAGAGTATTGGGTGTATTTCATTTAAACCTTAAACTTTCAAAATGTTTCATTTAAACCTCAAAGTTTCTAAAATGTTTCATTTAAACCTTATAACTTTCAGTAAATTCCATTTAAACCAACTATTCACATGATGTTTAATGGTATAAACAAACAAACAAAAATGCGATAGAAGGTTTAAATGAAACCCTTTTAGAAACTTTGAGAATTAAATGAAACATTTTGAAAGTTCAAGGTCTGAATTAAAAATAATAATAAAAAAAAATAGTATAAATTTGGCTTACAAATGACCTTGAAATTCAATCTATGCCTCTAGAAATCATTTGACAATAATAAACAAGGTGAGACTTAAAATATATGCATGAACAACATATCCAGCACATGCAGTAATCATTATCCAAATTAGACAGCTCATCAGTTTACACCCACTGCTAGTAGCTCGGGAAATGGTAGAAGAAATCAAGAGTTCTTCCCATATTATCAAACATAATGCATCTCATGTGTGCTCAGAACCTAAGTATTATACATATTTAAAAAAAAAAATACAAACAAATGTCCATCTATATGTATAGGTACATGCATGCATACTTTTATATGCATAAACATACATTTTTACATATATATGGAGTATATATATAATTAAAACAAATCAACTAACAAATAACAACATAAAAATAAATAAAATCCTCCAAAACCTCAACATATATTATCTTCTTATCTTTCTTCGTTATTTATAATTCTCAATATTTACCTTTTCTCATACTCCAAAGAGACATTGCATGTCAAGATGTAACAATTCTCAGCTCGTCGCTTCATATCAGGATGTCTGGAGCCATGATCAAGGACAAGACCCTCAACCTAGAAATGAACATAAGTTTAAATGAGAAATTGTGGGATAATTAAAGCTAACTCATAAATGAATAAGTCTATCTATTGTTATGCTACACCATACAAAGAAACCATTCAGAACTTAATGGTAAAAGCGCAATGGAAACATTAGCATATCTGCAAAATTTCTTCCTGGCAACTGTAAGTGAGAAAAGATAGTGAATGAAACCATGTAATCCCTGGCAATGAGTTCAACCACCAAAAATCATAGATACACACCATAACATACTTTCTTGAGCTTTTATCTGTACTGATAAAATTGTGAACAAAATTCTTTTCTCTTCTTTTTTGATAAGAAATAAGAAGATTTATTAAAAAAACAAGCAAGAATTATGTACATAGGGATTATACAAGACGTACATCCCCAACTACACCTGAAAAGAACAACGGTCAAGAAACTCTAAAAAAAATTGTGAACAACATTCTTGCCCATCAAAAGTAAAAAATTCTCGGGAAACAAAAGGCATAGATATGGACCCCAGATACAAATGCTTTTATGCACAAATTAGAAAGTAATTCACAACTTGAGAACCAATTTTTTTTCATAGACAGGGTAACCTCCAATTGATGTTGAAAACAATCGCACAAGCAAGACTAACAAGCAATCAGAGATCTTGCATATGTATTTGAGTTGATAAAATACAAAAAATCACAACTTGAGAACCGATTCATAGAATCTTATATTCATTAAAAAAAAAGGTCCCAGACCAACAATTATAAAAGATAAACATACCAAGCGTGTGTCTACATCAAATTTATGCCGCATATGCATTATCTCCACCATAAACAGATCAATGGCTTCCTCAGGCTTGCGAATGCACAACACCTGTCATACAGAAACCACAGTTTAATACACACCAATATGCAAAGGCTACCACAAACTGCTAACCACATGAGCTAGTTAACTAGATGTAAAAATAGGAGCTTAAACAGCCTTATGAATACTCATGCAGCCATAAACTCACCGAATTAACAACTATGTCAGTCAATTGATCTGCAAGCGATTCATACAGCTGTAGACAGAACAAAATGTCAGAATCAAATCATAAAAAATGGAATTTTTTGGATAGGTTAATACAATTCATGAACCCATTAGGTAATTTAAAAATGAAAATAAAAAAATATATGGTACAAAACCCATGACCTTACCCTCCACCTCACTTATGAGGGTAGGGGATGCCATCTAATCTAAAGACCATTTGTTTTTTTTTTTTTTCTTTTGCTAATTTGTTAAACAATAGAAATTATGTTAATAAAATTCTTTATCTAGTTTTTGCTGAAAAAAATGCAGACCTAAGACCCAACTCCATTATCCTTTTTAATGGAACATGTAAAAAGAGAGATTACAGGTTACCTTTGTTCTGAGTGTTGTCCTTGCTACCATTTTCAGAATCTCTTTGTCAGGCTCATTACCCATAACAACAGGGGTTTTAAATTTTTCAATAAATTGGAGAGTTGCTCTTTTAGCTATCTCAAAACCATCAACCAATACACGAGGATGCATTCCTGGAACAAGCATAAGTCTCATGAGTATAAATTATAAAGGAGACACAAGGAAAACTAGAAAAATAACATAACTACATCCTCTCTTCTTTTAGAGGGTGGGAATCTTTTAGGGAAAACCTAGAACACACTCATTTTCCAGTTGAGCTGGTAAAATCCTTTTGATTTTTTTATATATGAAAACAATATTTTATTAAAAGAACTACCTCACATACACAACAGTAAGCAAAGTACTAAAATCCCAACTACATTTAACAAATGTGATACAAATTAAAGATGCCTTTTAGCACAGCACAAGTTCAAGCGTAATAGGGCTGTCAATTAATAAATTCATTTATTCCATAACTTTAGAGTAAATTTTGGGAGCTCGAGTAGATTCCCATTTTACAACAATAGCAATTTTGGTTAATTTTGCAAAATATACTCCATTAATTTTTATTATTAGTACGTAGCACAAATATTTCCAAAATGAGGATGCATTCCTGAAACAATTCGTATATAAAAACTTAAGAAAAAAAAAAACCACAGAGAGCCCCCCCTAACACTATATTTGTGCACTGTACTAAGCTACTGATACAAAATATTCTGCTCCCTCCACCTTTCTTGTGTACCATTCAAAAATAGAAAAGAAATGGGGTGAGAGCAGAATAAAGGGAAAATTGAGAATGAAAAATGTAAAGGCGCAGTATGGGAAGCAACAACATTATAATATTTTCCTATATCTTAATACAAAGAACCAGATAAAATCTTAAATGTTATAGATGACTCAATGCAACTGTAAATTTACTGATTGGCAGCATTGTCACCACTGACCTTCATCAATGTATCGTTCTGATTGTTTCATGAGCTCGCCAATAAAGAGCACAGTCGAAGTTGTGCCATCTCCACTGATGTCATCTTGGGCAACAGCTGTCCTCGCAATCATGATTGCTGTAGGGTTTTGAATTTGCTGCAACCATTAATGAAATATTAAGCAATGAAACAGTATTTAGAAAGATAGACCCAGTAGCATGAATGTCACTTATTTTAAGCATCTAAATGCTCATTCATAAGTAAAAAAATTCTTCACTCGGTCATTAAAATATTTCTCCCACTATAATAGTCTAGTGTCCTCAACTCAACTAATAAGCCTAAATCACATGTATTGTTTTCCGCCATTCTATCCGATCTAAAATCATTCTCTCTGTTGTCTCCCTATTTACTCATGTTGTTTTCCTCTATACATATAATCGTTCGTTACACTCACAATCCTCAACAGAAAACAAAAAAATGCAACAGAAGAGAATTTACTCACTATTAATAAAAACAGTTTTTTTGGAAGCATCAAAACAGAGCTTTACTCACTGATTTATTCCATCCAATGAAGTAGTTGTTAACACTAAACAAATTATTATATTTTGTTCAGTAATCCTAAATAATTCAATTTCAAAGACCTAATCACTAAAAATCCAAATATTTAAAAAAAGAAAATGAAAATGAAGAAATCCTGCATTGCAATGGTAGTACCACACGCTGTGTGGATTGTACCAAAAACTTTAGAGAAACCGCAAAGATCTAGGGTTTACAAGACACAGAGAGAGATAGAAAGAGAAAAGTCACCATTTCCTTCAAGAGTGTGTTTCCGTCTTTAGTAAGCTTTATATCGCCAGCTCCTCCAACAAGCCTGCAACAACAACAACAACAACAACAAGAGTGAGAAAATCAGAGAGGAAGTGTGTGTGTGTGTGTGTGTGAGAGAAAGAAATATAAATACATTTTGATGGTGCCTTTGGGGCCGAGGTTGGACTTGAGGACGTCCTGCAAGCCCTTGGCGGCGTTGATGTTCATGTGAAGTGCCGCCGATTTGTTCAGCACCTCCGCGTTCGGGTTCAACACTCTCAGCGACATCTTGCTTTCTTTCTTTGTGTTTGTGTTTGGGGGTCTCTGAAGAAGAAAATGTGAAATGAGAGTGAGAGAGTTCCAACAAGTTTGTTAGGGCTTTTCTCCAACCTTTTGCTTTACTATTTCTTATTCTCACACAGATCCCTCCAGAACTAGACCTCACAACCCGATCAATTTTGGGTCGGGGTACGGGTCGAAATAACCCAAGCCCACGTTATTTGAAAGACAATGAAACTTGTTGGACCTCACATGCCTCCCCAAGGCCCATTTTACTTATAAGTGAGCTTATGGACAAAAAATGCAGTGAAGACCACCCTACTGATGGCTCATTAATTTTAGCTTCTATGCCTATGAAATTTTCACTAATGCAAATTTATCATTTTATTTTATCCCACAAGTATTCTGAAATGTGGAAAAAAAATAAAATACAATAAAACCTTGCAAAATGGGTGTCTATTGATGTCCCTCATTTGTGGAACTCATGAAGTAAGCGAACACCGATACTATATACAAGAAGGCACCATATTTTACGACCAATGCAATAATGATTATGCCGGAAGCAAAGATGATTCGGTGAACCTCAATCACTTAAGGTGTCAGTTCTGGGCGGACGAACACCATTTAAGGTAAAGGTCCTGAATGTATTGGGGTGGACAAATACCATTTAGGGCGAAGGCCTGATGTTGATTATGTGGACGAATACCACCCAAGGCGAAGGTTTAGGCTGATTAAAATCGGATGAATACCACTTAAGGAGAATGTCATAGATTGATTAAAATCCAACAAATACCACATAAGGTGAAGGTCCAAGATATCAAGCTAGGATTCTAGTTTTTCGTGCATAAGATTTTTTTTTTTTCTTATTTTTATTCTTGGGATAAAAGAAAAATAAAAGATAGGAGGGAATAACCAAAGTGTCTTCTTTATCCAAACGTGATTATAGTAGCATTATATCCAAAAGGAATCAGTGAGCCATAACCGTTATCCTAAGCTTATAAAAGCACTAGTGGGTAATACGTGAGAGGTGTGGGCCGTAATTCTACAAGCGCTTCCTAGTGCAGTCGAACTTGAAACATTCACTTACCAAATTACTTAGGAGTACTGCATTGATTACTAGAAACAACTTAGCTAACTTCTTCTTTTTTTCCTAAATGAAACAACTTAGCAACTTTTTTTTTTTTTGATAAAAGAAACAACTTAGCAACTTAGTCCTATAGACATCAAACAGTTTTATGCTTGGAATCCAGTTTTACGTGTAGAAAGTAGAAACTACCTAGTCATATAAAAACCGGTTTCTTGCTAGATATTTTGGTTTTACGCGTCAAAACTCAAAACAATCTACATGTCGTAGGCTTGATTTGAATAGATTTGAGTGAACACGTACCAGATAAGGCTAAGAATTTGATCAGAATAACAGAATCTGATCTCACAAATCAAAGGGACTGTTACTCTGTGTCTCTGTTAGTAAAGTTTACCGTCTCATCTGAACATTGATAGGGTTACCTTTGTTAATTCCACATTGTAAAGACAGGACCTCATTAGATCTCCCCATCAATTGCCGTCAGATCTATGCTGTCACCACCATTCACCAATACACAACCTTAGTCATTTGACTTTTTTATTTTATTTTTTCACTGAATATGTAGTCATTTCACTTAAGGCTCTTAAGCTCATAAAGGATAATGAATCATCCATTTTACTTCACAGTTTTCTCATTGCACTTGTACGTGGAGAATTTGCCTTTCTTTATCTATTATCGGTACAGTCAGATAGGCACTAGACGGATCAGGATCCTCTAGAGTTCCTAGGGTACTCTACCACATAGAGTTCTCTAAATCCTAACTTTTCTTTTTATAATAAATGGTTCAGATTATGCCACGTCATCATTCCACTAACAAAATCCCTAAAATATTAGTTTTTACTTTTTATCATTTAACGTGTTAACACTTATTCATTAACATCAATATTTTAGGGATTTTGTTAGTTGAATGATGACGTGACATAATCTCAACCATTTATTATAAAAAGAAAGGTTAAGATTTAGAGAATTCTATGTGGTAGAGTACCCTAAGAACTCTAGAGGATCCTGATCCGCACTAGACAACCAATAGTGCCAGTGGTAATAATACGGTCAGATAGGAACTAGTCAAACAGTGGTTCAAACTTCAAAGACTAGATTAATATCCTTCTATTGGTAGTCTTTTTTCAATATAAGAAAACGGATACAATTTATTATTGAGGTTGTAGAAAATCATTTTTACATAGACTTACTATTGATATCATTTTTATTTTCTACCATTCATAACCTAAATAGCTTGTTGAATACAGTGGCGGAACTGTGTAGAAGCTTGACTGGGCTTTGTTTTTTAAAATTTCGTAGGTTCACTTGCTATAGCCTATAGCCCAGTGATTAATATGATCACACTTATTTCACGCATTATAAATAGTGTAATATTAAGCGTGAAACATAGTGTAATATTCTAATTAATTTTAAATTGCTATAGCCCAGTGATAGCAATTTGTCTTTTTTACTGATCCAAAAAAAAAAAATTTATCTTCTTTTATGCTTTCACTTATTTTATTGTTTCACACTAATTACTATTACACTATGTCATCAGTCACTTTGATTTATTTTAGACTATTAGTTATTTTTATATTTTAGAATATGCATTGCATTGCATTTTTTTTTTTTTGTATTTGCATTGCATTGCATTTTTTTGCTTATGTATAGAATATGCATTGAGGGGTAAAGTTCATTATATCCCCCGATTCCCCCCTGACTAGATGTATTTTTCTTTCAATTTAATAAAATTTTCTCGTACCGTCGAGATTTACTTGATATTTCAGCCCACCCTAAAATAAATTCCTGGCTTCGCCCCTGGTTGAATAAGTTATAGAACAAGTTTGTAGCAAAAAAGAAAAAGTTATAAAACAAGTTGTGTCGTTAAAACATGTTTAATATGCTGTAATTATCCCTTAATATAATTTATTTATATTTTTTTCCTGTTAATTATACCACGTGCTGGAGCATGCAGTATTGCAGTCCCTACTCCCTACTCCCTACAAGTGGAAGTGAAAATATTGCCTATGGAAATTATTAAAGTGATATCTTCACTATGCGAAGAAATAAATAAATAAAAAAATTGCAAAATTTGGTACAAATGTATGTATTGTACCCTAAAGTCCATATCTCAAATGCTAAGCCCGAGACCTTTGATAAGTCATGACTTTATACATTTTGACATCGCTTTCATAAGGCATTAATAGAATTTTCCTACGTAAAATTCTCAAGTTACATGCAAAGTTTGACAATCTTTCCATATCATTGCATAACATGAAAATTATTCATTTACGTGTTTTATTTTATTAAAAATCCTACATGCCTCACTTATACTTAATCTATTGATGTAGGGTCTATTATCCTCTAGCCATTTGCCCACTTGTACATCAATCTCTTATTATCACTAAGTTAATTTTCCATATGAAAGAAGTGATTCACGGACCAAAATGGAAGAAATTAAAGAATAGTAAAAGGGTTGGTGGGTGAAGTTATCAAAGCTTAAAAGAGGACTTGATGGAGGAAAAGACAAAAAAGGAAAAAAGGAGGGGCAAAAGAAGAAATTCCGTAGGCCAAAGGAAGAAAGAAAAATAGGCTATTTCTATAACCTATAGGCAGCAGCAGCTAGAGCAAAGCTGGCAGCAGAAAAAGGAAAGAAGAAAGAGAAGAATGAGCTGGAGAAAAAGGCAGGCAGCAGCTGGACCTATAGACAAGCTGCGGCAGAAAAAGGAAAGCAGAAAAAGGAAAGAAAAGAGAAAAAGAAGAGAGAAGCGGCAGAAAAATGGGAGAAAAAAAAGAGAGATTTTCGGGTCAACAGAGCAGAAAAAGGAAAGAAAAAAGAAGGAAGAAAAACCGCAGAAAAATGGGAGGAAAAAAGAGAGAGATTTTCGGGTCAGCAGCTGGAGGAAAAGGGAAATAAAAGGAAGAAAGAGCTGCAGAAATTGGGGGGAGATCTTTTTAGGCTTTTAGACCAGTAACATAGTGAAAAGAAAAGGGGATTTTTCTGGGCTTTTGGGCAGCAACACAGTCCGAACTGGAGCTGCAAAGAGAGAAGTTTTCTTTACAACTACAGTAGCAAGGCTGGTTTTCTCTCTTTGGCAACGTTTGGAAGGCGGTTTCTTTTTCTATTCTCAATCTTCTTGTTTATTTCTTACTTTCAGTTTATTTTAGAGGATGATTAGCTTATTTGATTTGAATTATTTGTGCTACATTATGAGCAGCTAATCACCCTAGCTAAGGCTAGGGGTGAAACTTTGAATGAAATTGTAGTATTTATTCTTCAATCTTTTATGGTTTTTAATATATAATCCTTTCTAATTGATTGTTTCATTTAATCTTAAAAGGTTTTTATTCTGTAAAATTCCTTGATTCATTGTTAACCATGGGTACAATTAATGCTTGGAATTCCCTGCGAATCAAATAGCCAGTCTTTCAAGGTTGAATCAATCAATTAAAAGATTAATCTTTTGGTCATATATTTTTGATATACTCACTGCTCTATTTTCCGGTTGAGAACACTATTTAGTTGATTCTCAATTGAGTTATAAAATAGGTTGGAGAATAAGTGTTACAGTTTTGTTAAAAGTGGATCCCCAATGCCTTAGTATTTCTCATAAATATTATTTCTTTTACCCGTTCTGTTGTGTTCTACAAAAATCACTCAACCATCTCAACTATTATTGATCTTTATTTATTTTATTTTAACAGTGTTCTTTGTCCCACCAATCCCTGTGGTTCGACACTCGGACTTCCGAGAAATTATTACTTCGCGACAACCTGCACTTGGGTTCGCAATCCTAGAGTTGTAGCAACCTTAAAGCCAATTTTTGGGCACTGCAAACTTTTATTTGAATTTGATATTATATAAGTTAACTTATTAATTTGGTCTTTAAAGGTAAAGTTTAATTCGGTGCCTTAATTATTAATAGGGTTAATTTAGTCCCATAACTTCCAAAATCAAGTCAATTTAATAACAACCATCACCAATTTCTCATCCTATTTGATTAAATTCTCTAACGACTTATTCGAAATTTGAAAATTAAGAGATTAAATTAAACTTTGCTCCATAATTAAGGATCAAATTATTTTGAATTTTGCTCCATAATTATTAATTTAGCCTATTATATAATATCACATAAAAAATGGAAATATATGCTAGACCACCTTTGCCACTATATTTAGTTATTCACCATCGTGTTACCTCTATGAACACTATCATCATTGTAAAAGAAATGCAAACATGAGATTGTTTTTGGTGTCTCTAAAGGCTAACATGGAGAAAAATAAAGAAAGAGAAAGCTGTCTATAAAGACAAGTGAAAATATTGCTTTTGACGAGTAGAGTCAAGGGTGTTGAGAAGCGGCATTTGGCACCCTGACTCTTCCAAAAAGAGCTTGACCCCTTGTGATAGTTGCAGCTTTGCCTTCTGTAGATGCTCAAAATTCACTAAGCGCCATGTGTCACCTTATGATTGGTTGAGGATGGGCCGAGCTTGTATTAACGGGTTGTTGAGCCCAAAACTCCAAACCAGGCCTTTGAGCTTGCCTGATGGCTGATGGTGCACTCCCTCCTGATCTGCTGCTATGCTGGGCTTTTGTGGAAAGGAATATGGATCTGCTGTGAAAGCCCTCTTGTCAACAAAGTAACCACCGCAGACACTTTCCTGTCAAACCAAATAACTACTGCAGACAGCAAACGTGAACACCGCAGAACAACATAAATATGAACTCTGATAAACTGAAAAGACTAAGGAAGATTTTCATGAGCGACGGGGGAGGATTATCCCTTGAAAAACACGTGTCATGAAATAGGATTGATTGGATGTTTGTGGAGTTTTAACAGGGAGAGTTTTTCGTATGGGTATTGATCTTTTTCTTCTTCTTATCCTTTGACTTGGTTTCTTGGCTTTTGCTGGTGCTAAAGGTTGTTTCTGGGCTGGAGAGGTTGAATTGACATTACTGGGTTTCCTCCTTTTATAGTGGTCTGCTGTGATCCATGGAGTTCATGGTTTTGACCCAGCCACTTCTTTAACTTTTGGATAATGGTCCTCTTCATTGGGGTTAAGCTGACAACGTTTCCTGGTAAGATAAAATATTGCCGCAGACCAAGTTAGTGAAAGAAGTTGGCTCTATGGTAAAAGTTTTGTCTGCACGTGTTTTCTTTAAGGTATTTGAAGTTCGCTGGTCACTTGTGTTCATACCCCCCAACGGGTGTGATACACTTGTGCCGCAGACTTCAATACCCTTTTAGGAAATAATCCCCCTACCTCCAAACCAAATCCCCCTTAGTCTTTCAATGAAATTCACTAGCAGTCACCACAGGTTTGGGCTTTGGTGACTGCATTACCTTTGTTCATGTTATCATCGGAGCATCTTTTGTCTCTCGTTGAGCTCCTTCCTTTTTCGTGAATCCGCTGCTGCTTGACCCTTGTCTGCCGTGCAGAGGGAGTGGGAACCATCGTAGGCTGGTCTGTGCTTGCTCTCTTCATACTGTCTTCAGGTTCCCTTTTGTCTTTAGTTGTGGTTTTTCCATTTTTGTGATTCTGCCGTTTGTTTCTTGTCTGCCGTGCAAGAGGGATGGCAGAGATGGCAGCTATCCTCATTCACGTTCTCCTCAGGTTATCTTTTTTCCTTTGGCTGAAACTTTTCCCTTCTCGTGAGTCTGCCATTGCTCATCTCCCTCGTCTGCCATGCAGAAAAGTCTTGGCAACGGTCATTGGCATCAGGTGTGAGTCTGCCGTCCCGAGGAGATGGTGAACAGTGATTTTCTTCAGTTCAGAGGCTTGCTTTTTTTATTCTTCTGGAGTGTTCCACCCTTTTGAAGGGTGTAATGAGGGGCTACATCTGAAATTACTCTTTGCTCCCTTGGCTTCTCCGTGGGCTGGGCTCATTATTGGGGACTTATAGCAGATTGCTCCCAATAACTCTCAGGCCTTATAGCAGACTGATTTCTCTTAAAATAACACAGTGCCTCCTGGGCCCATCGTGGGCTGTTACGCTTTAGGCTTTCCCAAATCATGTCACTTGCCTTCCTTTGGGCCTGCTGCAGATGGTTTTAGTCTGTCATAGTTTTGGCAAAAAGTGGGCATCTACATTAGCCCCCCGAGCCCATGCCTCAAAGTGTACTCACGTGAAGCGTGGGTGAGTGTTTGTATGAAGCCTGCGTACATATAGCCCTTAGTTCAGTTTTTTTTTTTTTTTGAATCGTGATGTTCCTATTCTGAAGGAAGTGGTGGCAGTGTTGGTAACTACCTCTTCACACCCCTTCTTGATATCAGTTACTGCCTATCCCCATTCACATCATTTCAAATCCCCTTTAATGAACACAACTTACTAAACCTCAACCACCAGCCCCCATAATTAACTTCCCTCATTATAACACTTTGGTTTTGCAAAACGAGAGAGAGAAAGAAGAGAAGAAAAAGAGTTTTTCTTTTGTCTGGTTTAGTTAAAGAAGAGAAAAGAGAAGAAAGTTAAGAAATCTCCCTCACTGCCGATTTCCCCTTCCTCCCTATGGCCTCATCCTCTTCCAATCCTCCTCCTGACACTGCGATGGCCAGTGGTGGCGATTCCGAAATTCCTACGGCAGACACTAGAACCATAGCTGCGGGTTCCGTTGGCGATGAGGGCATTGACGGTTCTAGGTTTTCTCCTATGGCTGAAGATGACAGGGAAGATTTCGTTTTCCCTCTCTTGGACCCCTGGTACGACAATGGTGGAAATTTTTCGGACATCCCCAACAAAGTCTCCCTTCCTCCTTCTAACTGGGAATGGATGCTGAGGGGCCAAGAAGCTACTGCAGATCAGGTCTGGGTCCCTCCCCTTTCTAGCATTTCTGATCTTAAAATTCAGAGGGGAGATATGCAGCCGATGCCTATCGACTTCGAGTTCCCCTGCTCCGCTGCCGCAGACTGGTTTCATTGGGTGGCAGACGAATTCTTGGATGTTAAATTTTGTGCTCTTTTAGAACGAGCGGGTGTGGCTGAGGCAATACTCTTTTCGCGGAGTTGCAATATGTATCGAGACACAGAGATGTTGTGGCAGATTCTGCAGAGGTGGTGTACTTCTACACACACGTTCTTCTTCTCATGGGGCGAACTTACTATCACTTTGGAAGACGTGGAGAATCACTGGTTGCTCCTTGTGTTGGGTGATATGGACCCATTTGCTATTGAGATGTCTGAGGAAGAGACCTTGGTGGAACAAGCATTGATGGCTCGGTCTAGTACCAGGATCAACGCTTGGTCTCTTTATTTTGCCAAAGGAACTGAACCTGCTGTCCGCCGTGCTGCTTTCGTCGCGTATTGGCTTTGTAAGTGTGTGTTTGGTGATGCTCCTTATTACTCTATGAAACCTCTATATTTTCGCTTAGCTGTAAAGATTTCTTTTGGTCATCGTTTTCCGCTTGCTGCCATGTTTCTTGGTTATTTGTATTTGCAATTGGATTCTATTTGTCTTGATGAGATCTGCGGTGGCTCTTGTCACTTTATTACTACTTGCTTCAACACTTCCGCACTGCAGACCTTTCTTTGGGAACGCTCTCTGAATTACCAGGAAGTTGGCAATGACAATGGTCAAATAAGGGAAAAATACAAGAACATGTCTCGCGACATTTTGAGTAGGTACCCGGATTTAAGGACCAATCTGCCACTCGTCTATCATTGGGTTAGTCTGCGACGGAAAGATCCTGATTTGGTCCCCTCCTTGGATTTCGAGGAGTGTATTGTGTGGCGTCCCTACTCTTACCGTTATGCAGGTTTTTCTTGCCATTCTGTCCTTTACTGGTTCAGTGATATTGCCAGCTAAAGTTTTGAACTTTTCCCCGATGACACCAGAAGTTTGACCTATTTGTCTGCTGTAAATCCGGGTTGGTTGCCTGTCTGGAGTGACAAGGGTGTGGAATACACTCACTATTGTGCTAACAGGGTGCGTAGGCAATTTGGTCTGGATCAGAGCGTGCCAGGTAGCCCCAGTGAGACTCTTCCTCGCACTCCCAGTATTGCTCCCTTCTTAAATGACCGAGCATTCGATTATTGGAGCCAATCTGTTTCGCGTATGGTGATTCCATGCGGGGGAAGACTTGGTATATGCACTGTGGCAATGCAGGAGTATTGGCTTAGGGTGGCTGTCGCTATGGCAGACTATGTCAACCAAGGCAGAGGGACCAGAGTTCCTTTGCCTAACCACCATGCGCATCCTGTGGAGACCATGACTCTATCTCCCCCCATCCAAACTGCAATTTCTTATGCCGATAGACAGAACTTGGGCTTTGCAGAATGGGATGGTCCGCGGGATGGCTGGATTCTGTACAACACTAAGTTCCCTTCAGATTGGAAGGAGTCTGTGAAGGTAGTAGAGGAACGGTTGAGGCTGGATTCCAAGAGGGGTAAGGGAGGCAAGAAGATTGATTCCAGCAAAGGTGATTCGTCCCCTGCAGCTTCAAAACAAAAGCCTAAGTCTGCGGCTAAGACCACCTCGAAACGACCTAAGGTGGCTATGGACATGTCTATGATCCCTCCTTCAGAATTGGGAGGTAGGTCCCTGATGGCTCCTGGTACTTCAAAGAAGTCTGCTGCAGGGACTTCTAAGTCTCAAAAGAAACCTGCCGTTGGTTCACTGGGGAATCCTACTGAAGACACTTCCCTTCCTTCAAAAGAGACGGAGCCTTCTGCCGTTCAGGAAGAAATCTGCCCCCTTCTTCTATCCAAAACCAAGAAGCCAGCCTAGGAGTAAGAGCGTAGCAGTGAAGAAAGCTAAAGGCAAGCCTACTCAGAAGTCTGCGGTTGCCCCTCCTTCTTCGGGTGAAGAGTCTCCAGTAGAGTCTGCCACTCCGATCGAGAAAGGGTCTGCTGTCCCTACTCCTCCTAGCACCATGTATGGCCGTACAAGGAGTAAAAGGAAAGCTGCTGAAGAAAAAGTCAAATCTCAGGTAAACGCTTATTTGCCTTCTCACATCATTGGTTGATTGATCATGTGCTACTTAGCATCTTGGATTTATATATATATATATATATATTTGTCTTTTGTTTAGGCTAAGCGGAAAGTAGGTGATGAGGCTGAGGGTTCCGATTGGACTCCCATTGTTATTGAGGTAATATCAATGTTTTTAACCCTTACTGTGTTTGCCTCCAAGGAGACTGAACCTCTTTCTTCTTTTCTTTTGCAGGAGGTCAGCGGTGGTGATGATGTCGTGGATACCGGTGTAGGGACGACCGAGGTGAATGAAAGCATTGTTGAGAGGCAAGAAGTGGCATTGGAATCTACTGATGAAGTTGTTGCAAAGGATAGCCTTATTGATTGGAGTGATTCTGATGACGCTATGGCAGACAAAACTTTGGGGGTCACTGTGCCAGATGAGGCCGTTCTTGTTATGGCAGAAGAAGTTCCTGGTGAAATTCCCGTTAGCATGGCAGATATGGTTCGCGTTGACGAAGCACATGAAATTGCCCCAGTTATGGCAGACGAGACCCTTGTAGGTATGGCAGACGAGACTCGTGTTAGTATAGTACATGAAATTATTCCTGTTGTTGCAAACTTTAACATAGTTATCATCGTAGGGTCTGCTGCTAAGGATGATCATGATCAAGACGTCGGCTCTGTTGATTCAGAAGAGACGATCTCGGATAAGCCTCAACCACTTCAGATTATTCCATTTGCTAGCCAGCGTGATGAGCCCCGTACCATTGACCCGATTGAGTTTCATTCGAATCCTCCTTTTGCTAGGATGGCCTCAGTCATGGAGGGGATTTCGTTGTTTGGAGTTGCTCCTCGTTTTGAGAGGATCTTTAGAGAGGAGAGCTCCCCTATGGTGGTTAGTGATCGTCCTTCTTCAGGGATTTTCATTGGTGGCCAAGTCCCTGCTCTTGAGGGGACTCCAATTCAAGATGCTGATGATGGTGGTATGGCAGACACAGAAGTTCGTGGTGTAGATGTAGTCCCAGAAGGTAATATCTCTTTGGTGAAGGAAAATAAGCTATTTTTCTTATGCTTATCACCTCTGTTCGTTACATTTTTTTTTGTTTTGGTCAGATGTTGAGACACCTGTTCCTGTGGAGAAGGAGAGCGTTGCTCATGTAGTGTCTGCGGCTGCCAGTTCCTCTCAGACGCAGTCTGCAGTAGAGGTGATTACCCCTGGGAGGGTTGCTGCGTTTTTTGCAAGATTTGAGGAGAGAGCCCCCAATCCTTATCCTGATTGGCACTTCTGGAAATTCGAAGGCCCATTGGTTGCTTATGGCAACTTTTGGGTGTATCAAGATGCTGTGCCTCTTTTGCAGGGGCTGACTGCGAAGTTTGGAGACTTCACTACCCATTTCAAGTTTGGTGCCGGGTTTGGCGGACCAATGCTTTCTCTGTTGGGCAGTGTTTTAGCTGATATGAGGAGGACCAGTTTCAAGACTTTGAGTGAGCCCAAGATTTTTTCATGGAGGAGTGTAGTGCAAGATCTTATAGCCGTTGGCTTTGATCTTGACTTCATGCTTGAGCATCTGCGGAAGGTAGCCCGCAAGTTCTTTGGCGAAGCGATTGCCAGTGAGATGAAGATTGTGCAAGAACAAATTTCCTCTTTGCAGAGTACTCTTGCTGTTTTGGTTTCTTATCAAGGGGAGTTGATGTCTGCTGCTGCAGCATCCCCCGAGGTTGTTGAAGTTGCATCGCCGATTGACGGCTTATTTGATTGAGTTTAGAATGCTTGTGAGCTTTTGTCATGACCATGTTGGTCTAAGTGTTTCAAACTTTGTGTGTTGTTATTACTTTTGACAAGTGTGTAATCTTGACTTTTGATAGTATTAATATATATATGCTTTGTTTAAAATACTCGTTAGTTGTAAAATACTTATTGTTTACATATATTCTCTTGTTGTTTTTTTTTTTTTAATGTTTTGTGGAGTGAAACAAAATAATTATATTAAAGCATAAATGGTGATCATCATTCCACTTTTTTTTTGAAAAGCAACACACAGTAGTTTGATTTGTTCTAAGGCAAAAGTCACACAAAGATGCTTAATAATAACAATATTGTAGCTTGATCTGTGCTAAGGCAAAAAGGCACAAAAGGATAATATGGTAGATTGATTTGTGCTAAGGCAAAAGGCACAAAAGACTTACTAGCACTGATACGTCTATGAGTAGTATTCCTTCAACCATTTCCCATTGATTGGGTCTGCCAAGATGGTTCCATCCGCTTTAGATAGCCTATAGTATCCGCTGTCATGTGCTTCGCGGATTACGTAAGGCCCCTCCCAATTTGGTGTAAACTTGGATGGTGATGGCAGACCTCTTCTCACGTGGTCTGCCGTCTTCAAGACCATTTGACCTTGGGAAAATATTCTGGTGTGTACTGTCTTCCCGTAAGCGTTTGCCAACTTTTGATGGTACCGCAGATTGCGAGCTAAGGCTAACTCCCTTGATTCATCTAGGCTTTCCAGATCTGCTACTCTGGCTTCCGCGCACATTTCAACATCAGCTTCTAGTTCCGTTCCTTGTAGAATCCGTGGACTTGGTACAAGCAATTCAGGTGGTGAAATAACATCAGTTCCATATACAAGTGAAAATGGAGTGAAACCTGTGGCTGTCTTTGGAGATCTGCGGTAAGCCCACAATACGTCTGCCAAGTGGGAGTTCTAACCTTTGCCGTAATCAAAAACCATCTTACTCAGAATTCGCAGCAACATGCGATTGGTAGCCTCTGCTTGCCCATTGCCTTGAGGGTAGTAGGGTGTAGACCGTCGGTGCTTGATCCGGTAGTGTTCCAACACTTCTCGAACATCTTTGTTAACAAAAGGAGTACCATTATCGCTGATGATCTTGTGGGGAATGCCAAACCTTGTGATGATATGCTTCCGGATGAAATTGGACACGGCTGCTCCGGTGGCCTTGCGAAGTGGAATGGCCTCAACCCACTTTGTAAAATACTCTGTGGCTGCCAATATCCAAATATATCCACCGGATGGCGGATTAATAGGACCGATGAGGTCCAGCCCCCAAGTGTGGAAAGGCCATGGTGTGGCCATATTCTGCAGATTGGTGGGGTGTGTATGGATCAGATTGGCTTGCATTTGGCAGGTGTGGCATGCTTTGACGAAGTCTGCCGTATCCCTCTTCATTGTTGGCCAATAATAGCCAAGTGTTAGCAGCAATTGATACAACCTTTTCTTTCCCTGATGTTCCCCACATTCTCCTGAATGAGCCTCTTTCATCACTGTTTGAGATTCTGACAGACTTAGACACCTCAAAGGGTCTCCATGGAATCCCTTTCGGAATAGGATACCACTCTTCCACAAAATATCTAGTGGACAACTTTTTGATACGGGCTGCTTCTTTACCGGTCTGCGGTAGGATACCCTCTATGAAATACTCCAGGAAAGGAGTTCGCCAATCACTTGAAAGAAAGGTAGCACATACTTGTTCATTCTCATGTTGGTGTTGGCAGGTTGGGCAACGTCTCTGCAGGTCTGCTGCTTCCTTGCTCATATCTGGCCAAAAATAACCCAAGCGTTGGAGTCTGCGATAAAGGCTTACCCCTCCCTCTAACTCGCATGACTTTTCATGGACTTCCTGTAGCTTCTTTGTCCCTTCTTGGAGACTTACGCACCTTGCTAGAATCCCTCCAGGTAGTCTGCGATAGAGGTCTCCAGAGATTAGTACGAAGTCCTTCAACGCTTTTAGGTCTGCCACATCCTTTGGAGACATAAGCTTGCTCTTCAGAGGGGTTCTCCAATCTTCTTTGTCACAGTCCCGTTGCTTCATATTCTTCCCTTAGTAGATCAGTGATTGGGGTGCCTCTTTTATTGATTGTGACATCTGCCGTAGGTCCTTCAAATGCCACTTGTGACCCTAAAGCTGCCAGCGCGTCTGCATAGCGATTCTCACTTCTTAAGGCATGTACAATTTCGAAAGTGGAAAACTTTTCCTCTAACCTTTGAGCCAGTGCGCGATAAGGTGCTAGAGAAGGCTCTTTCAATGAAAATTCCCCTTTAGCTTGGCAGATTATGAGATTTGAGTCACCAATCACTTTTAAGTGCTTTATTCCCATTCCATGCGCTATGGCTAGTCCTGTGATGTAAGCCTCATACTCCGAGGCGTTGTTGGAACAAGGGAAATCCAGCTTGAAGGACTTAGCAATGGTTTCCCCATCTTCCCTAATGAGTACAACCCCAGCTCCACTAGACATAGATGTTGAAGAACTGTCGAACTTTAGGGTCCACGTGGAGTCTGCCATTCCAATTAACAGTGCTTCCCCCACTTCTCCAGGTATCTCTTGTGAAATTACTGAGCCATCTTCCCCAGGGAATTGAGCCAATAAGTCTGCGATAGCCTGACTCTTAATTGCTGTTGGAGTTTCAGTGGATATCTCATATTGCGATAACTGCAATAGCCATTGGGCAAGCCTGCCTGAGAGAACTGGTCGATGCAGCAGACTCCTAATTGGGTGAGACTTGGTCATCAACTGAATCTTGTGGGCCAAGAAGTAGTGCCGCAGACGCTGAGAAGCATACACAAGGGCTAAACATGCTCGTTCTGCCACTGAGTATCGTGTTTCAGTATCTTTCAATCCGCGGCTGACATAGTACACAGGCTGCTCAACACCATCATCATTTTCTTGCGCCACCAGTGCTCCTATTGCCTGGCTGTTGGAAGCTAAATAGAGCCGGAGGGGTTTTCCAGCAATTGGAGCACACACTGTGGGGAGTATTGTCATAATTGCTTGGATTCTTTCAAAAGC
Organism: Fagus sylvatica; assembly: GCA_907173295.1. Taxonomy (NCBI): domain Eukaryota; kingdom Viridiplantae; phylum Streptophyta; class Magnoliopsida; order Fagales; family Fagaceae; genus Fagus; species Fagus sylvatica. The sequence continues at coordinate 37,026,906 of OU015762.1, forward strand.
CTCTTGACACTCCGCAGACCAATTAAAAGAGACTCCCTTTTTTAAGAGGTGTGAAAAGGTAGAAGTTACTGCTGCCAAACCTGGTATAAATCTTCTGATATACGATAATCTTCCCAAGAAACTCTTTAATTCTTTGTGAGACGTTGGTGGCTTCATGGTGGCTATGGCAGAAGCTTTGGCTGGATCTACATCAATTCCGCGGTTATGCACCAAGAAACCCAGGAACTTCCCCGCAGACACTCCGAAGGCACACTTGAGAGGATTCATCTTAAGCTTGTACAGACGACACCTTTCAAAAACTTTTCTCAAGACTTCAACATGATCTTCTCTTTTCTTAGACTTTACCACAATGTCATCAACGTAGTCTTCAATTTCTTGATGGATCATATTGTGGAACATAGCCGTCATCGTCCTTTGATAAGTAGCACCGGCGTTTTTTAGACCAAACGGCATAACAGTGTAATAGAAATTACCTATGGGTGTGCGGAAGGCAGTTTTTTCAGCATCCCTTGGTGACATCCGGATCTGGTTGTACCCGCTAAATCCGTCCATGAAGGAAAACATGGCGCTGCCCGCGGCAGAATCAATTAACAAGTCCATGTTTGGCAAGGGAAATTCGTCTTTCGGGCATGCCTTGTTGAGGTTGCGGAAGTCTACACAGCACCTGATCTGCCCATTTTTCTTCTTTACTGGAACTATATTTGACAGCCACCGCGGATGTTGGATTGGCTTGATGAAACCGGCGGCGAGCAATTTCTTCACTTCTTGGGTGATTTGGGCTTCCACTTCAGTATGGAAGGTCCTTGCGGGCTGCACAACAGGCTTCGTACCAGGTTCTACATTCAAGGAGTGAGCCACAAGTCCCGGATCTATACCGGGCATTTCGTCGTATTTCCATGCAAACACGTCTTGGTACTCCTTCAACAGATTAATAAGACAGGCCCTCTCTACAGCAGACAGCGAGGTGCTAATTGAAACAGGTTTATCAATACCAGGATTATGACTCAGGTTGATTACCTCCAGGTCTTCCTTGGGAGTTATCTTTGAATTCTCTGCCGCAGACTTCTCTAATTCTGCTTCTTCCTTCTCCACTGTCAATCTCTCGTAACCTTCAGTTTCTTTCTGTATCAAATAACATGAGGGCCGCAGATCACCCTCTTCTGGTATGGGACCTTCTTGCTGTGGGCAATCAGGTCCCAAGCACCTTCAGAGACGGTAGACTATGCGTCCATCCGGCATTTGGACGCGTATGCATCGTGGTGCATTTTCATCTTCTGCCATACGTTCCTTCCTCTTTTTCTTTCGCTCTAGGACTTCTCGCAGATCAACATCTGGGTCATTTCTTATGTCTTCCCAGTCTGGCAGGGGTGTTCCAGATGGCTTGATGATTGATGGTTCTTCAGTAGACAGCTCGTCATACAGAGCTGCTTCAATGAAATGTGCTTCAGTTTGATCAAATGGTGAGGGATTTGCTGCTATACGGATTGGCTTCCCATTGAGCCTTCCTTTGATACACTGGTGATATGTGGATGAAATCAGCTTATGCTTATGCAACCATGGTCTGCCAAGCAGCACGTGATACGGGACTTCTGAATTCACGACATGGAATCGTGTAAGAGCCACAATTGGCCCAACTCTTAAGACTAACTGTATATGCCCCATAGTATATTCTGCTGCTCCTCCAAAACCTGTTACTTCAATAGGAGCACCTTGGATCTTATGTTGTGGAATGTTGGCTGCTTTGAGAGTGCTCAATGGAATAAGATTCAGACAAGAGCCTGTGTCCACCAAAGCTCTCCTAACTTGTACATCTTTGATCACAGCAGACACATAAAGGGGCCGGCGGTGGTCTGGATATTGGACTTCCATGTCCTCATCCGTAAAGGTTACTGCATTGGTGGTTTCTAGGAAGGCACGACTAGCATGAGCTTCTGCGGTAAAACAGGTTGCTCCTGAGTCTGCTGCTATTGCGATAATGGCCTCTGTAGCAGCGTTCCTGGCTTCTGGTCCCAACCCCAATTGATTAAACAAAGATTTGAACTTTGGGCTTTTCTGTAAGGTTCTTACAGCTGCTGGTGTTAGAGTGGTATCAGCTACGGCAGACTCATCTACTTCCATATCGCTGGTGCTGCCTCGTATCACCACAGATACAACTGCTTTGCCTTGGTCTTTCCTGTGATTCGGAAAAGGATTCTTGTGCACCCTCTGCTGCTCCGGAGAGAGTTGTAAGGTACCATCTTGAATCTTTCGATTAAGTTCCCATCGAAGCGATCGACAGTCTGCGGTTGGATGGTGAACATATCTGTGATAATGGCAGAACTTGGGATCTCTCTTTTCTTCCTCGGTGGGAGGCTTGTTAATCTGCGGCAGCTTGATTACTTCATCTTTCACCCACTTGTCAAAGATAACCATCATTTCTTCCACTGTGAAGGGCAAAGGGGGTGGCTCCTCGAAAACCTTCTCTATAGGCCTTTTTCTCTTGTTTCCACTTGGTGCGGTTGTGGTTGACACAGTGAGTGCTTGGTGCTGACTCTTCTTTTCTTTAGCCTTTTCGGAATGAGGCTTGACTGACAGGGCTGTCTTCCTAGCCTTTTGGAGCAGCGGTGCAAATTGTGAAATGTCTAGGTTCTCAAGGTGAGCTCTGAATTCGGGAAGCATGTTGTCTATGCATACTTCGACTAGCTCACTTTCTTCATACTTCACATGGAAATCCAGAGAAATATCCCGGAAACGATGAATATATTTCAGAAGATCCTCACCAGGTAATTGTTTTGTGCTGTGCAAGTTGAACAGAGTGATCTTTTCCTCCACATGGAAGTACTTGCTGCAGAAGCTTTCCACCATGTCTTCCCAATCTCTGAATAGATTCTTCAGGCAGCATGGCATACCAGGTGTATGCTCTGTCAATAAGAGACTTTGAGAACTCCCGCAGACAGAGTCCCCCATTTCCAGCGAAGGGGCCCATAGAGTCCAGAAACTTGCTGATGTGCTCTACTGCACTACCCTTCCGACCGTCAAAGAGAGAGAAATTTGGAGTGTCATACTTTTCGGGGTAAGGTTCCTTTAATAACTCCTTTGGATAGGGAGGCTTCCTCACAAAATGCCTGGGCTCCTTCGGTGGTCGTTCTCTCTCTTGTTTTAGGAGGTCTACCACGTCTGACATAGTAACAAATGGTGTTTCGTTTTTGTTGTTGGAATCTCTTTCATCATGGTGGTCCCTTTCTTCGTGGTTCCTTCCGTTGCCTCCATGTGCTTCCCTGTTATTACTGGATTCCTTCAGCTGCCTTATGGACTCAGCTAGTTCTCCTTGATTCTGCTGTAGACCCTGAATCAACTCGTATATCAAAGTTAGGGGTGGTTGTCCCCCTAGATTGTTTCCGCCTGGATTACCCTCCGGGATACCGCCTCCTCCCACGTTTCCTCCATTGTTCTGCTGCATCCCTCCTTCAGCTCGATTTTATACGTTCGACTCTGTGTCAGGATGCGAGTTTACGACTGAGTTTTGTCTTCTAGACCTTGGTGGCATTACTGCAGATCTAGTTTTGCCGAAGTGCTGCTCAACTCCCCAGTGGAGTCGCCAAAATGTAGATGCTCAAAATTCACTAAGCGCCATGTGTCACCTTATGATTGGTTGAGGATGGGCCGAGCTTGTATTAACGGGTTGTTGAGCCTAAAACTCCAAACCAGGCCTTTGAGCTTGCCTGATGGCTGATGGTGCACTCCCTCCTGATCTGCTGCTATGCTGGGCTTTTGTGGAAAGGAATATGGATCTGCTGTGAAAGCCCTCTTGTCAACAAAGTAACCACCGCAGACACTTTCCTGTCAAACCAAATAACTACTGCAGACAGCAAACGTGAGCACCGCAGAACAACATAAATATGAACTCTGATAAACTGAAAAGACTAAGGAAGATTTTGATGAGCGACGGGGGAGGATTATCCCTTGAAAAACACGTGTCATGGAATAGGATTGATTGGATGTTTGTGGAGTTTTAACGGGGAGAGTTTTTCGTATGGGTATTGATCTTTTTCTTCTTCTTATCCTTTGACTTGGTTTCTTGGCTTTTGCTGGTGCTAAAGGTTGTTTCTGGGCTGGAGAGGTTGAATTGACATTACTGGGTTTCCTCCTTTTATAGTGGTCTGCTGTGATCCATGGAGTTCATGGTTTTGACCCAGCCACTTCTTTAACTTTTGGATAATGGTCCTCTTCATTGGGGTTAAGCTGACAACGTTTCCTGGTAAGATAAAATATTGCCGCAGACCAAGTTAGTGAAAGAAGTTGGCTCTATGGTAAAAGTTTTGTCTGCACGTGTTTTCATTAAGGTATTTGAAGGTTTGCTGGTCACTTGTGTTCATACCCCCCAACGGGTATGATACACTTGTGCCGCAGACTTCAATACCCTTTTAGGAAATAATCCCCCTACCTCCAAACCAAATCCCCCTTAGTCTTTCAATGAAATTTACTAGCAGTCACCACAGGTTTGGGCTTTGGTGACTGCATTACCTTTGTTCATGTTATCATCGGAAGCATCTTTTGTCTCTCGTTGAGCTCCTTCCTTTTTCGTGAATCCGCCGCTTGCTTGACCCTTGTCTGCCGTGCAGAGGGAGTAGGAACCATCGTAGGCTGGTCTGTGCTTGCTCTCTTCATACTTGTCTTCAGGTTCCCTTTTGTCTTTAGGTTGTGGTTTTTCCATTTTTGTGATTCTGCCGTTTGTTTCTTGTCTGCCGTGCAAGAGGGATGGCAGAGATGGCAGCTATCCTCATTCACGTTCTCCTCAGGTTATCTTTTTACCTTTGGCTGAAACTTTTCCCTTCTCGTGAGTCTGCCGTTGCTCATCTCCCTCGTCTGCCGTGCAGAAAAGTCTTGGCAACGGTCATTGGCATCAGGTGTGAGTCTGCCGTCCCGAGGAGATGGTGAACAGTGATTTTCTTCAGTTCAGAGGCTTGCTTTTTTTATTCTTCTGGAGTATTCCACCCTTTTGAAGGGTGTAATGAGGGGCTCCATCTGAAATTACTCTTTGCTCCCTTGGCTTCTCCGTGGGCTGGGCTCATTATTGGGGACTTATAGCAGATTGCTCCCAATAACTCTCAGGCCTTATAGCAGACTGATTTCTCTTAAAATAACACAATGCCTCCTGGGCCCATCGTGGGCTGTTGTGCTTTGGGCTTTCCCAAATCATGTCACTTGTCTTCCTTTGGGCCTGCTGCAGATGGTTTTAGTCTGCCATAGTTTTGGCAAAAAGTGGGCATCTACACCTTCTTACACACTAATAAATATCCTTTTGTCCCACTTTTTTAGTGTTCCACTTTATACACAATCAACCACAATATATCACATGTTAGATTTATTTATATTGGGTAAAAACAGAAACCATTCCTGAAATTTGAGTTAATGACAGAAACTACAAAGGTTTTTCAAAAATATCTAATTTTATCCTTTAAGTACAAACAATACTTAACACTATTTATGTGTTATTCTCAAAATTGTTTGCACTTTACTTATATTATAAGAAGAAGAAGAAAAAAACATTTAGCCTCTCAACTTTTTTATGTGGGGATCTAGACATCGTCTTGGTCTTGAACCATTGTGTACTACGCTTTCATCTCACATGAAAAAAAAAAAAAAAAAAAAAGTGATTCGCATGTGGGTCTCACACGTGAGAGCCACCCTCACGTAAAAGGGAAGAGTAATAAACCGAGTGTAAGGAATAATTTCTCCTTCCTCTCCCAACAAAATTAAGTTCAATATTGGGTTTGTTGTACTTATATAAGTTACGTGGTATGGTACACATTTAAAAAAAAAAATTAAAAAAAAAAAAACCCAATAATGGGTCATTTGTATAAAATAAATGAAAATAGTACACAAGATGAGTGAATTGACGATCCTTTGTAATTTCTCTTTTGGCTTTTTATTTCTATTTTTTAAATTCTTTTTACAATAATACTGCAACATCCTTTTTATGGTTTCAATTGTACACGAATTTCTAATACTAGAGAATGAAAGTTAGGTTAGAATAAAAACAAAAAATAAAAAAATACTTGGGTGTTAATGTGTTATACAATTTCTTAAGAGAAGTCAATGAACTTATTTAACTTCTTGAAAATTTAAAAATATATTATTAAACTCTTAATATACTTGTACATTGATTTATTTTTAAGTAATCAAATCATCCGTTTAAATTTCTTGCATTTGGATTACTCTCTTAAGTAAATCTTGTTGGTGAATGTATATTTATTATTTTTGTTTATATCTTTTGATTAACAATGGGTATGAAAAAAATAAAATACCGCATATTTTGTATGAAATTGAATTTTCAATAATTTATTATTATTATTATATTAAACTAATATTTTTAAAATCAACTAAAATTTTAAAATCAATTTTACCTTCAACTTTATCTTTTATTGTTCCACCTCCAAGCAAACATGATCTAGCTGTCATTGCTTTTGAACATGGGGGTTATTTTTTAGAATAACTCCAAGAATATATATGATACATTGTAATAGTTATTACAATGTAATAAGAATCACTATTACAAAAAATAGAATAAGTTGTATAAAAATAGCCATGGGCGGGGTCACGTTCAAGTCAGTGGGGTCAATTGACCCCACTAGAATAATAATAGCAAATTTTTTACATAGGTTTAAAATTTAAAAAATAAAAATAAAATTACTTAGGTCAATTGACCCACTGACCTCACTAAAAAAATATTGTTTTGCCTACATGTATTTGAGTAAGGTCCATATTACTAAAATTATGTGTTTAAATTTAATTGGTTTCGCTCATTATTTTTTTCCCTTCTCCTCTTAATAATACAATATTGCCAAAAACGAAGAAGCTCTATTTATAACAAAAAGAAAAAGTAAAAAACACCTCATTTAAAGTTGCCGTTTTAGGTTCCAAATTGTAACAAAAAATAATAAATGCATCTGATTAGTTGTTATTATAAATTTATGTATAGTTAAAGTGTTAAACTGTTAAACCAATAAAGCCATTAATATCATGGATAAATTTCTTAAAAAAAAAAAATCAATTGTATCACAAGATTCATTTCCTATCTAAGAAACTTGCATCAGTGTTAGTGATTATTCTTCAAAACAAAATCATATTGACTTAAAAACTTTTTTCATGGATCTAGGATTACGAAAAAAATATATCAAAATATCATCGTATTATGCCAATGATCGAGATGAAATTAAAAAAGCATATATGCAAAAAGGTTTTTGTCAACTTCTTAGCCACAAATTCTCACAAAAGAACATTGGTGTGGTGTTTATTGATTTAATCTTGCATGCTTGAATGATCCCACTAAATGAAATTTCTGGCTCTGGCTCTGGCTCTTGGAATAGCCATTACACTTCTTTTAGTAAGAAAAACTATTCTTTATTTTAAGGAATATAAATATTCTTATAAATAAAACATAAATATAAGAAGTTACCAATAAAAAGTATAATATATTATCAGATTCATAGTACTATCGTATGTCACCCATTGTTACAGAACTATTCGCACAAAGAAATAATTAAACAATAGATGGTCCGGGTCCAGGAGAAAAACAAAGCGAATTGCTAATAACAATATCATATACCACCTTTCTGGAGATCTCTAGAAGCAAACCGACCTTCAATTAATTTTTTATTTTATTTTACCTGATTCAATTAATTTATCAACTTTAACAATTAAACTTTAGCTGTTTAGAAAAAAAAAATTTAGCTGCCTTTTAATTATGTATTTTTTATTCTTAAGATAATGAGATGGAAATTCCAATCAGATTGTTGCAAAGCTCTTGATACCTTTTTAATAAATAGACAATTCACGTGTATTATTTAAACAAGTTATATAATTCATTAATAAAGAGGTAATGTAACTAAAATACACGCAGATAATTTATTAATTACCACGTAATAGGTTTGAAAAATAAGAATATCACCCTATAATTTCAATTTCAAGTCAGATATTTGGTAGGTTACCGCACTCATGAGAAAATTTTCCATTTGGTCTAATTGACAGTTCATGGTCAAGAGTTTCACTGTCCAGTGCTTCCTCACTCTTTTTCTTGGGTTAGTCTTAGTCTCCTTGTATGTCAGTGTATGGAAAGAGGTGGTCAAAAAAGGAGAAGAAGAAAGAAAGAAAAGAATATTTTGAAGAATAAAGATTGGAATCACATGTGCACATCCATGGGGCTCTAGAGAGACTGATTTCTGGTGGTTCTTTGAGGATAAAAAGAATATAAACTTTCACCGTCACAAGAGTTAATGTAAGTCGAATATGACCCATTGAAAAGTCTCCAGGACTTGGAATTGTTTTGAGGTATTTTAATGACTCAGAGACCTGGGAATTTAAGTAAATCCTACGAGATCAGATCCTTGGCATAAAATCTTCTCCATGGGACCTGGGAATTACAATCTTTAAGATCAAAATTTATCTTAGTGTCATTGTTTAGCCGTCTTTATATATATATATATATATATATATATATATAAAAAGCCATTTTATTATCTTAATAATCTTAGATTGTTAGGGTTAGTAGGGATTAGTTTAGGATTAATCTACTACTTCTCTTTATTTTTGTTCTTATATATTTTATACAATAACAAGCCCCAATAATTGTATCCATGCGTAGCTCAAGAAGCACTATTGAAGTGTTGAGGCAGACTATTTTTAATTTTAATTTTTTTAGTATTTTTCTTTTGTTTAAGCTCACTTTACATATCTGAATTTATTATTTCACTAGTAGGTAATCCATGTAACACCCTAGAAAATTTAATATAATTTTTTTATTTTTTTTGTCTAAATATGAAATTGATAATTATGATAATTATTAAAAAATATTTATTATTATTGTGTTTATATATAGAATATATTCTATATTAGACATTTATTATGATTGTTTATATATATGAAACAATATATTCTTTCTATTAAAAAAAATTGATATGTTAAGATTCTAATAAATGTTTAATTATAGAATAAAATTTAAATTCAATTAAAAAGTATATATGTGACTTTTTACTTACCCAACTTTGCATTTTGGACGGAGCAATTGAACCTCATTCGTATTGGCCTTCTCTTTAAACTCTAAAAATCAACACTTAACAGATCTAAAAACACACTTAAATACACATTAGAACACTCAAACATACTATTTACACATTGTATAATACTCGAACACACTTTTAGAACATTTGAACACACTTTAAAACATACTTTGAATCACAAATGAACTCCTGAACTCTAGAGAATGCTCGGGGAGTGTAACTGTCTTCTTTTCTTTCATTTATACCTTTCTCGAGTAGCAGTTTCTTCAATTGAACAGTTATCTTTTATTTCAAATTTCAAATCTTCGTGAGTCTAGTTCATGGCAGAAGAATAATCTTTAAGCAAATGATTAAACTTGTCTTGAAATCACACAAATCACAAATAAATTGTTACTTAGCAATTTCTTAAGATAAAACTGTTAATAACTGTTTTTCAGATAAGAACACAGTATCTCAAGGTGCCCTCAGGCCCATTATTTGGGCTTTCTGTTCATAACAAATGAACTTTAGCCAATTGAGTTTTATTTGGGCTTAAGTAATAATCTCAACTTAATAAATAATTTGTTCAAGCCCAAATCTATTTGGGTCATAATTGTTTAAAGTGCAAAGCAATCATTTATGAAAGAAAAATAGTTGACCTCTTTCCTTTTTACATTCTTTTCAATAAACATAGTTTTTCGGTAGTCAATACACTAATGTAATGTACTATTGCATCATTGATTTTTTTTTTTTTTGATAAGTTACTATTGCATCATTGATATGCGCTGGAAAAAAAAAAAAAGCATAAAGCATATATCAATAATAGCATCACTGCATTAATCCATTCCACTTTAATAAACTTACCAGTGTGTGTATGGCATCAATTCTTAGGCAACGGTGAAGCTCCCCCATTCACTTTTCTTTTTATAACTAACTTCCAAATCACTTACTAATGATAGAATTAGTTGAACACAATCCTATGAACTACTTTATATTGCACTGGAACAAAAAGAATCACG
>OU015762.1:37037041-37104066 GCA_907173295.1 Fagus sylvatica
CATAGGAACTCGTTACTTTGTACTTATAAAAAGTTCCATTCTTTTCAATCTTTTCCTTTATAAAATAATTACTACTCACCAACTCCTTTTGGAACGTTGCCAAATATAGTTCTCGAGTATGTGGAAGCCGCTTGATGCTCTATTTTTTAATCAATTCTCAAGGAAGGACTTTTGTGTCTTGAATCAAAATCTTCTTTTCTTTCTTTCTCATAACAACTATCCACTGCTTTTGCAAATTTTGTCACAAAATCCTGCAATGTAGTTCTCAAGTCCATAAAGGAGTCAAAGAAGGCATTGATGCTTTCACTTCTCTGGGTAGTATTCATTCCTGCAAAGAAAGTATTTTTATTGTACATTGATATCCACGACTTCCGAATATCATACATTCCTTGAAGCCATTCATTTTTCTCCATGCCATATGTCAATATTAGGTTGTTCCAATCCTCCTCAAATTCTTCCACACTAGGTGACTCACGTATACATCTCTTCAACACACGTTTGAATGCTGAATTTTTATGATATATATGAGAAAGTTTTTCTGGAAATCTCTTTTTAATATGCCGAAGGCAAAGTCGATGACGAGTTCTTGGAAATACTTTTGAAATGGATGCTCCAATAGCTAAATCTTGATCTGTGACGATAGATATTGGTTCCTTCCCCCACATTACCTGAAGCCAAGTTTCAAACAACCACACAAAAGTTTGTTCGGTCTCTTCTTGAAACAATGCATAACCGAATAAAATTGATTGACAATGATGATTTAAACCTGTAAAATGGGTAAATGGCATATCATACTTGTTTGTTTTATAAGTCGTGTCATATGTCACCACATCCCCAAAGTATTGATAAGCCATTCTTGACCGTGCATCCACCCAAAAAATATTGCATCCACCAAAAAAAATTGCCCACATGACCAACATCATCACATTGAATTGCATAGAAGAAATTAGCGTTTTTGACCTGCTATTTTCTGCAATAATTAAGGACAGCTAAGGCATCTCCAGCATCAAGATTTTTTCCCCTAACATCTCTCAGGTGATTCCAACAATCCCTACTTGTAAACTTTTGGTCACCAACATTGAACATCATGGCAACTTTTCCTGTTGGAAGCCCTTCTTCACTAAATTTTTCAACAAGGCTCTTGGCAGCAGCAAACATTTTTTTTGTGGCATCGAAGGTATGGCACACTTTTTGGACTAATCATAGCATTCTATGGGCCTTTTGTTCATCATCTTTGCTCTCTCCATCATCACAAGTTTTTGTTTTGCGTTGCCTTTCACTGCAACATACATAAATATGGTTTGTTACAACATCACTTCTAGATATTGTTTTCTAGAACGAACACGAATTCCAAACCCTTGCTTCTTAGCAAATTCTCTGTAAAAAGCTTCAACACCTTCAGGAGAGTCAAAATGCATTCCGACATATGGCTTGGATTTTATCTCACAATCACCAAAGTCATCATGGGGTGAATCTTGCTTTAATATTTCTAAATTGTTTGGGACATCATATGATGCTTCACATTCCATTTGATCTTTATTCTGAATATCATCACCTTTTTGGAACTCTTCATTAAGAAAATCTTAGTGGAAATCTTCTCCAAAAAAATTATCCATATCTATAAATTTGCAAGTTAATAACTATAAGAACCAATATAACTAATGAATACAAATACAAAATATGCCAACTGGTGCTATACATAAGGGGCCAAAAAAAAAAAAACAAATACTCATATAAAATAAGCAAAAAAATGTAGATTTTGCTTCTTTTTTTCTATAAGGGGCAGTATACATTATATTTGATTTTGTTTTTTCTTCTCTAATAACAAAAATTATATATATAGTTTTTTCTTTTACTCTAATAGGTTGTTTACTAGGTAGAAAAGAGTCATAAAAAATACCAAAAATTGAAGAAAAAATAGCAAAAGTACAAAACATCACGTTACATCAATCAAATGAGACATATACAAATAAATAAAAAATGAAAAAGAAGTAAAATGAAAAAGAAGTAGATGACAGAGACATGTTTTTCTCTTTATAGGATAAATGAAAAAGAGGCACCTGACATACACGTTTTTTTCTATAGCAGCCTGAAAGGTGATACAGCTGTAGAAAGTTCAAAAAGTATGAGAAAGTAAAAACGTTATTGTGATGTAGAGAAAAGTACAATTGCAATTATAACTTAATAGGGAAAGGCTTGGGTTTAATACACAAGAGTACTGGACCATTAAGATGTTACCACGTGTTTAATTTTGTACAATTTTTATATATGTATTAACATCTTAATAGGTTCAATGCTCCTATGCACTTCGACCTAAGCAGTTCCCAACTTTGATAGGGAAGTTAAAAAATAGCCACAACACCATATTTGGCAAAAAAGAGAAAATAAAATATAATAACGTAAGGAAGAATTTTAACAAAGAATGTCATGGACCGCACTTAGGTCCAGCCACTATTCAAATAGTGGGAAATTTTTTCATCCGTTGGATTAGTTAAGGTTGTTTTAGCCCTTGGATTAAATTTAAATGGGATGGCAACCGGCTATACACGTAACACCTGGTTTGAATTGGTTATATTATTGGGGGCATTTTCGTAAAATTGCTTGCAAGATATTTTACCCACTCCTCTCCCTCTCTCTTTCTCTACCCGTCTCTCTCTCTCCTCTCCCTCATTATTGGGTCAGCCACCCCAGCACCATCCCCACTAAAGAGCACCACCTCCAGTCATCACCTTCGTCCTTCCAGTCACCGTTTTCCGGCCAGTTCATTGGAAACATCTTTAAAGCTTTTAGATGCTTACGCAATCGTTTTGAAGGTAAAAACTGAACTTTCCTCTCAAATTTCTCTATGAGATCCTTTGGGTTTTGTTATAATATGATTATTATGGTAGATACTTGAAAGATTTAGTGTCACCATGAAAGATTGGGAAGGTTAGGAGGATTTGGTAGCAAAGGTTTTGTGAAATCCGAATTCTCCATATCATTTGGGTATTTTGAAATTTGGTTGTGAAGAGTTATGGTTGAATCTTTGTGTGGGTTTTATTTTGTGGAAAGTAACAACTATTAAAGTTGGGGTTTTCGCTTTGGTTGGATTACTAGTCAAATATTTTGATGATAATCTAAAGATTTTTACTTTGTATTCTGCTTTTGATTGCTGGTTGTATAATATGAGGTGTATAGAACACCACTTGAAATGAATTTTACAGCAAATAGACTACTATTAAAACTATAATCAGTTTCTGTCAGGGGACAGATTTGAGTCAGCCACATTGCGGGATTTTTAATAAATTATGTAGAACTCATTTTGAGCTGAAATTTCTGTGGTACATTATACACATATAGATGTACATCCCTATAAATTTTCAGGCTAATCGGATGACTCTAAGTGGGTCAAACGAATTTTACAAAGGGTTGACCTGCCTCCATTTTAATCTGAAAATAGATATTTTTGCAGAATTTGTCCCAAGCTTTTATTTATTGGATTGAGTTGAAATTTCATATGAGTATTCTTTAATGTGTGTACAACTTGCTTGATTTTTACTTTAATGTGTAAAAAAAAAAAAAAAACAACTTGCTTGATTTTTTTGGTGGCTTGGTTCTATTGTTTAGTACCCGAGATAAATATAAATGTTTTGCTACCTCTGTTCTTGTGATTTTCATGATAGTTGAACTTTATGCAACCTTTTTTTTTGGGGGGTAAGGGGGGTGGGAGTTGTAAATCTGATTTATTAAGAATTTGATTGGGGGAGAAGAAAAATCCCCGATGAAATTGTGGAATTTAAATTTATGATATTGTATAGTTTGTTATATACTGTAAATGTGTCTGTTAAATATGCTTTGGACCTTGACAACCATGTTATGTATGTATTTATTTTCATTTTGGTCATTGAATTGATATGCATTATGATCTAAAAAATGGCACTTGGAATTTTTAGTTTTTATTTTAAATGGATCTCTTTTATGTGTGCAACATCATATATAATAGCTTCTTTTTTTGTTGGGAATATCTTAGTGAAATCAGTTTGATGCATTTTGTATTTTAATTCCATATTTGGTTGACAATTATGTGTTCTTGCTAATTCACACAATATCCAAGCTTTCCATCTCAGAAGATTTGACTAGTGCTGATTTATTGTTGCAGCCACTTATTAAATGCTATAATGACCATTTAGAGGTTCTCGTTGTAGTTGTGCTACATTGTTTGACGTGGTGTCTTTGGCAGGAGCGGAATGTGGTTTCCTCAAGATTTGGAAATTTGTTGTAAATTTACTTGTTAGTGTTTTTGGTGTTTACCAATAGTCTTAATTTATTTTTAGTTTGAATTAGTATTGATTAGTGTCTTTTAGTGTATGAGAATAGTTTTGAGTGGATGAAATTTGGGCTATAATTTCTTTTTCTTTTCATGTACGAAAATTGTACTATTTGTGCATTTGTAGGATTTTGATTTTTGTAAATTATTGTGAATGCGTATTTCCTAATTAATAATTTTGCGCACAATGGCAAGTTAGGTTCAAAAAATTTAGTAACTTGTTGACATTTAATACTATCAATATTGTTTTTACTTGTTTTTAATTGAACGAACAAAACAAAATTAGAAAACTCTGTTAATGGATCCATGATCGATCCCATAAAGATCTTACAGTTTGTAATAGCTTGATCGATCGCATTTTTTTATAACCGCAGTTGCAATCGATCACTATAGCTTTTGACTTAATTACACATCTACACAGAGGTTGCATTGATCGATCGAAGACTTTGTTAATGGATTTGTGATCGATCACTTTGGGTGTTAAAACTTGTAAATGGTCTTCGTTGTGTGAAATGGGTCCACATTTTTGCAGAGGGTTTAGTGATCGATCACGTTTTTTCATAACCAAAGTTGCGATCGATCACTATAGCCTCTAATTGAATTATACATCTACATAGAAGCTTCAGTGATCAATCGAAAACTTTGTTAATGGATCCGCGATTAATCACATTAGGTGTTAAAACTTGTAAATGGTCTTTGTTGTGTGAAATGGGTCCACATTTTTGCAGAGGGTTTAGTGATCGATCACGTTTTTTCATAACCAAAGTTGTGATCGTTCACTAAACCCTCTGATTGAATTACACATCTACATAGAGGCTTCAGTGATCGATCGAATATTTTGTTAATGGATCCATGATCGATCACATTGGGTGTTAAAACTTATAAATGGTCTTCGTTGTGTAAAATGGGTCCACATTTTTGCAGAGGGTTTAGTGATCGATCACGATCGCAACCCTCTGATTGAATTACACATCTACATAGAGGCTTTAGTGATCGATCGAAAACTTTGTTAATGGATCCGTAATCGATCACATTGGGTGTTAAAACTTGTAAATGGTCTTCATTGTGTGAAATGGGTCCACATTTTTACAGAGGGTTTAGTGATCGATCACGTTTTTTCATAACCAAAGTTGCGATCGATCACTAAACCCTCTGATTGAATTACACATCTACATAGAGGCTTCAGTGATCGATCAAAAACTTGTTAATGGATCCGCGATTGATCACATTGGGTGTTAAAACTTGTAAATGGCCTTCACTGTGTGAATGTATCCACATTTTTTCAGAGGGTATAGTAATCGATCGCGTTTTTTCATAACCACAGTTGCGATCGATCACTATAACATCTGATTGAATATCTACACAAAGGCTGAAGCGATCGATCAAATCTTTTGTTAATGGATCCGCGATCGATCGCGTAGGGTGTTAAAACTTGTAAATGACCTTCACTGTGTGAAATGGGTCCACATTTTTCTAGAGGGTATAGTGATCCATTACATTTTGTCCAAAGCCTAAAACGATCACATTTTTCATATTCTTGGCAAAAAAAAAAAACCCATAAAAACAAAGAGATTAGGAGTCAAATAAAAACTACAATGTAATCGAAAAATTCAAAAAGAAGGATAGCAAAAAAAATCAAGAAGAAATGAAAATAAAAAACAAAGTAAATGTAGAAAGAACCTTTATGTATGAGAGAGAGAGAGAGATTTACCTCTATTGGTCCAAGATTCATATAATGAGTTTGAAGACAAACACTAACTAAAGAAGAAAAAAAGAAATTAAATGCAAAAAAATATATTAGTCATCTAAGTTTGCATTAAAATTATATATAAAGAAAATATTAAGAAACATAAATTGATTAAATGACATACAGACATAGATAGATTTTACAAAAAAAAAAAAAAATTGATATAGTGAAATTTGTAGAGGAATCACAGATTTCAATAGTTTGAAAGTTGTGGAAAGTTATGATAAGTTTACTGATAACATATATGTGAGTCTCTATTATTAATTAATTACTAATTTTTATTTTTAAAATTCAAATGTAGATGTGATAAAACATGTATTTAATTAAATGGGTTAAACGTGTCGTGTCAATTTTTCTAAAATACTACTACTTACATTGGAAATAAGAATGGATTAAATGTGGGCTTTGTCTTTAGGGCATGATTTAGGGATTTCTATGTTAAACTTATATTTTATTTCAATTAATCAACAAATCATGAAATTGAGGCCTCAAGTTG
The DNA here is from genome assembly GCA_907173295.1 of Fagus sylvatica. Taxonomy (NCBI): domain Eukaryota; kingdom Viridiplantae; phylum Streptophyta; class Magnoliopsida; order Fagales; family Fagaceae; genus Fagus; species Fagus sylvatica. The sequence goes on from OU015762.1 coordinate 37,043,591, forward strand.
AAGATTTAAATCAACAATTGATTAAAATAGTAACCGGTTAACAAATTATTAGAGATCTTGCATATTACGATTAGGGTTTTATGCCTAAAAGGGGGGTTTTTGTATTTTGTAGAACAATCCATTTGATTTGATAGACCAATAAGCAAGGCACAAATATATGATATTCATACAAACTTTCTTCTTCTTTAAATTTATAATGTAGTAGTTTTGGTACATAAATAAAATAGTGGCATCCATTTCTAAATAAAAAAAATATATTATAAATGGTTAGAGATGTTTCTTCACATATTCAAATGCAAAAACTTTACAAATATTTACCAAGCATCTCTAAACAATGAGGGTGAAAATATCCTTATATTTACTATTCAATTAAAAAGTAGAACATAAATGATATATATGTAATTTGCAACAAAAATAAAAAATAAAAAAATAACTACCTCAAACCACTCTCCCATATCAACACTATGTCTTCTCATCAATAACCACTACTATTATAAAAGAAAAAAAAACAAAAACCACTTCTCATTATACTTTAATTCAATTTTTATTTTCTTATTACAATTAACTCTTTATCCTATAAAATATAATTAAAAAATAAAAAATAAATAAATAAACTAATTTTTAGTTCCACTATCCCACGTTTAATTTTTAAGTTTTTAAGTTTTAAAACTTTTAACTACTCTTAATTTCTTATCCATATCCTTTTTAACATTCTATTATTATTATTTAAGAATTATCTCTGTGTAAATGACCGCTGTGTGAATGGGTCCACATTTTTCCAGAAGGTTCAGCAATCGATCGCGTTTTTTTCATAACCAAAGATGCGATCGATCACCTTAGCCTCTGACTGAATTACACATCTACACAGAGGCTGCAGTGATCGATCGACAATTTTGTTAATGGATGCGTGATTGATCACTTTGGCTGTTAAAACTTGTAAATAGTCGTTGTGTGAAATGGGTCCACATTTTTGCAGAGGGTTTAGTGATCGATCACGTTTTTTCATAACCAAAGTTGCGATCGATCACTATAGCATCTGATTGAATTACACATCTACATAGAGGCTTCAGTGATCGATCAAAAACTTTGTTAATGGATCTGCGATCGATCACCATTGGGTGTTAAAACTTGTAAATGGCCTTCATTGTGTGAATGTGTCCACATTTTTTCAAAGGGTATAGTGATCGATCGCATTTTTTCATAACCACAGTTGCGATCAATCACTATAACATCTAATTGAATATCTACACAGAAGCTGAAGCGATTGATCAAATCTTTTGTTAATGGATCCGCGATTGATCACGTAGGGTGTTAAAACTTGTAAATGACCTTCACTGTGTGGGAAATTTTATTTTTTTTATTGGTTTGTTTATTTTTTATTAATTTTTTTAACCAATGCCTAACTAATCAAAGTTAAAAAGAAAAATTATATTTCAATTATTTTAAGTTTAAGTGGGAATTTTTTTTTTTTTTTATTTTTTATTAATTTTTTTAACCAATGCCTAACTAACCAAAGTTAAAAAGAAAAATTATATTCCAATTATTTTAAGTTTAAGTGGGAAATTTTATTTTTTTGTTTATTTTTTATTCATTTTTTTAACCAATGCCTAACTAACCAAAGTTAAAAAGAAAAATTATATTCCAATTATTTGCAAAATAATTAACACTCAGTCCCTTTTGCATTTTTTTTTTTTTTTGTTTATTTTTTATTAATTTTTTTAACCAATGCCTAACTAACCAAAATTAAAAAGAAAAATTATATTCCAATTATTTTAAGTTTAAGTGGGAAATTTTCTTTTAAAAATTGGGAAAAAGGGGGCTGAGTGTTAATGTTTTGCAAATTTGGGAGCGGAGTGTAATTTCCCCAAAAACTAGGGTGTAGCGAATCTAATTTCCCTAAAAGAAAGGGGTGAGAGTGTAATTTACCAAAAAAATTCTCTGATTTATTGTAAAATGGAATCAAATTTTTTCAGCTATAACGGCTTGGGTGATTGTTTGTAATTTGGTTGTAGAATTATTTAATTTGGTGATAAATATTGAAACATGTTCTAAGTAATTGTAATTAGTCTTAACTTTTGAAACTAATGTGTTTGGAATAGCAAACTGTTTGATACAATTAGTAAACAATCTGATTTATTGTAAAGTGGAATCTAATATTGGCGACTTTGACGGCTTGGGTGAATGTTTGTAATCATTTTGTAGAATTAGGTGTTTATTGATAAATATTGTAAATTGGTTTCAACAATTGTAATTGGTCTCAACATTTATAAAGTATTTGTTTAGATGAGCAATTCGTTTGATAAAATTAATAATCAGTGTCATTTATTGTAAAATGGAATCAAATTTTGACGGTTATGATGGTTTGTGAGAAATTTTTCAATTAACTTGTCGAAATATGTATTTTGGTGATAAATATAGTAAAGTATGTTTTAGTACTCGTATTTGGTCTCAATTGTTGTAAAGTATTTGTTTAAGAGTACAATGCGGATGATAAAATCTGTAAACTTTATCATTTATTGTAAAATGGAATCTTTTTGGATGGTTAGTGATTTTTAGTAACTAGTTTCTAAATCTAGTACTTTTTGTGATAATTTTAGTAAATTTTGTTATAATTCGTAATAGTTCTCACTTTCAGTATTAATGTTGTTTATTATTGTAAAGGGATATGAGGACGTGTAAATGGTGTTAATTGAAGTAAATTTTTGGCGGATGTGATTAGAAAAATTTGTGTCAAATATTGTTAATTGGTTGATAAAATTTGTATTTTTATGTGAATTATTGTATTAGAGTGTTTGTGCATTAAAATTATCCCAATTCAAGTCATCTTCATCAAAAAGCCCAGGTTCTTCAGCCACCCACTCCGCCATCAAATCAATGTTATCTAAGCTTATAGGATCAAATGTATTTTTGGTTCTTCTAATGTTCCTACCAATGTGAAATGTGAATATCATACATTAGCAACAATTTCATGATTATTGACAAGTATATTTGCATTTTGCATAAGAGTAATAATAATAATTTTACCTTTCTCGAAGCTTCAAATTATAACGAACAAAAACCAAATCATTTGTTCGCTTATGCTCTAATATATTTCTCCTTTTTGAGTGAACATTCTCAAATATGCTCCAATTTTTCTCACAACCAGTTGCACTACAACATTGACTTAGTACACGGATAGAAAATAAACGTAACTTTAGAGTTCCAAGTCCAAATTACTCCCACCATGAAACTACAATAACAAAATCAAACAAGTATTGCCCATATATAAATTAAGTAACAAGTATAAAGGATAAATAGACAAAGTTAGATAAAACCCTTTATATTATACTTGGATTTAGTTTCTCACGTTAGCGGATTGCTAGTGACATACCGAAGTCACCAATTGACTTTTTGTATTCATCAAGTTGTGAGCTAATCTTGTCTTGAATTTCAGGATCACGAACAATCTCATAATATTGGCTAGTAACCTTCTGTGAACTTCACTTTTCTTGGTAAATGTAGGCCTAAAGTAAATTGCTGGGTTAAGAAAACAAACTGCTGCATGTAAGGGACTGTGAAGCTATCTATCCCATCTAGAATCAATAACTTTAACATATAGCCCATACAAAGAAACTTTGTACTTCATCCTCACTTTTATTTCTTCATTTGTTGTCCATTGCTTCATATAAGTATCCCATAGTAGGTTTCTCATCCCCATCTACAAGACGAAGTACTCTAACTAAAGGCTCAGTAATTTTCACTATGTGATGGCATTGAGTCCAAAATTCTTGATCTTCCAAAACAATTTTAGATACTCCCTTCCCCATAACACTCTTAGCATGACCAGATTCAACCCATTGATCAGAAGTAAACATTTGTCTAAACTTTTTTTTTAATTTTATAAAGCACTGAAGACTTAAGAAGTTGGTAACAAATCTTGTAATTGCAGGTCGACATAACTCTCTACTATTTGTATACTCTTTCCTCATCAACTCCAAAACCCATCCATGGTTAATGAACTTTGTTACATGTTTTGCCTTTCTAACAGTATCATCAACAATTGGGAAATATCTCTTATCAGCAATATTCTCCAACATCAAGTCTAAGCAATGAGCTGTACAAAGATACCAAAATAAAGCAGAATACTTCATCATCAACTTTTTTTCAACAGCTTTGTAGCTGGCATCATTGTCAGTAATAAATTGCACAATATATTCTACACCAATTTCTTGGACAACAGTATCAAATATACCAAACAATGTTTCAGCATCCTTTCTAAGACCTGAAGTATCAAGAGATTTCAAAAACATAGTACCCTTGGACAAAACACCCAAAAATTCATTATTGGTTGTTGCTTTTGATTTGTCCACCCATCAGACATCACTGAACAACCATATTCTTTCCAATCACTTTTAATATCTAACATAAAATCATTCACTTCACGCACATTACTTCTCAATAGAGGTCCTCTCAATTTATGATAAGTAGGTCTCTTAAAATCTGGTCTAATGCTAGTTATGGCATCTATAGCAGGTTGATAATACATAGAATTAGCTGCATTAAATGATATATTAGAATCAAACCACCATTTCGACCAAACCATTTTGCCTTATCAACCATTGCTTTTGAAACCAAAGCACTTTTTATGGAGAGTTGAGCCCCAGGAGTTGCTCTTAGAGCAAAATAATTTTGAATCTCTGAACCTTTCTTTCCACTCGTAGTCTGAACACCTTTTCCCTAAGCACGTTTATCTACTGATTGAGAAACACTCTTGCAACAACATCCCCACCCTCCACCTCCTCTTCCTCGTTAACATCAATTGGATCACCATATGGGCTCGCAATTTCTGCATTAATTTTCCTTTTTTTATTTAGATTTCTTTAAATCTTCAATCACTTGTTTCATTTGCCATTTAACATCATCAAGTGCACTTTTACACGGTTCAACTTAACCCCTAATCCCAGCAAGATGATACTTAAGTCTAGTAATATCACCCCATTTAATCAACTTATTGCAATACAAACAAATTGTGTTATTTTTAGCCTCTGGCACTACACGAGCATGAGCCCATGTGGGATTCTCTGATCTTGCAGGAGCAGAGGCAACAGAAGACCCAATTGTTGAACTATTATTAGCCATATTAATACCTAAAGTTTATGAAATAAAATTCAATCACAATTCACAAATTCACAATCACAATCACAATCACAGTAATAAAAACATAATAACAACAAAAAACAGAGAGAGAATCACAAAAATCTGAAACAAAAATGGCCCGATCTTCCCCTCAATTTAAACCCAAATGTTCAATGCAAACGCAAACAACAATTTCTCAAAGATAGAGTGAGATGTTTGTACTTGTGAGATTTTGACCAGATTTGAGAGACCGAGAGAGAAAGTGATTGCGAGATGGCTGGCTGGAGTGAGGAGGCAGTGAGCTCAGAGCTAAGAGAGAGGCTAGACCGCTGGAGTGAGGGGCTGAGGGCTGGAGACGAGAGGCTGGAGTGGCCAACTGACCGCTGGAGTGAAGACTGGTTGGCTGGCTGGCAACTGCTGGAGGCGGAGAGATCAGAGAAGTCAAGAGGAGAGAGAAACGAAGACTTAGAATTAGGTTCAGTTAGATTAAAAAAAAAAAATTCCCCCAAAAAGTGTACCGGCTGAAATTTCCATCTCACCTGATATTTACCAAAAAGCCCTGAAACGCCCAAAATGACCAAAAACACCCCGAAATTTTATCCTGAGATGGAATGAGGGGTTACCTCGTACCAATTTGCATACTGGTACGAGATATTCCACCCATTCCGGCCGGAACGGAACAGAATCAATAACTTTGATGTGCATGCCTTATAATATTAAAAAATATTGCAACCGATTCTTCCACCTCTACAACCCCATTGTTCTACTATATAAACCGAAGCCTTCTCAGCTTATTGCATAAGCGCTAAAGTACATTAATGTCCATAAGGAACATTTCATAACAAACCGCTAATGTCTACTAAGTATCTCTTTCATAAAATTATCCTCCGACAATTGACTTGTATGCATTGGACTTTTATTGTAATATCTATTTACGTGGTCAACTGTCATTCTGAGAAATGTTGCATTCAAATAATATCGATGTATATGTACAGGTTGTTCAGACATTCTCTCAACTTTTTTAATCAATGAATATTTTGTTTGTTTGATACTAAGGGGTTAAGCTGTTTAAATCAGTGTTGTATAATCCGTTCCGTTCCGGCCGGAACGGACGGAAAATCTCGTACCGGCATGCTAACCGGTACGAGTCACCCCTATGTTCCACCTCGGCCAAAATCTCGGCCTGTTCCGGCCCGTTCCGGCCTGTTTCGGCCCGTTTCGGCCGGTAAGCTTGTTTCGACCGGAATACTTTTTGGCCTTTGGTTTTTATTTTATTTTTCTCTGCTGTCCTTCTTCTTTCTTCTTTCTTCTTCTTCTTCTTCCTTCTTCTTTCTTCTTTCTTCTTTCCGCCCAGCTCTCTCTCTAACTCTCTGCGTCTTCCCCTTCATCTTCTTCTTCTTCTTCTTCTTCTTTTTTGTTTTTTCCGCAGAAGCTCTCTCTCTCTCTCTGACTCTCTCTGCAACCTTTCTTTTCTTTGCTTTTTTTTGCTTTCCTTTTTGGTTTGACTTTTGAGTGCCCTTCACGTGTGTTACTCTTAGAGTACTTGTCTGTGCCTTTTTAGTTTAGCAAGAAATTTTCAAATCATCACACTATTTAACTCTACTATTTTAACTATTTAACTCTACTATTTTAAACTTTGATGAATTTTACTCTTTTGATATTTTTATTTATTTATTATCTTAAGTGGTACTTCTTTAGACTTTATATTTCTATTATTTATTATTCAAAATACTAATGTAAGTTTATTATTATTATTAATATTAAGATTGATGTACTTATAATTTGAAAGATTTCTAACTAACAAATTATAAATTTTGATGAATAAATGTATAGAGTAGTAAATCAATATATATATATATATATATATATATATATATATATATTTGCGGTAAACCCGAAACGGAACGCCGGTATTGACCGGTACGGAAATATCTCATTCCACTGGCCAAACCGAAACGGGTGCCGAAACGGAATATACAACATTGGTTTAAATACAAGAAATCTCTAAAAAATCATATTGTATGAAAGAATATAGAACTTATACAGTTATGCATACATATTACTAATATTCTCATCCCCACAACAACCAACAAAAGTTACCAAACAACCAACCAATGTTTTGCATACCTGTTCATAGCTATATAATTTTTTTATCACTTCACTTATATGCTCATCCCACAATAACCAACACAAGTTATCAAACAACCAACTAAAGTTTTGCATATTTGTCATGAAATGATATATTGGTTATTTTAACATATACCAACTAGACCATGTGACTTGAGACTAAAAGTAAAGTTTACTAAACAGTAAGCAATTAATGTTCCATTGATATTGGTTATATAAAAACCAACATTAGTTTCCCAAAATACTTTCCTTATTTCATCACTTGTATTCAAACTACAACAAGAAAAGCATTACTTGAACAATGAATAGTTGTAGCTACTTTGAAGTACTCATAATATGTAATGTTATTAGAAAGTGACAAATGTACAAACAAATGACACTCATTAAACTACCACCAGGACTGTGAATTGTTTTAAGCATATACCATATGCAAACTATGAACTATAACTATCAACCCTGAATCAAAATCACATATTTCCAATCAAATTAGTCAACCATACATATGTGGTAGATTATATAAAATGTAAGCATAACATAACAAACTCATACATCACATTAAAGGTGTTCAAATTTCTAAAATAAAACTAGCGCTATACAAAAATACCATATACCATATACCGTATTACCATATCGTACCGAACCGATCAATTGGTATGGTGTTTTGCGGTATGCGATACGGTATTGGTATTGATTTTTAGTGTTTTTGCGGTTTTGGTTTCGGTACCGGTATTTGATTTTTAAAAATAACGGTATATCTGTACCGTACCGCAAATTAATTATATATATATATATGTATTAAAAAATTTAACAAAAAATAAGAAAATAGATACAAAAAAAAAAAAAAAAAAAAAGAAAAAAAAAAAAGAAGTTGTTGGGGGAGGGGGGGAACGAAATAAGTGAATAACCCTAAATGCTAAAACTAAAAAACCCTAACTCACTTTTTCTCTCTCTCTCTCTCTCTCTCTCTCTCTCCTTCACGCCGGCGCAACCGCTTACTCAGCCGCAACCCCCCTCTCTTTCTTCTCAGTTCTCTCTACCTCACTTTTAGGCTTTCAGCCCGACTCACCGTCTTTCTTCTCTCTACCAAGTCCTCGTCACCATCTGTCTTCTCTCTACCTCACTCTCAGCTCGTAGTTACCGAGTCACAAAGGAAGCCAGGAAGGCAGGAACTAGCCCGTTTCAATTCATAGGTTTGTGATTTAAAAAGTTCTTTTTCAGTTCATCATTTATTTGTTTTTTAATTATTTATTTATTTGTTTTTTGGGTTTGAATAGATTGTGGTATTGTTGCTTGAGAATGGAGCTGATATGAATTCGAGGAATTACTGTTGTTAGGTACAAGATTTACTTGTTTTCTCATATGGGCTTTGTTTAATTTTGCTAGTTTTTGTGTATTCCATACTATTTGATTTGACATTTTGGGGTTTTGATTTTGATTTTAAGCTTAGTTTGGGACATGAGTATCTCTATCTTCTTTGTTTGTTTAAATATCTGTCAATATGTTATTATTACTTATTAGCTGATTATGATATTATACATATATTTTTTACTTTGTTTGGAAGTTGAGAAACTAGAAGAAAATAACTAAAAGGAAAAATGCTAAGCTGAGAGGCACTTGGAGTCTATTACAGTAGAGGCATTGGAGTCTATTACTCGGCATTGTCATAGTCAGTAGTTTTTTTTCCTGCTGGTCTATTGGTTTGGTTTGGTTTGGGTATATCATATATGAATGTTGAAATTGGTATATGAATATTGAAATTGATTTTTCTTTGTGAATGGGTGGTTTTATTATATTGTTAGATGGATAATTGTGATAATAATCCAAGCATTGCCTCAAGTCAGCCAAGTCCACACATTACTCTTAGTTTTACTAGTCCTAATCCTACCGATCTTCCCCTTCTACCCCATAAGAGGAAGGGTAGAGAACCTTCTACTACATGGAAGCATTTTGTAAAAGTTGATGGAGGAGATCCAGATGACCCAAAGGTAGAATGCATACATTACAAACTGAAGATGAAATGTCATGTTAGGAAAAATGGGATTTCGTCTTTGAGTAGTCATAAAAATTCTTGTCCTGTGCTAAAAGCCCAAAATACTGCCAATGTCAAAGGACAAAGCATAATTAGTTTCAAAATTACAAATAGTGGGGAAGGTGGTACCAAGGAGCTTGCAATTAGGACTTATAGTCCAAAGAGGATAAGATTGGCATTGGCTAAGATGATTATACTTGATGAATTGCCTTTCCGATTTGTGAATAAAGTGGGGTTTCAACTATTTATGTCGGAGGTTGAGCCTAGGTTTACCATTCCCTCTCGAGTGACTGTTTCAAGGGACTGTGTTAAAAAATTTAAGATGGAGAATGAAGAATTGAAGAATGTTTTGAAGGATCAAAGGGTTTGTTTGACAACCGAAACATGAACATCTATTCAAAATCTCAACTATTTTTGTTTGATAGCCCATTATATTGATGGAGATTGGAACTATCATAAAAGGATATTGAACTTTTGTTTGATACCTAATCATAAAGGGGATACCATTGGTAGGATGATCAAAGATTGCTTGTTAAAGAGGGGTATATCTAAGATTTTCACAATTACCGTAGATAATGCGAGCTCAAATGACACAGCTTTGGAGTATTTAAAGGACAAATATAAAAGGAAGGAGTCTAGTGTATTAGAGTGTGAGTTCCTTCAAATGAGATGTTGTGCACATATTTTAAATTTGATTGTGCAAGATGGTTTGAAGGATCTTGGTCTTTCAAAACAAAAGGTTTGTAATGCAGCAAACTATGTGAAAGGTTCTCCTGCAAGAACCGCAAAATTTGATGCATGTGTTGACAAAGAATGCATTTTGGACAAGAAAAAGCTTAAACTTAATGTGCCAACAAGGTAGAACGCCACCTATTTGATGTTAAAAACAGCGGAAAAGCATGAGCTTGCATTTCACCGACTAGAAGTTGATGATGGGCATTACCTCAATTACTTTCGTGATTTTGATGAAAATGGTAAGAAACTCGTGGGTCCTCCTAAGAATGCTGATTTTGAAATAACACGATACTTTAGTACATTTTTGCATGTGTTTTTTTAAGTGACGTTGAAGTTTTTGGGCTATTTATTTGTTACATCTAATGCTTATTTTCATGAGCTTCTTCATATTCAAAAAAATATCTGTAGACCATGTGATAGTAGTAGAGATGTACTTTTGAAGAATATGGCACAAAAAATGAAGGCAAAATTTGACAAATATTGGGGTAGGATTGATAATGTTAATTTGATGTTGTTTGTGGCTGTTGTGCTTGACCCTAGATACAAAATAAAATATGTAGAGTTTTGAATGAATGAATGGTATGAAGAGGAGGAGGCAAATGACATTATTGGGAAAATAAAAGATGTATTGCTTAGGTTGTATCTATTATATAAACTAATAGGTGAAGTTTTAGCTTTCTCCCTAAAAATGCCACATCAGATTTCCTATTCCCACACCATTCCTTCTCACCCATACTTCTAATTAATTAATTTTCTCACTCTTACCTTTTAACATTTACCTCTATTTAATTCTCCCCATTTTCATAGGCTTTTCCTCTTCCTCACATCTTCTTCTACCTCACCTCTTGAACTCCCTCGCCTCTTCATCTCCCTCACCTACTCATCTCCTCAATTGATTGCACCCCAATCTCCTATTTAAACACCTTTGTGTGGTTTCCTAAGCTTCATGTTCGATTGCCTTTATGAGTTTGTTCCTATCATCATGTATTTTTTTTTGTGTAGGTAGTATAGGGTGTTATTATGCACGGTTGTTGAGTAGGCGTTTGATAATGCCGAGGAATAGCCAAATGCATTCTTAAAAGAAAGTTATTTGCCTCCCCTATGATTCTCATTTTTGTTTTCGTATTATCGATCTTGGTTTGCAACTGCTAAAGGCTTGTATTGAAGATTCAAAAGACAAAGGAAATCTCATTTCAAAACAAGCAAGAAAAAACGTGAATGAAAAAGGCAGATTAGAACAAGCAATTGAGAGAGAGTCACGTGTAGAATACATTGAGAACTATTTTATGTTAATACTAAAAAAAAGTTTTAGTTTATATTTTTTTGGGTGTCTAACTCTTAATGGGATTGTTGATTTAATATGTACTTTTTTCTTCTTATGATTGATTGTGTTTTTTTTTTAATTATTATTATTGAATTGGTTCATATAAACGCCAATAGATAAAGAGACCATGAATGTTGATGAAGCTTTTGTCCCTTGGTTTTATACAAAAAAAAAAGTTTTAGTTTATATTTTTTGGGTGTCTAACTCTTAATGGATTACAGATTTAAGAAATATATTAAAGACACAAATAACATTTAATAGATATCTAAAAATGCGGAAGAATTATTAAGGCGAACTATTGTTTTTACCAAATGAAAAAAAATCTACGCATCGCGCGGGTCCACGACTAATAATGATTATAATAAAGGTCTTATCTAGTAACTCTACCCGGGGTAGTAGTGGACCTAGTGGTACTATTAGTTCCCAAGTGCAAAATTTTTCTAGTGATTCTTCAGGCTCAAGTGTTGTTATTGGAGATTCAAAAAGGATATATGAGATTCAAAAAGGATATCAAAATACTATAAATGATGTGGAGCGTTATTTGTTGGATGCAAAATGAGGACAGAGTAACTGAGAATTGATTTTGATGTGGTGAAATATAAGCAAATAGTTTTGAATCTTTAAATGATGTGGAGCGTTATTTGTTGGATGGTAATGAGGATGAAGAGTTTGAGAATTTCGACATTTTGATGTGGTGGAAAGTGAATTCAAGCAAATATCGAGTGCTTAGTCAAGTAGCACGAGATGTTTTGGATGTTCCTATTTCAACCGTTGCAACTGAATATGATTTTAGTGTTGAAGGCCGTGTGTTGGATCCGTTTCGGATTTCGTTGTCTCCAGATAAAGTTGAGGCCCTTATTTGCTCCTAGAATTGGTTACGGTCCCTATATAGCAAGAAACCAATTGATCTACAAGCAATAATGGATGAAGTGGAGTAATATGAAGATGATGTGGGTAATATACTTACATCCATTTAATTTTATCTGTTTTATTCATTAATCATAATTATTTGTTTATTCAAATACTTACATCTATTTGACTTATGAAGTTGAGGAACCGGCCATAGATGTGCATTTTGTAAGGTCTACGGATTTCATTATCTTGGATGATTAATAATCAATTACTTTCTATGTATGTTATTTTGATTGTATTGGACATCGTACATGATTCTATATTTCTATTTTATGTTTGAATTAGAAATTGATCAATATGTAGGGGTAGATCTCTTGATGAAGGCTTGGAATTTGAATATGTAGGGGTTGATCTCTATATGATGAAGATGCTTGGCTATGGAATTGAAGTGAAGTGTTGGACTTAGAATTTGTATATATAATGTATTTATTTATGTGTTTATTAAAATAATTTGTTGTTGGGCATGTAATTTAATATTTTGATTATGAGATTTGTAATCTAAACTTTGGACTAGAACACTAGTAGACTAGTATAATTTAGGCAGAAATACACTTTTGGTCCCTATATTTAGGGGGTGTTTTCAATTTGGTCCTAGTGTTTTAATTTCATTCAATTGGGTCCCTGTGTTTTTTAGCCGTTTTCAATTTTACCCTTGGAGTCAACGCCGTTAGTTTTAATCCTACGTGGCAGACGGAAAACTGACAAAAACTGATGTGGCAAAACAAAATAATTAAAAAATAATTAATTAATATTTAAAAAATCCACCTCATCATCTTAATAAATAAATAAAACAAATAATAAATAATAAATAAATAAAAACCACATTAAATTAAAACAAAAAATAAAATAAAAATCCAAATTTTATTTTCTGAAAAAATAAAATAAAAAGAATTCAATCCCCAATTTATTTTCTCTCATTTTCTTTCACTTTCTTGCCAACCAAACACAACACACACACTCACTTCTACCACTTTCCCCCACAAAACACCAACTGGAAGATTGAAACCCCTTTTCTATTATTTTCTTTCACTTTCTTGCAGACCAAACACAACATACACACACTTGAAGTGTGTTCACTTTTGTTTTCTTGGCAGCCAAACACAACATACATACATACACACACCAAAGAATGCCAAAAGCCAACCCAATCATCTCAAATCCAACATACACAAAGCAAAATCAAAGTCCCACCATTACCCATTTCACCACCGTGACTCCACCAGCGAAGCGTCCCAACCCACACAGTCAAACATCTATCTAACCCACAAACCACCCAGCAAGGCAGCAACTCCAAGCCACGCCAGAACACATCACGTCATCAGCTACTGCCATCGCCAAATCTGAAACCCCAAAAAAAAAATAATAATAATAATAAATAAATCCTCTACTCTACACTAGCAAACCCGTAACCCACCAAAGAAATCAAAACCCCAAACAATAGCAATGACACACTTCCTCCTTGGCCATCTCACCACCCACCAGAAAAACCCATATTTCAAAGCCAACAAAAAACCTCCTATAACCCAAAGCATTTAACCTTACCCAGAAAATCAAAGCCAAACAAAGAAAAAAAAAAGAGATTGACGGCCCCATTCACGCCGGCGAGCCCACTTATGCCGGCAAACCTGCTGACCTAGTCTCCAAACGTCACCGAAAGCTACAGCGACGTCGACCATCAGCAGCAAGATCTACGCACAAAGCTTCTTTCGGCCTTTCAGTCACCATCTCCTCCTCTTCGAAGCTGCGCTGTCGTAACCCACCTGTAACCCTTGATCTCACGTGATTGGGAAGGGAAGGAAGGTTGTAGAGAAGATTAGGAAAGATAGCAGCTCCAAGATTAGTGGTGGAGAGAGAGAGATCTGGTGAGGAATAAGGAAAGAGATCTGGTGAGGGTTAAGAACAGAGGAGAGAGAAAGAAAAGAAAAAATAAGGGAAAAAATGAGAAAAATAAAAAGAAGAGAAAGGAAAAAAAAAAAAATTGGCTGGCGTGGATTTTTTAAATATTAATTAATTATTTTGTTTTGCCACGTCAGTTTTTGTCAGTTTTCCGTCTGCCACGTAGGATTAAAACTAACGGCGTTGACTCCAAGGGTAAAATTGAAAACGGTTGAAAAACACAAGGACCCAATTGAATGAAATTAAAACACTAAGACCAAATTGAAAACACCTCCTAAATATAGGGACCAAAAGTGTATTTCTGCCTATAATTTATTATGGTAGTAGTATGAAACTATGAATTATTTTTATTTGAATTATTGCTTGCTATCTTTTGGATTTATATGTTTTACTTTATTGAATTAGGAAGCAATGTTGATTACTACATAGACACTATATTTGTTGAATTTAACATCTAAATTACAAATAACTAAAAATAGCCTAAAGGCCCATAAAGGATAAAAACAGCTAAAAAAAGGTAGCCCTAAAAGGGCCCCCAAAAAGGTCCAACCGGTAGCAGGCTAGCAACCCAAAAAATACCCTAAATGGGCCAAAACAACAGCCAAAAACAATAAATTTTGGGTTGGCCCAATTCAGCCCAAAACAATAGCCCAAATACCGAATACCGCACTATTACTATTCCATACCAAATCGCACTGAAACTGCAAAAATACCAACCTTAATGGTACAATATGCGGTATGGTATCCGAATACCCTAAATACCATACCATACCATACCGTGTACACCCCTAAACACAACAACAAAATGGGTTAACATATCCCATAAGGTTAGTATCAAATAGTGTCACAACACACACACAATTAAAAGAAAATACTAGCATCAAATAGTGTCACAAAGAAAAACCCATCAGCAACTGACTTCATCCAATGATTCTTCCTATCATCTGGCATGGTCAGGAAAGCAATATTGTTGTCCTTTTTGTAAATTTCCTTCATCACTTTTAGGTATGTTGATTTTGGGATGTCTTTACCCCTGCTAAGTGCCTCAACATTTTTCTCAAGAGAGAATCAACTACATTCTCTTTTCGATTCTCCAGCACTACTAACACTTGTTCTTATCTCCCTACGGTCAAACCTTTACTTAGAAATTTCAATGAATTCTCGAATGGCAAGGGTCATATCACTCATTTTATCCCCGTTCTTAGGCCTCTTCTCCTTACTTTTTTCTCCATCCTTAGGACATTTCAAATTATCCATATTCGTTGGGACCAGTGGGGTCAATTACATTTAAAGATAAAACTTGAGGAAATTAATATCATTCCTTCAACCAAAGTCAAGTAAAGACATTTTTACAACTATCCACGTCGAGTTTTCATATTTTGAAAACGTTTCATGATAAAATCATTACCTATGCTATCAAATACATCTTTTTCAATATATGTAACTAAACAATCATTCATCCATTGATCACCTATTCGATTATGGAATCGGTTCTTTGCAAATTTCATTGCAGAAAAAGCTCTTTCCACAGTTGCAGTTGTGACAGGTAGAATCAATGACAAACTCTTCAAGCAAATAGACTAGCTGATATACAATTTATTCTTTGTCTCTATAAACTTTTTCGCAAGGCTGCCAATATCTTTTAGCTCTAAAAACTACTCATCTGAACACATATCAACAATGTAGTTTTCAACTAGATTCTCAAGTGCCAAGAGATCTACTGCAGAAAAATCAGATGGATAAAATTGAACAAGACGAATCTACTTCTATTTGTCAAAAGCACAAAATGAATCACTCGGATTCAAGCAAGCTACACAAAGAAGCAACTCGGTATTCACCTCATTGAAACGATTGTTAAGCTCTTGAAGTTACATATCTATAATAGTATAGAATAGCTCAACACGATAACAGTGTAAATTTGTAATTTTTGGAGCTCCACGTCGTGGTCTTCGAAGTACAAATGTGTCATCTATGTTAGAGATAGGGATACGACGTTTTTCATAAAATGAGGAAACCTCTACTAATAAAGATTCCCATCTTTCATCTCGCATCACTTGTAATTGTTGCTTGGACACTTTTACCAGTTTCATAACATTTACAATGTTTTGATCTCTCTTTTGCGAAGTAACAGATAACTCATTTGTGATTCCCAATACACTAAACATCAAGTGTAGATTATATGCAAAATCAAAATATTTCAATATAGTAATTAGAGCACAAGCTTCAGCTCTTTGCTCTGAGTGTAAGCCATCCTCTTCAAAAACTTCAAGCACATCAATTGAAGGAAATAAAACAATCAAGTTCAGAAGTGTCCCATAATGTGATCCCCAACACGTGTCACCAACCTGTTTAAGTCCAATTTCTTGATTCATCCCTTGCCCACTTTGAATCTCACCATTGCTTCATGATTCCAACAACTTAAGCAGAGTCTCTCTATAAGCATATCCCGACGCTTACAAGTGGCTCCAACAACATTCACTAGATTGGTTACCAAATTGAAAAACATACCAATATCAATGTGATTTTTTGCAACAGCTACAAGAGTTAACTGAAGTTGATGAGCAAAGTAATAAACATAAAAGCCTGATCCATTCTCCCTCATAATTAAGGTCTTAAGTCCATTGTGTCCCCCTTGCATATTACTGGCTTCATCATAACCTTGCTCACGTATTCTTGATAAACTTAATCCATGTTTAGAAAACAAAGATTCAATTGCTGCCTTGAGTGACAAAGCAATGGTATTCGTGACATGCATATTACCAATGAACTGTTCTGTAACAATTCCCCTATTGTCCACATACCGCAAAACAACTGCCATTTGTTCTTTAACTGATATATCACGAGACTCATCTACTAAAATTGAAAATAACTTATCTCCAAGATCTTTTATGATAACAATGCTAGTTTCACATGTAGCAGAATTTACCATATCTTTTTGAATCTCAGGTGTCACCCACTTCAAATTTTTAGGACTATTTTTCAAGACAACATTGCTGATAGTCTCATTGTGATTAGCAAGAAACTATGAAAGTTCAAGGAAATTTCCTCTGTTACCTGAATTCTCTGCCTCATCGTTACCACGAAAAGCTAACCCTTGGTGTAAAAGAAATCTTATCTAGTCAACAAATGCATTTAAGCGAGTCCAATAGTCACTCTTAGCTTGATCTGTCTCCTTATAAAAAGCTGCATTGATGTGTTGATTTGGCTTCATTAGATTTTCATACTTCCTCAGAGCTTGGTTATGGCCACTGTTAGTAGGGGTGGGCAAAAACCCATGAAACCCGACCTGCCCAATAAAATCGCCTGACCTGTTCGTCCGTCCGCCCGCTCTGTGAGCATATATATGAACAGATACGGTTAATGTTATTTTTTTTATTTGGGTT
This sequence comes from Fagus sylvatica, assembly GCA_907173295.1. Taxonomy (NCBI): domain Eukaryota; kingdom Viridiplantae; phylum Streptophyta; class Magnoliopsida; order Fagales; family Fagaceae; genus Fagus; species Fagus sylvatica. The sequence goes on from OU015762.1 coordinate 37,061,112, forward strand.
TAGGGCGGACCATGGATATTGAGTTTTTTGTCGGGTGGATACCCGACCCGCTCAACCATCTAATAATACATATATATAAAAAAAAAAATCCTCTTTCTCACTTCAGTCTCTCCATCTCACGATTTTTCTCTCTCCATCTCACAGTCCCCTCTTTCTCTCTCTCACGGATCATGGTCCCTCTCTCTCCTTCAAACCCGAGCCGACACACCTCCACGCTGACGGATTCGACCACACGCCGCCTTGATTTGATCTCACTCTCAGATCTACCTCCGCCAAGCTCCCTCGCCTCTCTCAGATCTCCCTCGCCTCGCTTAGATCTCCCTCACCTCCAGCCAGACCGTGGGTTTTGTTTGTAGATCTGTGATGGTTTTGTAGTTTTGTTGGTGTTTGTGGCTTTTGGATTCTGTTGGTGGGATTTTTGTTTGTAGTTGTGTATGGTGTTGTTGTTGCTGTTTCTATTGGTGGTTGGTGGTATTGTGGTTTTGTGTGTGGTGTTTGTGTTGGTGTTGGTGGTTGTGTGGTTTTGATTTTGAAGTTGGTGGTGTTTTGGTGTTGTAATATTTGGTTGGTTGTATTTTATTTTTGCTAAATTTTGTTTGGTGTTCTGGTGTTGTGTGGTTTTGATTTTTCAAATTTGGTTAAAATCTCTTTTCCTACCCGTCCAACCTGCGAAACCTAACTAACCAACCCGCCCGACCGCCTAACCGACTTGCCCGACCCGTGCCAATTAATGGATGGTTAACGGATGGATTATCCGTGATCCTAACTTCTACGGATGGACAACGAATTTACCCCAAACCTGACCCGCCTAACCCGTGGCCACCCTTAACTGTTAGTATCTCCAACATGAACCAGTAGCCTATCCTTTTTATTCCAAGCTTTGAATCCTCTAGTAACAAAAGAGTCACCTCTCGCTTGCTTTCCAATGTTGGGCTAAATAAGTAACAACACAAACAAAATGCGGCATCTTTTACTATACTATACTCCAACCAATTTCCAAACTCGTTAAACCATTTAGGATTAAATCGACACATCACCCCACTAATCTTAGTTTAAGGGAAATTATGGCCACTAGGTTGACACAATTTGGATATATGCTCTTTTAATTTCATTTTGATCATTAAGATGATACTTAGATTTTTTTTTTTTTTTTTTTTCGTAACCCTGGATTCGTGGGAAGAGTTTTCAAGTCAATATGGGTTTGTTTCGAACAATGATCACTTGTACAAGTTTCTAGCATAGGGGATAAATCGTGTGACAAAATCAATTTTCTTTTAAGAAATTTATCCATAATAGTAGTGACTTTAGCTTAACTGTATGGTTGTACCTAAATTTAAAATACAAATTAATATTTAATTAGATGCATTTAGTTTTTAGATTGAAATGCATTGTACACCCTCTAAGTTTGACCAGTTTTGATTTTGTTCCTTAATGTTTAAAAGTTTTGATCCGCTTTCTCTTCATCTGGTTTCGTCTGTATTTTAGCCCTCCCGTCTAAAAAACTTTACTCCCTTGACGTTAAGTGCCAACTAAGCCTGATACATGTATTAGGTGCCCAATCAAATCACGCCACGTGTCAAGTGAATTAAGTAATATTAATTTAAAAAAAAAATTTAAAATAATTTCTTTAAAATATAAAAATTCATAAAATCAAAAAATTAATTTAATTAAAAAAAAAGCACAAAAATCAAAAATATCAATTTTATAATTTCTAATTAGCAAATCTTTCTCATTTTCTCAGAAAATCAAGTGATTTTCTTAGGAAACAAACACATACAAAAAATCCAAATCAAATCAACCAAACCCAAATTCCCTTAAACTCTCCACAGAGCAACAACAAAGTTGAAAAAAAAAATCACACATTCAATCAAAATAACAGTTTAACACAGCCCCTTCTCATTCACCACTTATTATTGAATTATAAAAATAAAAAATAAAAACAATTGCATTGATTGTCATCACTCAATTATTTATTTTGTGGTGTTTGGTCACGCGTTTTCCAGGAAAACGCGGAGCAGTAGATGCAAGGAAGATTCGTATGAACTCCAATGATTCTCTTTTTGTTTATATGATGGATTTCGTGGTTGATGTGCAATCTATCCATAGTTCATTTCTAGTTCTAGTCACTTCAATCCTACATCTCCTTTTGGATTATTTGATGGACTTCATTGCCCCAGCCGATGTGTTTCTGCCCGGTACACCAGTCAGAGAAGTACGATATCCACGTTCTAATCGTTCCTTATTTCCACCAAAAAACTCTCTTTCTGGTAGTTCATTATCTAGTGAAAGTACACTTCAACAACAAACATAATGAATACATATAGCTCCAAAACTACTAGAAGAATGAATCAATAAATATACCCCCAAAACCAAAACCCCAAAGAAACAAACAAAGCTTGCAGTTTATTCACTTAGAACAGTTCTAAAACACCAAAACGGCACCAGCAACTACTGCGAAACCCACAGATCCAGCAAACCCAACTCTGTTCAAAACGACACTGTTCTCAGTCATCCCAAGAGATGGAGGAGATTTCACTGCTATTGAACGACCTGAGGAGCAGAGCAAGTACAAAATCTGACCTAAAGAACATCTTCAAGCCGGGCCGTAGAAATCTGAATCGTCGAATTCAAATTGTTACTGTTGTTATTTTTGTCGTTGGAGGTGGAAGATAATAAGCGTTAGATTTCATCTTTGTTGTTATTTTGATTGAATGTGTGATTTTTTTTCAACTTTGTTGTTGCTCTGTGGAGAGTTTAAGGGAGTTTGGGTGTGGTTGATTTGATTTGGATTTTTTGTGTGTGTTTGTTTCCTAAGAAAATTACTTGATTTTCTGAGAAAATGAGGAAGATTTGCTAATTAGAAATTATAAAATTGATATTTTGTTTTTGTTTTTTAAAATTAAATTAATTTTTTGATTTTATGGAATTTTTATATTTTAAAGAAATTATTTTAATTTAATTTTAATTTAATATTATTTAATTCACTTGACACGTGACGTGATTTGATTGGGCCACCTAACACATGTGTTAGGCTTAGTTGGAACTTAAAGTCAAGGGAGTAAAGTTTTTTAGACGAGAGGGCTAAAATACAGACGGAACCAAACGATGAGGGAGCAGATCAAAACTTTCAAACATTAGAGGGTGTACAGTGCAATTCAATCTAGTTTTTAATTTAAACAACTTAAATTATATTAGTTCTTAAGTTAATTTAAATTTTTAAACCCACATAAAGAGTGAGTGGTCGGGCAGTAGACTACATATGACATAATGGCAAACCACAAACCTACTGATATCTCTTTATTTTTAATATAAAAATCTCAACTCCACAATCACTACAAAAAGGCAAGCAGTGGACCACAAACATAACACATTAAAAGTTTAACACACAGTAACACAAAATCATTAAAAATCAACCAATACAATTATACAAATAGTTAATTGATAAGTCATGAAATATGACTTATTTACATGCATTTTGGAGAGATTCTATTGGGGTTGTGTTGCACTTCATGTCTAATTACACTTAAATGGATGTTTGTTGTTCAATTCATTGAATTACATGACTTATGCATTTAAGTGTATTAATTTAATCTCTTATATGTTAATTTGGGCTATATTTGATTGTAGGACACAAGCTAGATCAGATTGAAGTTAGATATCACAATCTGGAATGAGCAAAAAAGAAGAAAAGATGTGCAAATTAATGTTTGAAAAGAAAAAGAAAAATGAAGCCCACATGCTCACAAGGCCCACATGGCCACCAAAGCCCACAAGCTCACACTTTCCTTTCCTACCGCATCACACAAGATCACTACTCAAAGGAGCTTTAATGAAGTTCACGTGGGAGCCTTACTTTGGTAATGGATTGCACATCCTCAACACTTACCCGCATTACACAAGATCATTTGGAGCCTTAAGTAAATTTCTCCTGTAGCTTTACTTGCCGTGGATTGCATTGCATGCCCTTTTTTTTCTCCTGCGATGCACTAGATTATTTTTCCATTGGAGCCCTAAATGAAAGAAGCGTAAGTAGCAACTTGGGAGTAGCAGCCGCCTGGGAGTATTATTATTATTTTTTTAGCTAGTTTTCTCTCTAGTTTTTTCTCAAAAAATTATTTTCTCTAGTTTTCTTTTTTCTTAGCCATGATTGGCTAAGCCTCTTGCTAGGGCTAGGGGCTATGTTTTCTGCATAACGGTATGAATACCTATAGTCCCTTTTATTTTTAATGCTAAATTACAGTTGATTGTTAATTTATTAATTCCTAATTGATGTATGTTTTATTCCATACTTTCTATAAGTTCAATCATGTTTTTCTTATGATTAAGGGAGGAATATTGCATGATTTTAATTAGGTATTGTGATTTATAAATTGAAAAGTCTTTCTATATATTACTCTAGCCACTTTATTTTCTCCGGTAATATAGTGCTCCTGAATTTTATTAGTTCAACCATGTCAAGAGCTTTTTAAAAAGAAAATAATCAACTTATAAACTGTTATTAGAACAAGGTTTTTAACTGGGATTACAAGGAATCATACTGGTATAGAGAAAAACCCCGAAACCCTAGTGCATTTTTACATATATTTCTTACAAAATTCCTAAAACCAAATCCATTTTACCCTTTTTAAATGTTGATTTACATTGTCTTTTGAAAACACAACTCCTTGAGGATCGACAACCCTTTACACATTGTGCTACAAACACCGTTTATTATTGAACGACATCAATTTTTGGCGCTGTTGCCGGGGAGTTTCGGCTTATTCAAGAGACAATTCCGTGGGACAAGATTACCGGTGGATCACTCTATTGGTAATTTCATTCCATTCTCTTTTCATTTTGTTTTTCTTTTATTTGTTTATTTTGTTACTTTGACCTGTTTTGTTTTACTGTGCATGAGCGTTTGGGTTAGAAACAGCAAAGGTAGATTGAAAACTTTTGAAACACTCTTTGGAAGTTTATTTGATACACCCACAAACTCACCCACATCATCCATCATGGCTGAAGAAAGAGGAGCTCAACCTGAGGCACCTAGGATGACCATGTATCAGCTGCTGCACCCTACTCAGAGCTCCATTCCGTCATGCATTATGTTTCCTCCAAATGCACCTCATGTGGAGATCAAACAAGGGCTAATGGCCATACTTCCAGATTTCAGGGGATTGGAGAATGAGAACCCCTATGTGCATGTGAGAGCATTTGAAGTAATGATTGGTAGTTTCTATGCACAAAATGTGATTGAAACCGCCAAGTTGAGGTTCTTTCCATTCTCACTCAAGGACAAGGCTAAGGGTTGGTTGTACACACTGAAGCCTAGGTCCATAGAAAGTTGAGGGGAGATGACTCAAGAGTTCTACAAGAAATTTTTCCTTCCCCACAAGGTTTAACAAGTAAAGAGGAAGATCTCTAATTTCGCCCAAGGAAACGATGAGACACTATTCATGGCATGAGAAAGATTTAAGGATACCTATAACTTTCTGCCCAACACATAGATATGACACTTGAACGTTGGTAAGTTACTTCTATGAGGGACTACAACCTAGAGACTGCCAGTTCGTTCAAGTTGCATGTGGAGGTGGATTCTTATAGAAGGAGCCTGAAGATGCTATGGACTACTTGGATGAGATAGCTGAGAATTTCAATACATGGAATGGACCAAGTCCCTTAGATTCCACAGACTAGAACAGAAGTAGTACTACCACATCTGGTGGTAGTGTTTTCAAACTAAGGGAAAAGGACAACATGAATGCCAAGATCAGTTTGTTGACTAAAGAGATAGAGATACTCAAGCTGAAGGGAAGTAAAGGTGTAAATGTTATCTACAGAGAGGATCCCATGGAGGCATGCCAGATTTGCCAAGAGATAGATCATACCATAAGTGCATGTAAGTCTCTATCTCAGTTCCTGAATGTGCCAAAAGAACAAGTGTGTGCATTCAACCAGTATAGGCTAAATAATTCTTCATATTCGAACAATCATAATCCAAATATGAGAAATCATCCATATTTGAGTTATAAAAGTAAGAATGTGTTGAATCCCACTAGTCCAAGGAACTTTGACACCTCCAATACTACTTCATCATCATCTAGACTGCCTTTGGAGAATGTGCTTTACACATTCATATAGAAACAAGGTGAGCAAAATCAAAGGTTTGATACCATGTTTACAAGAATTGATGAAGAGATGAGAGAGACCAAGAGCCAAGTAGCTAGATTCACAGAGGCATTGAGTAGGACTGAAAGAGGGAAGCTTCCTTCCCAAACTCAACCTAATCCTAATAATCAGACTGGAAAGGTTGTCAACACAGACAAATTTGAGAAAGTCAAGTCTATTACCATTTTGAGAAGTGGTAAGGAAATTGGAAAGGATGTTCCTAAAGCTAATGAGAAATCCAAGGAGACCCCAGCTGAAAAGGATGAGAGTGGGATAGCTAAATCCAATGATATTGAGAAATGCCCATTCCTTACACCATTCCCACAAGCCCTGAAATTACCCAAGAATTTGGATGTCACAAGTGAGATTTTGGAGCATTTGCATCAAGTTAAGGTTAACTTGCCTCTATTGCATCTCATCAAGTAAATGTCCCTCTATGCCAAGGTAATTAAGGACTTATGCACTGTCAAGAGAAAGCATCATGTGAAGAAGACCGCATTCTTGACAGAACAGGTAAGTGCCATCATCCAACACAAGGTCCCACCCAAAGTACAAGGATCCAGGTTGCCCCTACAATATCTTGTACTATTGGAGATTACAATATTGAGCGTGCATTGCTAGACCTTGGGGCCAGTGTAAATTTACTTCCTTTTTCTGTCTATCTACAACTTGGGACTTAGGTGAGTTAAAACCTACCTCTGTTACCTTACAGTTAGCAGACCGCTCTGTAAGGAAGCCGAGGGGGGTGGTTGAGGATGTACTAGTAAATGTTGAGAATTTCTATTATCCTGTTGATTTTATCATTTTGATATTGAACCTACTTTACATCCTAGTGCTAACGGTATTCCTATCATTTTAGGTAGACCTTTCCTTGCCACAACTAATGCTTTGATTAATTGCAGGAATGGAAGAATGAAGATCACCTTTGGTTCTATGACTGCTGAGCTCAACATTTTCAATGTGAACCCACAACAAGTTGGTGGATGAAGAGTGTGAATATGTGAACTTCATTGAGGCAGCACCTCAAGAAGAGTTTAATAAAAATTGTTTTTCTGACCCTTTTGAAACTCTTCTTGTTAATTCTATTATTTCTAATGAATTAAAACCTGCTGCTAAACTATTTGATTCTTCTTTATTGGATTCTTTGCAGATTTTGGAAGAAGAACAAGTAATTGAAGCTAAGAATCCTCCAAGAAGTAAGAAGAAATCCTTTACTTGCATATTCAGATGCACCAAAGCTAAGGTTAAAGAAAACACCAAAAGGTTTACCACTTGCATCCATTGAACCACATGCCACTACTATTGTGGAAGTTTCCTTCAAAGGAGAGTGTAGATCAGGAAGTTGAGAAGGCAGGTGAGAAAACCAAGTTCTTTGAGAGGCATAAAACGAAGAGGAAAAGTATTTCAAGATACAAGACTGTCAAAGAAATTGCTGAATAGTTCCAAAGGAGTGGCTTTGCATGTTGCCTAGGATGAAGAGTGCTAGAGGAAGCAACTATTCATTTGGAGGATCCCGTTCAGGGGGATGAATTTTCTGTTTCTACCTTGTAATTGTACATTAGTTAGTTTATTTTGTTTTTGTTTTTTATTTTTTTGTTTTGTTTTGGGTTTCTAACCATTTTGCAGGAAATAGCTTGAGGAGTTCATCATCATATCAGGTGCTTTCTTTCCTTTTCCCTTGTTCTTTCATTTCAAGACTTGTCTTTGATTCTCACATACATTTGTTTGAACATTGAGGACAATGTCAACTTTAAGTTGGGGGGAGTATTGATTGTTTGTTTGATTGTGTGATGAACTTTGTGTTGCTTCTTAGTTGATTTGTTGCTTCTTGTTGAGTAGTTTAGAAACCATTTGTTTTCATTTAAAAAAAAATCAGAAAATTGAGAAAAAGAAAAAAAAAATTGTTTGGTTTGCAATGATGTCTTTGATTTATGCTATATTCACATGCATCTTTGTTATCTTTGAGAATCTTGTTAAATTTTGAACTTTGGTTTGAAGTCATTAGTGAGTTTAAGCATATGATCACATGATTATTTGATTGAGATATTTGAACATGGCCATCTAGTGCTTGCTTTTAAGTATTAAGTGTTACACTTGTACATCTTAAACTAAGCACTAGCACACTAACATGTAATCTGTGGGAAATGAGATATGCATCCAATTGTTATTAAATTAAAAGTGGTTGACTTGTTAGTTGATTAGCCTTGGCATAAAGAAGAAAAAAAAAATGAAATAGCTAACCATGAGAGCCTACGTCAAAAGAGGTAAACAATTCACATGGTTGAGATATGAGTGACTAGTCTAGCTTCGTAGCCTTTTTGACTCGAGTAAGTAAACTCTTAGGGGTGTCTCTACACCTAGTGCCCTTTGAGCCAATTGGTTCGGGAGTCATTGGTCTAACACTTGATACATGGGTCAATTAAAAAACTTAATGAAGTTAGACATTACACAGTCCCCACAACAAAAAGAAAAGAAAAGAAAAAGCTTCTATGCCTTGGTTGATTATTCTAATGAAAATTCCATTGTCCTTCATGATTATATTGGAAAGATATTGAAGTCTCATAATTCTAAGTTAGTTCACTTCACATATCAAGGAACTTATGTAATTTTTAATGCTTAATTTTAAGTGATTGTGGCCTAGTTAGAATTTCTAAAGATTTGAAATTGAGGTTGACTTGTTTAAGCTTGCTAATGATTGAAAACCATTGTTTGTGTGACACTTTATTCTCATTTGATAGCATGATGTTGTATGTGTTTACTGTGAATCAAAACTGAGCATTTGATAGCGTTTGTGGGTATCACTTCTGGTAAACCCTCATGAGACTATAACTTGTCCACTAGGGACACCTAGGGGTTTAAAGGCTTATTGCATATGCTAAATGCAATCGAGAGTGTCAGCGAAAGTGGCTTTGTTAGTTTGTTTTCATTTGTATTTTATTGTTTTCATTGTTTTTAGTTTGCTAGGGACTAGCAAAATTCAGGTGGGGGGGTGTGATAAGTCATGAAAGATGATTTATTTACATGCATTTTGGAGAGATTCTATTGGGGTTGTGTTGCATTTCATGTCTAATTATACTTAAATGGACGTTTGTTGTTCAATTCATTGAATTACATGACTTATGCATTTAAGTGTATTAATTTAATCTCTTATATGTTAATTTGGGCTATGTTTGATTGTAAGCACAAGCTAGATCAGATTGGAGTTAGATATCACAATCTGGAAGGAGCAAAAGAGAAGAAAAGATCTGCAAATTAATATTTGAAAAGAAAAAGAAAAACAAAGCCTACAAGCCCACAAGGCCCACATGGCCACCAAAGCCCACAAGCTCACACTTTCCTTTCCTACCGCATCACACAAGATCAATACTCAAAGGAGCTTTAATGAAGTTCACGTGGGAGCCTTACTTTGGCAATGGATTGCACATCCTCAACACTTACCCGCATTACACAGGATCATTTGGAGCCTTAAGTTAATTTCTTTTGTAGCTTTACTTGTCGTGGATTGTATTGCATGCCCTTTTTTTTCTCCCGCGATGCACTAGATTATTTTTTCATTGGAGCCCTAAATGAAAGAAGCATGGATAGCAACTTGGCAGTAGCAGCCGCCTGGGAGTATTATTATTATTTTTTTAGCTAGTTTTCTCTCTAGTTTTTTCTCTAAAAATTATTTTCTCTAGTTTTCTTTTTTCTTAGCCATGATTGGCTAAGCCTCTTGCTAGGGCTAGGGGCTATATTTTCTCAATAACGGTATGAATACTTGTAGTCCCTTTTATTTTTAATGCTAAATTACAGTTGATTGTTAATTTATTGATTCTTAATTGATGTATGTTTTATTCCATACTTTCTATAAGTTCAATCATGTTTTTCTTGTGATTAAGGGGGAATATTGCATGGTTTTAATTAAGTATTGTGATTTATAAATGGAAAGGTCTTTCTAATTATTACTCTAGCCACTTTATTTTCTCCGGTAATATAAGGTATGTTTGGTGACTATTTTTTGTTTTTTGTTTTCTAAAACTTGTATTTGGGTGTTTTGAGAATTGTAATAAAAAATAATATTATAATAGATTTGAGAACAAAAATTTTGTTTGGTAGATGTTTTTCACATTATTTAGAGTATTGTTTTCATGTATTATTTTATTATTATTATTATTATTTTTTTACTATCAACACCAACTCGACCACAGCCACCGGCAACCACAGCTAGCCACCATTCACAGCAACACAACCACCGGCAACCACATCTTGACCCACTGCAACCACTCGGCCTCAGATCGGCGAAGCCCAGCACCACCGCGAAGCTTATTGCACCATGCGAAGCCCACGCACCACCGCGAGACCACCTCCAGATCTGCAAGACGACGCCGATCACCTGAAACCCATACCCACCGTAAACCCACAAAAATTCACCACAAACCCACCAAAAATCCACAACAAACCCACTGCAAACTCAACAAAAATCCAAGTTTATGGCTTCTGTCGCCGCAGCCCATTACGGCCTCGCCCCATCCGTCGCCGTCTTCGGCGATTTGAGGAAAGTCTGGGTGAAAGAGAGACTTGAGAGAGAGAGAGAAGTGTCCGAAAGAAAAAGAAAATATTATTATAATGAACAGTAAAAGTGAGAACAGAAAATGAAAAGAGAAAACAACAAAAAATTGTTCTCATTTTGGCCGAATTGAGTATCATTTAAACAGTAAAAATATTTGAATCCAAAAACTGAATATCGAAGCCAAACAAAAAAATTTCAACCGGGCCCACCATTTTCTGTATTCAAATACAGAAAACAGAATTTGAGTTAAAGAACCAAACATGCTCATAGTGTTCTTGAGTTTTATTAGTTCAACTATGTCAAGAGCTTTTTAAAAGGAAAATAATCAACTTGTAAACTGTTATTAGAACAAGATTTTTAACTGGGATTACAAGGAATCATACTGGTATAGAGAAACAACCCGAAACCCTAGTGCATTTTTACATATATTTCTTACAAATTCCCAAAACCAAATCCATTTTACTCTTTTTAAATATTGATTTACATTGTCTTTTGAAAACTCAACTCCCTGAGGATCGACAACCCCTTACACATTGTGCTACAAGCACCGTTTATTATTGAACGACATCAAATCACTGACTCTAAGTCTCTCACTCAATAGGAAAACAAACAAAACGATTAAAAAAAAAAAATTCACTTGACAGTTTTTAGTGCCGAGATAGAGAGAGAAAAAGAGACGAGAATAGAATAAAAGCACACACATCACTACATCAGTAACCAACTTTCAATTCCAAACTTAAATAAAAGAGAGAGAAATAGAGATAGAGATGAGAACAAAATACCAATCACCACTCACCAGTGTTGCAAATGACTAGACCTGGACGCAATGGCAGTTGGGACTTAGGACGTCGGGACTCAGCTGGGCAGCACTCTAGAGCAACTAAGGCCGAGCAAGTGCGGCCAGGGGACGGTGAGTCGACGAGTGAGGGGATGCTGGGAGTCAACTACGGCCTACGGTGTTTTCCTTTCCGTTATTAGGAACAACAAACCAAACGACACCCTCTTTTTGTCTCTCTCTATATTTTGACGACAATTGGTAAAGTAGATCTAGGTTTTTTTTTTTTTTTTTTTTTTTTTTTTTTTAAATATTAGAAGAAGATTATGGGCTGTGTGTGTTAATTTTTTGGGCTTAATACCAATTGGGCTGAACTATTTGGGTTAAGTGATTGATTAATTTTGATTGTTGATGTTATAATCTTGGGCTTATTTTTATTGATGATATTTGGGCTTTTTTTTTTTTTTTTACTTGAATTTTTTTTTATTATTATTACCTTAAAAAAAAAATTAGTGGGGTCAACTTATATAAATCCCCAAATTTTTTATACAACATATCTAGGTAAATTTTTTTTTTTTTTTAAATATCAGTGGGGTCAATTGTTCTCACTGAGTTGTACCTAGCCCCGCTCTTGGTTGAGACTTGGTCAGTTTCATTTGCATTCCCCAGATCCACATTCACATATATTCCACCATGCTGATACTGCTCATCAAGTTCCCCTTCCTCATGAATATTTGTTGGGTCTTCGGTAGAGGCAAAAGCTAATATACCAGTGGCAGTGGTCTTATTGAAGAGAGTTCCCAACTTATCTTAGTTATCACAACCCCTCTTTCTAAACTCCCTGGCTTTTGGGTTTGCCTACCAACAAGTAGTGTGAATATGGTGAGAGGGAAACACATGGCATACAGATTCTTAAACTACTTTCAAATGCTTGTTCAATTGAGATTTAACAATTATAAAACACTTATCGCCAACATATTTTGCCAAACTTCATCACTTGCGGTGACAATGTTGGTCACGAGGTTCCAACTCATCCCAGTGTGTTCAAGGAGTTGAGAAAATATACGATGCCTTGTTCGGAGCTTATTGAATTTTGTCTTGACTTGTTAATTATTAAAAGACCGCTTTCTACGAACATTGAGTCCAGTAACCAGTTTGTTCCAAATGTTCCTCTTAAAAACACCATCTTGCATGTTCCCTTTTATTCACTTCTCCATCATAAGATCTATAAACAACTTTTCCATTTGCGGAAGTCATAGTTTTGGTCTTCAACATCATTCAACTTGGTTCACAAACAATCTGCTTATTTTAGTTGGATGTGAAGGTAAAGAACACGGTCAACTCATATCTTTCCAAAAACATTATCCACAACCAAACCGGATCAAACATAGGCACAATTTTAGATCCGGAGAGAGAATGAGAAATACTTGGGGGTTTCGTTTACTCTAGAGGGTTGGAAGTGGCTTCGCCGGTCGGAGATGGGGAGCTTGACTGTGATTGGGGGCTGGAACCTCGGTCCGTGTCGCTCTCAGCCTCAACTTCAAATAGTTCACTGTGGGTTTGTGTGATTATGGACATTTTAATATATAGGAAAAGTGAGTTAGATGTGAATTAATGAGGAAGGTGAGATCGATTAATGAGAAATAATGGAGAGAGACGACGATAGCATAAAGGAAGCTGTGGATGGAGTAATGAGAAGTGATCTGGGGAGGTTGGGGTGTAAATTAGAAGAAGGTAGAGGAATTTTTGAACATGAGAGCTTTAGGAATGAGAGCTTCAGTAATGAGAATGAGAAATGCCCGTTGAGGGTGTCATTAAAAATGTGACTTTTATTACAAAATTTCCACCCATCTTTTGTGCAAATAATTGCAAAATTGCCACCGATCATTCTCAGTTCTCCTGAAAACACATATAACTTGTTCTTTAATTTGAGCATTTGAGTGTTGTTTGAACAGTAATTCTATTTGAATACAAAAGTTGAGAACAGCTGCCAAACAACCAAATTTGAACCCGAGCCCACCATTTTTTTGTATTCAAACACAAAATATTGGTTTTGAAACCAGTTACCAAACATGTTCATAATCCCGTTGGACACTAGCTGCCTTTTAGGTGAGAATACTGATATAAATAAATTTTCCTCGTAAGCTTGCTCACGTGTCTTGTTCCCATGCCATCATCTCCTTTAATTTTGTATTCTTGTGTGACAGATCTAGCTGTTGGCTAGCTCTTATAGTTAGCCAGCAATGAGTCCAGCAGTTGGTTACCCATTCTTTCTTCTTTCTTTTTCTCTTTTATTTGTTTTCTTCTCTTGGGTTGGGTTACCTTGGTTTTTCTTTGGGCTGGTGCTAGTCATGGGCCTCGCAACTGAACCAATTTGAATGACCCAAACAGCTTTCTTAAGAGAAAATTTTACTTCCTATGGCCCATTTCGTGTGGATAAAGTGGCCTTGGACTTAGAACGGAATCTTAAAAACCCTAATGGCGCACCCTTCATTAAAACACCCAATTGTACTTCATTACACCCACTCACGTGTCTTTAATGAATGCCCAATCTGGACTGTGAGATCTTGTGGACATTTCCTCTATATATGAGGGCATAAATGTAAATTGAGGTATGAATGTAGGTTGAGGATATCTAGTATGACAAGGGATAACATGCATCAACAAACCTAAAATCATAACATGCATCAACAAACCTAAAATCAAGCCAATAGTGGTCGTGGATTGTGTTGTCACAGAGGATATTCCCTGACACACAGTACCAAAGGATAGTTGTAAATACCCCATTTTGTACATACTACAACTTGAGTCCTCGGTCGCAACGACGAAGAAGCCTAATTTCTGTCAATATGACTAGCATTTTGTGTTAAACTCAATAAGTAACCATTCCTAACCAAAGCCCAAAGATCTAGTCCATCCACCAATCCATTTAGTGAATCCCTCACCAAACTGGCCTACACCACTTTAGACTGGCATACACCACTTTGAACCCGTGTATGCCATTTGAACATAAACCTAAATCACTCAATTTCCATATTTTTTATTTATTTTATTTTTTTTCTGATTTTGATTGATCCCTATTGATTTTAGGCAGCTAAGGCAACCAAACTCCATCCAAGGAACCCAAGTAGCCTCCATTTGCCTATAACTACTCATCAATGAGAATGAAAATTAAAGTAAATTGGGATTGAATGGTTTTTTTTAACGAGTATTAAAGTAAATTTATATGTTATATCGTCCAAATTTTGTTATAGTCAAGTGTCACAAAATAAAACCACTGGGAGGGGTAAGTGTCACAAAAATAAAACATAAGGTAGTTCATTGTTTTAATAGTAAAATACATGTATCATACCGTATATTACAAGTACATACGTATTTTTCAAACAACTCTCATTTACCATACGAAATAAAAAAACTCTGAAAAATACACATTTTCTATAATTAAACGTATAAAACATGTATTAAACATTTCCCATACTATACTTGTACAAAAACACTTCAATTTCACTAACTTCAATAATACATATAATTTTTATTTTTCAAATTTTATCATGATATATAACAATTAAATTATCAAAATCAATTCTTTTAGCTCCATGTTTTATTATTTATAATAAGCATCAACATTTTCATATTTTTATTAAAATCTTGATTTTTTTTATCCATTAGAATTTTTCTATAATTTGAATGATTAAATCTTATTCCATATACAATATGATATGTATGTTAGATTTTAAATAAATATAATCATTTTAAATTATAATAATATGAGATAATAAATATTTTTTTTTTTTTTTTTGCTAATTAAGTGAATGAACATTAAACATCATTTCTTTCATTTACTTATTTTATATTTCGCTTAAAAATACAAGTAAAAAAATTGAAAAAAGTTGAGTAAATATATTAAATTCTTAATTGGAATATATTAAATGAAATAACTTCATTTATATAGCTTTTTTTTTTATTTTTTTTATAAAATTATATTTTTTTTGATACGTGCTTTTTTATAAAATTATTTTAAGATAACATAATATATTAAATGAAATAATTTGATATATGTTCTGCTAATTCTACATTTATTTTTAGAGAAAAATCTGGTAATTCATACTATTAGTTATAGATTTAAAAAATATTTATTTGCAAATTTGGCCGATCAATTTTCCCTTCGGCTCGTTTCTCACACTCCCACTAGTTTCTGTTTTTCACCAAGCTCTCTCTCCAATTTTCAAATCTTCTTCTTGAAAGCTTTTTTCTGTGTCTCTCTGTAACATTTCGTCGTTGTTGTAGAAATGGCGAAGAAGTACGTGAGAGAGAACGTGCCGCTCTCACGTTTCGGCGTGCTGGTGGCGCAATTGGAGTCCATTGTTGCTTCCGCGGCCCAGCAGCCTCCGGATGCTCTTCTCTGCTTCGATCTCCTCTCCGATCTCATCTCCGCCATCGACGAAGAGCCCAAGGTCACTTTTCTCTTTTCTCTCTTCCTCAAAACCTTTTGTTATTTTTCAGATCTGTATGCATTCTTAGAATCAAACTGGAATTGCTTTGTTTCTAATATTGTGAGTTTTTTAGGGTTTCAAGCTATTACATTATAATTTAAGTACATCAATGGCACTGAAAACGAGTTTGAAAATTCAGTTTTAACATTTTGGATTTGAATTTTATAATTTGAAATAAAGCATTGGTTGTGTAATTGATTGATTGCTTGAACTTCTTGCTGCTGTGGCAAGAGAGACAGAGAGAGAAAGTGTGTGTGTGTGTGTGTGAGACTAGTTTGTTTGAATTTTGGTGTGAAATTTATTCATTGCAGGAGTCTATAATGTTGTGGCAAAGAAAATGTGAGGACGCGCTGTATTCTTTGCTCATTCTTGGTGCTCGACGGCCTGTGCGTCATTTGGCATCGGTGGCAATGGCGATGATTATATCTAAGGGAGATCCCATTTCGATATACTCCCGAGCGAGCAGTCTCCAAGGGTTTCTTTCTGATGGGAAGAAGAGCGAGCCTCAGAGAGTTGCTGGTTGGTCATAAACACTAAAAACTTGTTGTTAGATAGTGACACGTATACTTTAATTTGCCTTCGCATGCATTCCTTTGTTGATTGTTTTGAAATAAATATCCGCATTGGTAATCTTTTTTTTGATTGCACAAAATCAACATGTGCCTGCTGGAATCAATTTTGTTGGTTACACAAACTTTGGGTATGTGGATATAAATGGCCCGATTCAAGTATATCATGCACTGAGGTTATTGACACTTGCATGGGATGGGATTAGGGCTTTTAGAGCTCAAATCATGATACTCTTTATATTACCTTGTTCTTTTAAAAAACAAAATTGGGAAAAATACACTTGCATGAGTGATTTTTGTCCTTGAAGTTTAAAGTGATCGCTTTTAGTCATTAACAAACTTAAAATAATCTCTTTAGTCCTTAAAAAGCTTAAAGTGATTGATTTTTTTATTTATTTATTTATTTATTTTTTTATAATTATAAAGTAAGGAACCTTTTTGAAAAAGAGTTATTTGGACTCGTCTCTAGATAGTAAAACCTATGAGCAACTGACCCCACTCGCCAAAACTAGTTATTGGGTAATCCTGGGGCATTCACCCCTAATGGGCAAAGTAGTTTATGCTCATTCCTAAGAACAACAAGTGATCGATTTTACCCCTTAACAAACTTAAAGTGATCGCTTTTTGTCCCTATGGAGTGATGATGTGTCCGTTTTTAGTTTGACTACGTTATCTAAGGGACTAAAATCTATAACTCTAAACATCAAGGATTAAATTCGTTATTGGGATAAATTTTAGGGATCAACAGTATATTTAAGCCCAAAAAATTTGTTGGCATAAGTAATGATTATATTGAAAGGATAAAACTTTAGGTACAATTTCTTAAGTGCTGTACTTTAGGTTCTCTAATTAAATTCAATTATGTGGCCTTGAAAGTTGTCATTAAAATAGAAGAAAGTGCTTCGGCCATATGCCATCTAAGGAACAACACTTAAGGAATTGTACGTACTTATCAAAAAAAAACTTAAGGAACTGTACGTAAACTTTACCTTTATAAAGAAAGATTCGAAGGTGGTGTTTCCCTAATACACTAGCCTCCCTTTTGGGAGGGAGGGATATGTAAAGGAGTTGAATGAAATTGATCTTTATATAATATTTCATCTATTCCCTTTTTTGGGAGTTTAGTGGAAAGGAATGGAATGGCTATGAGGGAATGACCATTCCATTTCCTTCCCTCCTATGAAGGTAAATTATTGATTTTCATCCCTATCTTGAGAAAAGAAATGGAATAGGCTCTTGTTGTAGCTCAAACAATCTGCAGATTGATCGTTGGTTGGGAGTGGTCCTTGAGGGGCATAAATGTACAAGGAGCTACATTGCGTTATTTTGATGTTACTTTTATGATTGTTTACAAGAGGTTAGAATATATTTTGGTATTCTCTATCTTGTAATCTCTACTATATCTATTCTTTTCAATGTTGCTTATAGTGCATGTTTCTCTTGGGTATATATATATATATATAATATGAGCATTTTGTTTCTAAAAGGGCATCTGTGTCATATTTTTTCTAGGCATTATTTAAGCCTTCTCCCTGCTTCAAGGTTTTTTGTCTATTTAGGATTTTACCTAATCGGTCTATATTTTATCATTTTTTGATAATATCTCTTTCTAGGTGCTGCACAATGCCTAGGAGAATTATACAAGCATTTTGGGAGGCGAATTACTTCGGGTTTACTTGAAACGACTATTATTGCAACAAAACTTATCAAGTTTAATGAGGTATTCCATTCAATCTGCATCTCTATCAATATAATTTTGTTTTTTCTTTTGGTAAGAAACAAAACTCTCATTAAGAAAGGAATATGTTAAATATATTATTCTGTTAGATATGGTCCCAGTTTGCTCTCAGTTGTTATCCTGTAATAACTTTTCTGGGTACCCTGTTGGATTTTGAAAGTTAACACTTTGGTTGCAGCACGTAGGAATTTGGGCTTAGGGGAAGCTGCGGTATCTTAGAAATAATAGACTAGATATGATGTTATTGTTCTGGGTACCAGAAAGAAAGAGATGTTGAATGCTGAAATTCTAGTCATGCTAAAATGAATGTGGGGATACGGTTATCATGGGATCTTCACATTTTGTTGTGCCTTCAGTTATCAGCAGGGTGAGCTTTTGTTTTAGGGCCTTGGTAATATGGGTGTTTGATGTGTAGAGTTGGAGATGTTTTTGGCATTTTGGACGTGGAGGCTAGATGGGTGCCTAATGAGATTGATTTTCTTTTGAGGGTGGTGGATTTGTATTCTCCTAGGGCAGAGCTAGGTTTCAGGATGTTTGCTTTAGGGTCTTTTCCCACTTTTATACATTTTTGTAGCTTTAGTGCTTTTCTTTTGAAGGGTCCCTTATTCTTCCTATTTTTCTTCTCTGTACCTTTTCATCTCAACCAGAATGAAAGTGCAACAAAAAAAGAAAAGAAAGAAAAGAGAGAAATAAACTAGGGTATGGCAGGTGAAACAAGAAAAGTACAAAGGCTGGTACAACATATGAATTCCTAGAAATTCTCCTAAAGAAGCTTCTCTTTAGCTAAAATGCCAATGAGAGTATTGATTTATCTTTGTGTCCAAGAAAGCATATTCTGATTGGAAAAAAATAAAAACATTCTTCTTCTTCTTCTTCTTGTTTTCTGTCCTATGTCAATTTGTTTTTTGATAAGCCTATCCTATTTCAATATCTGAAAGGCAAAGCTGAACTTAAAGGAGATGAGGTTCTAAGAGAGGAAAATTTGTTTGAATAAATTTTTTTATTATCGCAGGCTATTGAAGTGTTATGCTACATGCATTTATATCCATAAAATCCATACATGTAATTTTGCCTTTAGGTCTGAGTATTCTTTCTATAATTTTTAGGATATTTTTTGTTGGTGACAAGGCTGATACATTTTTCTTACTTAATTTTGTATTTTGTTTTTGATAAGTAATAAGAATATTTTATTTATTTATTTATTTTTGATTAGTAAATAAGAAATTTTATTGCAAAAGAGTGCAAGTAGCAAAGCTCAAATATAGTAGATAAGAGAACTACCCATTCTTGTTGAACTACCCATACCTGCCATGAGTATTATTTTGCTTTCAACACGAGAGCGAGAGTAGAGTGAGACACGAGAGCGAGTGAGACACGAGAGTGCACTGCCACTCATGGCAGCGAGTCAGAGTGAGGTTGGCCGCAAACGCAGTTTCCGTATCGAGGCAAAGAGGTTCGACATCGAGTGGGAGGGGCGAGGGGCCTCTCAAATAAAGTTTTCCGAAAGTGGTAAACACCATCAGTGTACAGTCCTTATGGGCAAGGGTGGAGCACGGTGGTTGGGTCGCTGTCTTGCGGAAAACATCACTCGAGAAAAGGAAAGAGCCTTTGTGCATACTTTCCTCGAGAACGGGAAAACGTATGTGAACCGTAGAGAGAGTAATAGTTTTGGGAGATTCATAGACGTGACAGAGTGTGGCAGGGGCGGACGTAGGGGTCGAATAGTAATACCAGAGGGACAGAAATAGAATGGATGGCGAGGTTTTCTAAAGGAACTTCAATTGTTGTTGGATCCTGAGCAAAAAGATAAACTTGGTGGAAGCAAGGTGGTGGAGTGGGTTAAAACGCAGGGCAACCGTGGAGAGAAATCGTATGCGGCCACAGTCGTTGAGGGTGGCTTGAAACAATCAGCGAAAATAGTAGAGAAAGATAATCCGAGAATGGAGAGAGACACGGCAAAGCAGTCGGTGGTGGCCACCGCCGTAACGTCGAACGGGAAAGGCAAGAAAGAAAGATCTGCTGAAATCCCACAACTTGTGCCACCAATCAAGGAAAGATTTCCGTTACGATTTTTCCCAAACGCAGCACCAAGACGTGATAATAGGGAGTTTGGGAAAGGATTGACTATCACCTTGAAGGATAATGGTCAACGAGTTGTTTCTAGATATGGTTCTGCCCAAAATGCCACAAAGACTAATGGATTGATTCATGTGGGGATAAGGAAGGATCTAGAGACCGGGGTTGGGCTTACTAATAAGAGAGGCACGTGGGTTCCACGTAAGAGGGAGTTTGGGCCTTTGCAAGGAAGTGGGCACAACACTAAGGAGAGCCCAGGCCAGTCAACATCCCTGGAGACCATTTCAAACTCTTCAGTGGGTTCACGTAATAGGCCCACTTTCGAAGTGGGTGAGACATCGGCTGAAGGTAGTATTGGTGCTTAAAGTTGGCCCAAAGCCACAAGTGCAAATCCAACCCATTCCGGACATAAACTTGAGCTCCATGAAGTCAACGGTTCTAGAGTGTTCTTCTGCTCTAGTCACTGAAGCATACAGCACAAGTGAAAAGCTTCGAGCATCTACCAGTCCTTCGAACCGGCAAACTCTGGGCAGTAAATGGTTTATACAATTACGAAATGGGGGTAGGGTGGAGATTATGGGTCTTGAACACTCTCCATGGGATTTTGTCCGAAGTGATCATGACGTAGTGCTTGGGCGTTGGTGGTCGGAGATGATCGAGCTCCGTTCTGTTTTCCCGATGGAGACTGAGGAGGACCTGGGGGTCTTGTGTGGTGAAAATCATGAAAATCAAGAGTGGTCAGTGGTGGTAGTGGACGATGGCGCTAGTGCTCTGGCGATTGAACCATTGGCGGTGGACTGGTCGATGACGGAACAGGTGACGGCAGATATTCCACGGTTAGTCAACTCGAAGAATGGTCCAGAGCAACCTTCGGACTGGGTCATGGGGCAGTTGAAAAAGGTTGGTAAAGCGTTGGGGGATTCGTATGAAGGAAATGAGGAGGTGGTTTTGAAGATGCTCCAGAATATTGAAGCTCGAAAGATTCAGAAGGGTACTACTGGACACGGGTCAAAACGCAAGAGACAATCAGTTTCCAAAGGTCAGAGGGAATTACGTGGTCTCATCAGTACTATCAATTACGAACCCAGGACTCCTGAGAGTCAGAGGTTACCAAGGGATAGGGCTTTGTTGATTGCTCAATGAATTTGAAAATTATTTCTTGGAATGTGAGAGGTTTGAACGACAGTGATAAACGTCTTCGTGTGAGAAATCTCCTCAGGTTGTGGAAAGCAGACTTGATTTGCTTACAGGAAACTAAATTGGGGCATTTTGATAGGAAGATGATCAGAAGTCTTTGGGGAAGTCCGCATGTTGATTGGATTAGTTTGGGGTCTAATGGGGCCTCTGGTGGGATTCTCTTAATGTGGGATAAGAGGGTGCTGGAGAAAATAGATGAGGCTCATGGTTATTATTCTCTATCTTGTAAATTCCGTAATGTCTCCAGTCAATTTGAATGGGTCTTTACAGGGGTTTATGGCCCTAATTTAGACAGAGAAAGGGGTATTCTCTGGGAGGAGCTGGCTGGAATAGTTAGCTGGTGGGAAGTTCCTTGGTGTATTGGAGGGGACTTCAATGTGGTTAGATTCCCCAGTGAAAAATCTGGTGTGGCGGCTTTCACTGCGTCTATGCATGATTTTTCCGATTTCATTACAGAGTTTGGCTTATTGGACAATCCTCTTGAAGGGGGGAGATTTACGTGGTCCAATAACAGGGAGTTTGTGTCAATGTCTCGGATTGACCGTTTCTTATTCTCTTCTGCTTGGGCAGATCACTTTGGCCTGGTTACCCAACGGAGACTTCCTCGAGTGTTGTCGGACCACTTTCCAATTCTTTTAGATTGTGGTCGGATTATTGGAGGAAAACGCCCCTTTCGGTTTGAAAAGATGTGGTTAAAGGCAGATGGTTTTGTGGATAGGGTGCGTGGTTGGTGGAACTCATATTCTTTTTCTGGTACAGCAAGTTTCATAATGGCAAACAAGTTAAAGGCTTTAAAGGCTGATTTGAAGAAGTGGAATTCTCAAGAGTTTGGCAATGTGACGGTAAAGTTGCAAGGGTGTGCTTCATGATATTCAGAGATTGGAAGGGATTGCTGAAAATAGAGCTTTAACTGAGGAGGAAAAAGTCGAGAAGTCAAACTTGAGCATTGAATGGGAAAAGTTGTCCTTACTGGAGGAAATTAGTTGGAGACAAAAATCCAGAGTTACTTGGTTAAAGGAGGGTGATAAAAACACTAAGTACTTCCATAGTGTGGCCAATTCGCATCGTCGAAATAATTCAATCCGTCAGATCTCTATTGATGGAGAGCTCTCTTCAAACCAAGATAGTATTAAGGCTCACATATGCTCTTTCTATCGGAATTTATATAAGGAAGAATACTATTGCAGACCTTTGCTGGATGGCCTAAACTTTAGTGCTATTCAAGGAGAAGATGCTACTTGGCTCGAGCGTCCTTTTGAGGAGGATGAGGTCACTTTGGTGGTCCGAAACATGAATGGAGATAAGTCCCCTGGCCCTGATGGCTTTCCTATGTCTTTTTTTCATGCTTGTTGGCAGGTGGTTAAGGGTGATATTATGGCTGTCTTTGCTGAGTTTCATGCTACAGGTTCTCTGGAACGGAGTCTGAATGTTACTTTTCTCACCCTCATTCCGAAAAAAGCAAATGCTGATGAGGTAAAAGATTTTCGGCCTATTAGCTTGCTGGGCAGTATGTACAAAATTGTGGCGAAAGTTCTAGCTAGTAGGTTAAGTATGGTATTGCTGGGGCAGCTGGTGTCCTCCCCTCAAAATGCTTTTGTGAAGGGGAGACAAATTACTGATTCGGTGCTAATTGCGAATGAGATCTTGGATAGTCGTCTCAAGGACAAGTTATCAGGTGTCATATGTAAATTAGATATAGAGAAGGCGTATGACCATGTCAATTGGCACTTCCTCTTATATTTGCTGGATCGGTGTGGTTTCCCAGGAAAATGGTGCCAATGGATTTACTATTGTATTTCTACTGTGCGGTTTTCTATCCTTATTAATGGAAGCCCGGAAGGTTTCTTTGGGAGTACCCGTGGGATTCGCCAAGGTGATCCCTTATCCCCTCTTCTCTTTGTGCTTATTATGGAGGCTCTTAGTAGGATGATGAATAAGGCTGTTGAGGAAGGTTTATTATCAGGTTTCCAGGTTGGTGCTTTGGGTAGGGATGTGCTGTGCATTTCACATTTATTATTTGCGGATGATACTCTGATTTTTTCTGATGCCAACCCGGAGCATATTCTCCATCTTCGGTTCTTATTCACATGGTTCGAAGCAATTTCAGGATTGAAAATAAATTTGTCAAAGTCGGAAATGGTGCCAGTGGGCCAAGTTCTGAATATTGACGTGTTGGCTGATATTTTGGGCTGTAACATCACTCATTTACCTATGAGTTATTTAGGCCTTCCGTTGGGCGCTAAGTTTAAATCCAAACAAATCTGGGATCCCATTTTGGAGAAGATGGAAAGAAAATTAGCTGGGTGGCAGCGTATGTATCTTTCTAAAGGGGGGCGAGTTACGTTGATTAAGAGTACCTTATCGAGCTTGCCTACATATTTTTTGTCTCTTTTTCCCATCCCTGTTTCGGTGGCAGCTCGGATTGATACTATTCAGAGAAACTTTCTATGGGGAGGCATGGGGGAGGGGAAGAAGTTTCATCTGATGAACTGGAGTCAGGTTTGCCAGCCATTACATTTAGGTGGGTTGGGGATTCGCAATGTGAGGCTGTTCAATAAAGCCCTGTTGGGAAAGTGGTTATGGCGGTTCGGAAATGAAAGGGAGACTCTCTGGAGACAGGTTATTCATTCTAAATATGGGAGTTTGCCAGGAGGTTGGGCTTCAGCCACAATTCCAGGACCTTATGGTGTTGGTCTTTGGAAAATATTAGGAAGGATTGGGTTCATTTTGCTCGATACCTGAGATTTGAGGTGGGGGATGGGACTCGTGTTAAGTTTTGGACTGATCCATGGTGTGAGAGTGGTCCTCTAAAGGAGGCGTTCCCTGAGTTGTACAATATTTCTCGAGATAAGGAGGCTTGGGTTGCAGATCATCTTGTTTATCAGAATGAAGTGGTGTCATGGTGTTTGAACTTCATTCGGCCAGCTCATGATTGGGAGTTGGAGATGATATCTTCGTTTATGGATGTGTTATACCATAGTAGTGTGAAGGGTTGGGGTCCGGATAAGGTGTGGTGGCAAAGGGATAGTGGTAAAGGATTCCAAGTAAAGTTTTATTACAAAGCTTTGCTTCCTTCTAGTGGTATTTCGGTTCCTTGGAAGATTATGTGGAAGACCAAAGTCCCCCCCAGGGTGAGGTTCTTTGTGTGGACTGCAGCAATGGACAGAATTCTAACTGTGCAGAACCTTAGAAGACGCCATGTGATGGTGATTGATTGGTGCTATATGTGTAAAGCAAGTGGTGAATCCACGGATCATCTGCTTCTACATTGCCCCATTGTTTATGATCTTTGGAGTTGTATATTCAGTCTTTTTGGTGTGCAATGGGTTATGCCTAAAGGGGTGCTGGAGCTCCTAGCTTGTTGGGGGGAAGGCAGGGGTAAATCTAAGATTCAGGATCTTTGGAATTCAATCCCTCATGGTATCTTTTGGGTGTTATGGTGGGAGCGTAATACAAGAGCTTTTGAGGGCAAGGAACGAAGTGTGTTGGAGCTTAAGTGGTTCCTTATTCGAACCTTGATGGAGTGGTCTAATGCCGCAGGCCCTAGCTCTTTTTCTTCTATTTATGAGTTTTTAGACTTTTGTGTGCTGTAACTCTTTGCCTTGTTCTAAGTACACTTCCTGTGTACCTAGTTCATTGCCTTTTTTGATGAAATAAATTTTTATTACTTATCAAAAAAAGAAATTTTATTGCAAAAGAGAAAAGAAAAATGTACACAGGAAGTGTACATAACAGAAAAATACAGCTCAAGCAATACAAGAATCTAGAATATCGAAAACAGAAGAGAAAGACACTACTCTAGTGGCCTTAGACCAGTCCATAAGAGTTCAAAGAACCGTCCCTTTAACTTCTATCAGATTTCGCTCCGTCCCCTCAAAACTTCTAGGATTTCTCTCCCACCAAAGACACCAAAACACGCAAAGAGGGACCATGTCCCACAACTTCCGAATCCTGACGCTATGGTAGCTATCCCCCCAGCAAGATAAGAGATCTAGAACCCCACCTGGCATCACCCATTGGATGCTGAAGATGTTAAAGATGAAAAGCCAAACCTCCCTTGCAGCCGAGTAGTGCATTAGCAGATGAGAGATAGACTCACCACTTTCCGTACACATGCAACACCAATCAAGCACAATAACATGCCATCTCCTCAAATTATCAATGTTGAGAATATGCCCCAAAGCAGCAGCCCAAACAAAGAATGCCACACGCGGAGGGGCACCAGTTTTCCAAATCCTCTTCCAAGGACCTAAAAGGCCAGCAGTAGGTAGAAGAATGTTATAATAATTCTTCACCTGGAAACCATCTTTTGAATGCCCCTTCCAACACATTCTATCCTCCCCATGACCTTTAGTTGAGCTCGAATAAAGCAACTCCAAGAAGGAAGATACAGCTTCGAGCTCCCAATCTTGAGCATGGCGAGTGAAATTCAGATTCCAAATCACACCCCCATTTTGATAGCGAATATGATCCAGTACAAGAGCCTCCTTATTCCTTGCTATGTAAAATAACTCAGGAAATCCATCCTTGAGGTTGCAAGTGCCACACCAGATATTGGTCCAAAACCTGGTCTTGGAACCATCACTTCAAAATGCAAATGTCTAGCAAAGTGCCCCCAATCTTTTCTAATATGCTTCCAAAGGCTGACCCCATAAGGCCCATGTACCTCTCTAGTGGTCCAATCACCATGCGAATTACCAAATTTGGAGAAAATAAGCTTTCTCCAAAATGCATCCGCCTCATTCCCATATCTCCAAAACCATTTCCCCAACAAAGCTCTGTTAAATAATCTTAGATTTTGAAAACCAAGACCACCAGACTTGAGAGGCTGACACACCTGATTCCAATTAACCAGATGAAATTTCTTTCCTTCACCTATTCCGTCCCACAGAAAATCCCTCTGAATTTTGTCAATACGAAGGGCCACCGACTTAGGAATAGGAAAAAGAGAAAGATAATGAGTTGGAAGACTAGAGAGAGTGCTCTTGATCAAAGTAACCCGATCTCCCTTAGAGAGATACATATGTTGCCAGCTAGACAACTTCCTTTCCATCTTTTCCATAATAGGATTCCATATAGATTTGGACTTGAAATTCGCTCTCAGTGGAAGACTCAAGTAACTCATTGGAAGCTGAACTGTTTTGCAGCCCAATATAGCCGCCAAGTTGTCCAAATCAGGCATAGTACCCACTGGAGCCATTTCAATTAATCTTCAGCCCGGAAATAGCCTCAAACCAAGTGAATAAGAGGTGCAAATTAAAAATGTGGGCAGGATTTGCATCAGAAAAAATTAGAGTATCATCCGCGAATAAGGGGTGAGACACATGAATCAAATCAGTATCCCTAGAACCCACCTGGAAACCTGAAAGGAAGCCACTTGCAACAGCTTTAGACATCATTCTGCTCAATTCCTTCATAATAATCACAAATAAAAGAGGGGACAGAGAATCTCCTTAACGAAGACCACGAGAGCTCCCAAAAAAACCTTCCAGGCCTCCATTTATAAGAATTGAAAAACGAACAGTAGAAATGCAATAAGAAATCCACCTTTGCCACTTCAGAGAAAATCCACATCTTTCCAGCAAATAAAGGACAAAATTCCAGTTCACATGATTATATTCCTTTTCCACGTCTAACTTACAGATTACCCCCGGATGATCTTCTTTCAACCTAGTATCGAGACATTCGTTCGCTACTAATACCCAATCTGTAATTTGACGACCTTAAAAAAAAGCATTTTGAGAAGGGGAAATAACCGCAGCTAATACCATGCTCAACTGATTGGCTAAAACCTTCGCCAAAATTTTATACACGCTACCCACCAAACTTATTGGTCGGAAGTCCTTAACCTCAACTGCATTAGTCTTCTTTGGGATAAGCGATAGAAAAGTAGCATTTAGACTTCGGAGAAAGGAACCATACTCATGAAACTCAGAAAAGACAGCCAACAGATCTCCCTTCAAAATAGGCTACCAAGCATGATAGAAAGTCATGGGGAAACCATCCGGACCAGGAGTTTTGTCACCATTCATGTTGCTTACCACTTTATAGATTTATTCCTCCTCAAACGGTCTTTCTAATCGGGAGGCCTCCTTCGGAGATATTGAAGAAAATGATAAACCATCCCGAAACGGTCTACAGGTGGTATCCTCAATATATAAGTGCTGATAGAATCCCGAAATCTCAGCCTTTATAGCCTCTTGGTCTGTTGTGAGGACGCCATTGATGGATAAGTGACGAATAGAATTGTGACGTCTATGGGAGTTGGCAACCTTATGGAAATACTTGGTGTTTTTATCTCCCTCCTTCAACCATGTCACTCGAGATTTTTGACGCCAACAAATTTCCTCCAAATAGATATTCGTCTCAAGATCATTGATCAAACGAATTCTCTCAGTTTTCTCAACTTCAGATAAAACCCTCCTTTCACCAGAAGTCTCCAACTCATGCAACGAATGTAACAGCTTTTGATGTTTAAAATGAACATTGCCAAACTCATTAACATTCCACTGCTTTAAATCCATCTTTAAAACTTTTAACTTACTGGCTAAAATATGGCTTGGAGAGCCTGGGAATGAATACGAAGTCCACCATTCCCTAACCCGGTCTACAAATCCGTCCACCTTAAGCCACATATTTTCAAACCGAAAAGAGCTTTTACCACCAACTATTTGACCACAATCCAAACGAATAGGAAAATGGTTAGATAACAACCAAGGCAATCGCTGCTGATTAACAAGTCCAAAATGATTAGCCCAATCTGGAGAAAATAAAAGCCTATCAATCCTAGACATTGCTGGAATCTCCCGATTATTAGACCATGTGAACAAACCTCCTTCCAGGGAAATATCCATCAATCCAAATTCAGATATGAAATTAGAAAACTCATGCATAGCATAATTGAAAGACGCCATACCAGATTTCTCACTTGGGAAGCGAACAATGTTGAAATCACCCCCAATACAACTAGGAGCATCCCACCAGCTTAACAAATCTACCAATTCCTCCCAAAGCATACCCCTATCACTGTCCAAATTAGGACCATAAGAGAGGCAATTTTAGCATCACGTTGTGTGCAACAAGCAAAGAGAGTAGGGAACCGATCTTGCAGAGGGAGATCCCCACACCACTTATCTTGCCAAAATCGGATCTTGTACCCCAAACCAACCACGAACTTAATGTGCCGAGAATATTCCTCCCAACCCATCATAACACCCTTCCAAAGACCACATCCATGTGCCCCTCGGACACTTTTGGACCACCATCCACCAAATTCTACCCCAAATTTTTGAACATCAACATGATGCCAAAGTCTATCTTCCTCAATTCCAAAACGTCAAATCCATTTACCCAGTAAGGCATGATTGAAGGGAACCAGATTCTGCACCCCTAACCCTCCCCTCTCGTTCGGAATGCACTCCTGATCTCATCCCACTAGATATTGTTTGAATTCATCCCCCATACCTCCCTAAAGGAAATTCCTCTGTAATTTCTCTATCTGCTGTGCCACACTGCGGGGAATAATGAATAAGGAAAGGAAATAAGTTGGAAGGCTCGAAAGTGTACTCTTAAGTAATGTCAACCTAACCCCTTTTGACAAATATTTTTTCTTCCAACTTGACAACCTTCGTTGAATCTTTTCAAGGATGGGAGTCCACACCGCAAGGGCTTTGAAAGAAGCCCCCAAAGGCATGCCAAGATACATCAACGGCAAAGTACAAATGCGACAACAAAGAATATTAGTTAAGTACAAGATATTCTCCACCTCTCCTACCAGGACCATTTCACTCTTAGACATATTCACTCGTAGACACCGCCACCTCAAAACAAGCCAATACCATCCGGATATGTAAGAGCTGTTTCGGATTAGCATCACAAAAAAGGACAGTGTCATTCCAATAACAAATGAATGCGTAACCCATCATTAGAGGTCGTACCTGCAGTCTAGCCGCGAATAATACCCTCCTCCATTTTCCTCAACATCCTACTAAGCACCTCCATGACCACAATAAACAATAATGGAGAAAGGGGGTCACCCTGCCGTAAACCCCTCGAATTACTAAAGAAACCAGATGGAGAGCCATTAATGAGAACTGAGAAATGAATTGAAGAAATACAGGTTCTAATCCAGCCCCGCCACTTACCCCTGAAGCCCATCCTATCCAGAAGATACATTAGGCACTCCTAGTTGACATAATCATATGCCTTCTCAATGTCCAACCTACAAATAACTTCAGAATGCGACTCTTCATCTGATTGTCCAAGAATTCATTGGCAATTAAGACAGAATCTAAAATCTGTCTCCCACCCACAAAAGCATTATGGGAATCCAATATAAGGGTATCCAAGACCACCTTCAACCGTTTAGCCAGAACCTTTGCCAATAATTTATACATACTCCCAGTAAGATTGATAGGACGAAAATCTCGAATATTAGAAGCATTCCGCTTCTTAGGGATTAAGGCTATGAATGAAGCATTTAAAGACTTCTCAAACTTACCATGAGAATGCACCTCATCAAAGAAACCCATGATGTCTTTCTCAATTATTAGCTTACACTTCTGAACAAATGCCATAGTGAAGCCATCTGGACTCTGGACTTTATCCCCTTGGAGATTGTTGACCACTTGAAGAATCTCCTCCTTCTTAAACCGCCGCTCCAACAAATTATTATCAATTGCATGTATCATATCAAAGTCTAACCCATCCACTATGGGTCTCCAAGCCTCCTCTTCATGGTACAATGTTTAATAGGATTGTACCACTTTTCTCGCATCTCCATATCCTACTCATACACAACTCCCACTGACTCTACTCATTCCATATAATTACATTGTCTATTGGAGTTCGCCATTTTGTAGAAAAACTTCATGTTATTATCCCCCTCCTTATGCCATAAAGCACATGACTTCTGACGCCAAGATATCTCCTCAAGATGAGCCAATTTCTCCAGCTCAACCTTATAAGTTATAACCTAAGTTGCACGGGTACGGATATGGTATCGTACCCGATACGGGTACGGCTATGGGGATACATTATTTTTTTAAAAACATATGTGGGTTACAATGGATATTGGATATTAGGTACAATACGGATACGAGTATCAAGTGCGATACGGGTATGGGTACGTGAGCCAAAATGGAGTACCCGTGCAACCTAGGTTATAACCCTCTCTCTGCTAACGCTCTACTTAAGAAAGCCCACACAAACTCTCCTTCTCATCTAACAAAGTTAGATCACCCAACAAAAGCTTCTTCTTGGAGCCCACATCCCTAAAGACTTGTTTATTCCAAACTTTGAGGTCCTCCTTAAGGGCCTTTAGCTTTCTGGCTAGCACAAAACTTGGAGTACCACTAAAGGAATAGCTAGACCACCACCCTCAAAACTCTATCCACAAAGCCCTCCTCCTTCAACCACATATTTTCATACTTCAAATGAACACTTCCCTCTCGCCATACCCTCCCATTTCCAACAAAATAGGATGATGGTCTGAAATCGGCCGCAGAAGTAACTTCTGAGTAACATTTGGATAATACTCCTCAATCCAATGAAACCATACCCTATCAATCCTTGACATGGACGGGATTGCTGCTCCATTACAGTGCTGAAGCAGAATATCGTTCAATGACTCATACTGCTTGTGAGCTTACCTGATTGAGAATTATTTTACAAGAGTTTGGAATTTCGGAACAAGGTCCAACACCTCTCTACTGTGACAGCCAGACCGCTATTCATATTGCTAGTAACCAAGTCTTCCAAGCACATTGAAGTTGATTGTCATTTCATTCGTTCTAAGGTGGAATCAAAGACATTGTTATTCATTTTGTACCTTCCGGTAGCCAACTAGCATACATCTTCACTATTAGCAAGCTTTGGAGTTATTGATATCTACTCTCTACCTTGAGGGGTAGTGTTAGTATATAATGTCAATATTTGTATAGCTTAATTATAAGAGTTAGTTATGTAGATTAATAGTGAATAGCTTGATTGTAGGAACTAATTAGTTTCCTTATTTAGTTAATCTATATATTGAGGCCTCATTGAGAGAAGAATACGTTGAAAATATTCTCCCAAATTATTCTACACTAATAAAAGAACATATTGAACTCACAGAAAATAAAAACTAAGATACTTAGGATCTCTTAGAATTTTTTTGACTCAACTAAATTATTAAAATGCCCTTAATTCGCAGAAATTGATGAAATTTCAGATTTGCCGAAATTGATCATAACTAATAAAATAAAAACTGTTTTAACTTTAGGATATATATAACTAGATCTTTAAAACAACAACTTTTACACTACGTTGGATTTTTTATTTTATTTTCTTTTTCTTTATGGTGTTTAGCATGCTGGAAAATGCAAGTCAACAGCAAATGTTTTCTGTGGTCAGCCCAATAGAGAAATGTTATCTAGCTTCTTTTCAAGTTTACAACCAAACCCAGGGAAACAAATAAGTTTTCCGGAAAATGTTTTCCAGAAAATGAGACATTTTCCAGAAAACATTTTCTGTCAAAACAAACGGAGCATTACTTCAATTTGTGAAGTGGTAACAAGTCAATCTTCCATGGGTGCATCACTGTGGCAATCTCTAGGTGCTTAACTAGGCTAATGATCAGAAAACTGAAGTATGGTTATTGAGTTATATAATTACCTTTGATGTTGCTTTTCATTTACTTTGTTGTTTAAATTCTAGTTTGCATTCCTTAAATCTCAGGAGTTTGTAAGACAAGAGGCTCTACATATGCTTCAAAATGCTTTGGAAGGCTCTGGTGGTAGTGCTGCTTCTTCAGCCTATACTGAAGCATATCGCCTAATCATGCGATTTGCCATTGGGGATAAGTCATTTGTTGTTAGAATAGCGGCAGCAAGATGTCTTAAGGCATTTGCCAACATTGGAGGGCCTGGTTTAGGCTTGGGTGAACTTGATAATTCAGCCTCTTATTGTGTCAAGGCAGGTTCTACTTTGTGACATTTTCCTGATTATTTTTTTTAGTAATTAATATGTCAAATCTTTGAGATTCTGTTGTCATAATTTTCAATTTAATCTTTTGACTGCTACTCTTTGTAGGCACTAGACGATCCTGTTTCATCTGTTCGGGATGCATTTGCTGAAGCTTTGGGCTCCTTGCTTGCTCTTGGAATGAATCCTGAGGCACAGGTATGATATGTTGTTTTCTGAGACATTTTCTCTTTGATACCTCTGTCTCACAGTTTGTTTTTCTTACTAGGTTCAACCAAGGGGAAAGGGTCCTTTTCCTCCAGCAAAGAAATTAGAAGGTGGTTTGCAGAAGCATTTAGCATTGCCCTTTGCAAAAGGTAATCCTGCTGATGCAGTGTCATAATGGGCCTAGTAATCTCCAAGTAACAATTTATGTGGCGGTGTTTGGAAGTTTAAGATTTTTTTGAGAATTTGATTTAGTCAACGAGTCTTTTATTGAAAATAAAGTAGTATTTATAAATTACGTTAATGTATGTCTAGTAAGTTGTGTTAGTTTTGTCTATTGTGTTTTGAATAGTTTGGAAGTTGCATTAATTGTTATGGGGTTGTTGGTATGTCTATATATGTAGAAGGATGCGGGAGTCTAAACCAAGTCATTTGTATTGTTTCTCTTGATTAGTATTGTTCTTGTTGAGCATAGCTCCCCTTTATCTATCTTATGGTTTGAGAGTGGCTCCCATATTATCTCTCTCCTTTTCTTGTTGTGCCTCTAAATTTTCTAATTCTTATTTCCTTCCTCTTCCACCCGCATCACCTGCCCAAATCATGATTGCTTTTCTATGAGTTTAATGACATCTTTGTTAACTTGTGTAGATAGTGCTCTTGAACGTTAGTTGTTTCTTATACAATTTTTGGGATGGTGGGCAGAGGAAGTTTACAACTTTACATTAATTGAAAAAGATATTTGATTAAAGGTATTTGATTAATTAATGGGCCTAATTTCTTCATGCAGAACATGTCAAAGATATTTGATTAAAGGTAAAACTTAGGTACAGTTCTTTAGGTCAAGTACATTAGGTTTTTAGTTGAATTCAAATATATTAAATTTAAATATTCTTGGAAAAGATAATATTGTTTGTCTTTCATTGGTTAATGCAACCATGTGTTTGAATTCAATTGGGGAACCTAATATACCTAACCTAAGGAACTGTACCTAAGTTTTACCCTTTGATTATAATATTTCAATACATTAGATCTCTCTTTATTAGGTGATCCTGTTGTATACTTCCTATGTACATGGGCTTTCGCCTCTTTGATGCAATAAATTTTTTGAATATATATATATAAAAGACAATTTCAATACATTAAATCATATGTTTTAAGTTCTATATGTTTAATAACTATAAGTAGAATTTGGCGCCTCACGCCTCAGGCGATACAAGGCATTTGCTCCTTAAAATCACCTTTCACATGTGGCTACTTTGGCTGTTTCTTTGTGTATTTTGTGGATTATTTGGCGAGAAAGGAATAGTAGAATCTTTGATGGTGTAGAACCCCCATTCACATCAGTAAACAGTTTTTGTTACGTTTGTATGATTGGATGATTGCATTATGTAACATCCCTATTGGACCTTTTCTGGATTTCTTAGATTCTTTTTTACACCTCAGATTGTAATTTTAAACTACTTGTTTCACGGATTATATATTTTTTTAATAAATAATAAAGCTTTATTGAAGATAGCAAAAGGTGACTTGTAGTACACAAGAGATGTACTAGAAAGGGAAAAACATTAAGGATAACAACTATCAACAAAATTAGCCTTTACTTATTAAAAAAAAAATATTTTCATCTATTGAAAAATGATTTCTTTACATTTTAGAGAAAAAAAAGATTTTTTTTTTTGGGGTGGGGGTAATGGACCTAATCCTGTACAAGTGTGTAAGTTGTTTTACGTATAAAAAAAGATGTTTCTTGTGAGTGCATTGCTTGTAAATCAACAACAATTTTTATTTTGTTTTGTTTATTGGATAAATTTAGTGCATACTTTCTGCTTAACCTGTCAGAGGTGAATGCTCTGGATTACCCAGCAACGGGTTCTGATGGGTGGGATCAGTTGCTTGTAGGTTTTACTGCTTCTTTAGAAAGATTCCCTATATTATATAAAACATAATTAGTGCATACTTCTTGGCATTCAACTGTTTCTCACGTAATTTTTAACTTGCAGCAATTGGAGCTCGCTCTAAGGATATACGAGTTGGCCTAACCTTGTCTTGGGTATTCTTTTTACAGGTATATTGTGACGATAAACCCCAACACATCCCCCCCCCCCCCCCCCCACAAATAAAGGTTCCCCAATGTCTTATTCTTTTTCTTTTTTTTTTCCTTGCGGTTGAGAAGGTTGCATTTTGAGTTGAGTTTTCTTGTACTAACTTTGCAGTAAGCACAGATAACTATTCCACCTTTTTTGCACCTGTTTCTTATATTGCATTGAGATTCGAATAGATTGTCATTCAGTTGTTCAAAAGAGGACCTTATTTTAATGGTCAAGCTGTTTCATTCTAGTGTAATATTAGACTAATGTATGTGACAGTTCTCTATGTTTATAAGGTTTATAATGGTAATCCTGTATCCCCATCTGCATCAGCATCACTTTACTCACCCCCTGTGGAAGATGATAACCTTTGCCCAACATTACCAGGGCTTCCTCTACCTCGCCAGCCAGCGAAACCTCTCCGTCCTTGGTTGCTTCCATTGCCAGAGTGATCAACCTCCATCCCCATGGATTGTTAATAGCAGCATTGCTTTGTTTTAATGCAGCTCTCAGCTTCTTAATTTCTTCCATGAAGGACTTTTCTTAAAGATCTGCAAAGGTCTTGAGTTTAGCTAACTCATCCTTTGGATTCTCAGTGTTTTCATTCCCAACACTTGCACCAACACCATTAGGTTGGCCTGGGTTTTCACAATTCACTGATTGTTCTATAATATGTCAACTTTAGAACACAGATCCATGAAGAAGTTAATGGTCAGAAAAAAAAAATGGAATTCACAATGGAACTACACAAAAACTCAAAGAGAAAAAAGAAAAAAGAAAAAAGAAATAAAAGCTGGAAATTCTAGAGAGAGAGAAGCCATGAGAACTCTACCCCATCTAATCCCACTTATACTGGAAATGCATTACTCTGGCTTGAAAATAGCACATGGTTTTTTTTTTGGCTAAAAAAAAAAACACATAGTTTTTGTTCAGTTTGTGGCCATATCTAAATTTGCTGTTTGTGTCAGATTAATTATGGGGTAATAATTAATAATGTTTACCTTGTTATTTGGGTAATAATGTTTCTTTCTGCTTTGCAGGCTATTCGTCTGA
The DNA here is from genome assembly GCA_907173295.1 of Fagus sylvatica. Classification (NCBI taxonomy): domain Eukaryota; kingdom Viridiplantae; phylum Streptophyta; class Magnoliopsida; order Fagales; family Fagaceae; genus Fagus; species Fagus sylvatica. The sequence continues at coordinate 37,096,965 of OU015762.1, forward strand.
AGTATCTGCATCCAGACAGTGAGCTTCAAAACTTTGCTATGGAGGTTATGGACATGCTTCGTGCTGATACTTCTGTTGATGCCCATGCATTGGTATTTTCCAAACAAATTGGCACCTTTAGACTTGTTTTTACATTCTTCTCAAGTATATATGAAAAAGAAAAGAAAAGAAAAGAAAAAGACTATTTAACTTTGTTTGGCACTCTTATATTGTTTAGTGCTGGAAAAAAGTAAGCAAATCAGGAAATGAATTGAATATGTACTGACTTGTGGATTACCCTTGTTCATTGCTGTTAATTTTTCTTATTCATAAAAAAAATATATATAAAAAAAAAATTGTTAATTTTTCTTATGCAACGTAGGTGTTTGGTGTTTTGTCTTTCACTTTCAGTCCAATTAATGGTAAATTTTTTATCATTGAGTCATGCACTCATGTGGTGCCTTGTAGAAAACCGTTTGTAGGAAAGACTTGTCATTAGAGAACCATGAAGCAGTATGCTGCACGTTTATAAGTAACATGTCCAAGATTTTGCTGATATATTGAACTTTCATGTAGGAAAAATAAATAAGATCAAGACTAATTTGCCTTATAAAATCTTTGTATTGGAGTTAAAACTTCTTACATGAGTTTGAATGGTAGGTTGCCAGTGCTGCCATTGATGCATAAAATCTGACCTTTTTCACACACACACACACACACACATATATATATTGGTTTACTTGAGAATGTCTCCATGGAGCATTTTCAGATCTGCTAGAATTGGAAAGGATTGGCCACCAGAGTTTATCAGGTTCTATGTTACTTCTCTATATGCAGCACACGGATTAATTATTATTGTTACGTTTAAACTTAATTCTTGTAAATTGTAAAAGTGCCTATTAATTTTTATAACCTGAGTCTACAATGACTAGTATAAGTGATTATAATGGCTCCCTTGGTTGCTTTCTTATAATCAAGAAGCTAAGTGATGCTTTACAACCAAGCCACTAACCAATTTGTTTCATGAATAATGGTTTACTGAAGGCATGTGTTCTCTACATCCTTCGGGTTGGCATAACTGATCAGATGACGGAACCTACTCAAAGGAGCTTTTTGGTTTTTCTTGGAAAGCAGGTTTGTTAAAGTGAATCAATTAAGTCTTCAATTTTTGAAGTATTTTTTGGGGTATCTGTAATGGAGAAAATTTGCTCTTTATACTTTGCAGCTTCAGTCTCCTGATGCCAGTCCTTCCATGAAAATTTCTGCTTTGCGTACTTTGTCATATACCCTGAAAACACTGGGAGAGGTCAGGCATGACTATCATGTGATTTTATTTAGTTCTCTGGTCCTTATTTAGCTTGTTTTGCACGGATTTAGAGATACAATTTCTGTTGATCATCCTCTTTTTCCCGCCTACCGCTCTAACGCTCCTTTAGTAGACTGCGAGGGGAGGAGCACCATGCTTGACATACTTTAAATTACTTTTTCTTAAAGAAATTGTTATCATTATTTTTCTATAAATAAGCACAACATTAGAGTGATGTGTGACAATGCATCTAAATGTTAAGGTCAGCAGAAAAAATGTATAGTGTTTTGGTGTTGATAAAGTATATGCTTTAACACCATAGAGAGTAGAAAGTCTGGTGTTATATTACCACTGATTAGTTGGTGCTTGATCTGTCTGTTTGCAGGTTCCATTTGAATTCAAGGAAGTTCTTGATAACACGGTTATGGCAGCAGTATCTCATCCTTCACAACTTGTAATTTCTTGATTTCATTTTCTTTGACATTAGAAGCTTAATAGGGACTGCTCAGAGATCTCTCATTTTATTTCTGTCAAACTTGTTTGGATTTATTTAGCTGCCAATACTTGTTCATACTGCTTATCGTTTGTTTGGGATGATGAGAGAGAGATGATTAAAAGTTCAACTTTGTTTTGCAACTATAGTCTTAATAGATGCTCCCATCCTTCGCCTCTGTCATGATTTTTTTGTTCCGAATCGTAAAATTGAAAGCAAAGATTCAGCAAACTTCTGAAAGTCAATGATTGTGGATAGTATTGTGGGGTCAGGCTGGAAGATTTCTTATGTTGGCATGTTGACAAACAGAATTATGAGAAAGGCAGTGTTTAATCCTTTGGTAAGGTTTATACTGTTATTTTAAATGAGTAGGGTTGTGCGTATAAGCCAAATATCGCTTTGCCACTTTTTTATATGGTAAGGCCACTGGGTTGTGTGTTTAATCTGATATGGAGTATTTGAAGGGAGAGGAATGCATGCATGTTTGAAGGAAGTGAACTTGGTAGTGCCGTTCAAGTCTTTGTTCGTACAGTCCTTGCATGAAAAGGAGATGGCTGCCTGCACTTCTTTTTCAGCAGATGTTTTTTGAGAATTTATAGATAAGCTGAACTTTATATGTTAACTGATAAATTACCGATTGTCTTTCAATTATGTGTACCTACTTCCTTTCCTTGAGCTAATCCTTTCGTTGTTGTCATTGGTTTACATGTTTGCTGCAACTTCTCATTTAGTCATTATAAAAAGTGGAAATATTTGGGGGTCAGGAGTGTCAATGCGTATTGCCCTTTAACTACAATGTTCATTTTTTAATGAAGAGGGCGAACCTTTTGACTCTCCATAATATTTCTTGCTGGTTTAATAGATATTTTTCTTTAATATATTTTTCCTTCATTTCTCAATTGACTAAATTCATTACTTAAAAAAAAAATTGTCTTTCTCTGCCCCCTCCCGTGTTTCATATTTCCTTTTTTTTTTTTTTTTTTCCTTCATGTTATTTCTTCTGTTACTGTTTCCTCAGGTTCAACTGGGAATGAATTATGTAATGAGTTGGATTTTTTTTTTTTCTCTTTTGGATTGATTTGCCATTGGCATTAAATCATATTTTACTTAAGGTGGCAATGTTCTAAGTTCTAACTCATCTGATTGCTCATTGATCTCAGTTTGTTGAATATTAAATACATTTATGGTTAGGTACGCGTTGAGGCTGCTTTGGCATTGCGTGCATTGGCTGAGGTTGATCCCACCTGTGTTGGCGGTTTGATTTCTTATGGGGTGACCACGCTAAATGCTTTGAGAGAGAATGTTTCTTTTGAAAAGGTAAAGTTAATAAATTATATGGGAAACCTTTTGGTCTTGCTACAAATTTTATTAACTCATTTGCTTTTTTATCCTTGTTTTGATTATATTTATGGACTCAGCTAATTAGACTATAAAAAGTGAAGTTATTTGGTTTCTTTTAGTTCTATTCCTTTTTTTCTTTCAAAACTTTTTTATTTTATTTTTTATATTAGTCATAATGCCTTATCAAATTTACCCACTTTTGATTAGTTTTGCACTAAGAAACATGGACACGACAAGATACGGGACATGGCGACACAACAATTTTTGATAACTTAGGACACAACACGTTGGGGATACAACAATTAACTAATATATATCTTTAGGTATAGTTTATTAATTGTTTGGCATTTTAATGTTTATTTTAAGTTTTCAGAATAATTAACAACGATTAAAATCTTTTAAAACATATCTAAATAATTTTTTTCTCCTAATACACTGTGGAGCATGCAGGAGTGTTCCCGAAGTATCTGTGTCCAATATGGACATGGTGAAGATTTTGGACTATCCGTGCTTCTTAGGTTTTTCAGCATTTAATTTGTAATTTTGCCTAATGATGTTCCCTTTGATGGTGGAATATTTTTAATCTGTTCCTGATCCTAACAGTGTTTCTGACTCCTATTAGTGGCTTTTCATTGGAATGCTGCTTGGTAATCGTATTCTCGTATTTTTTCTATTATTATTTTAGATGAGTAAGTAAATAATTTATCAAAAATTGCGAAAAAGGGATGCAACCCTGTTAGGATCATTTGTTGTATTGCTACTCAAGTATTAGCATAGGGCTTTAATTGTGGTAAATGGCCTTGTACCATGTGCATGTGCATGGCTTGGCTTGTATTTGAAACTAACTGTTCGATAAGTCCTAGGTTTAGTGTAACTAAATAGTCAACAAGCACATGGCTTAGTAACTGCCTAGCCTTGCTAGTAGCCATGCTGGCAGTTATTTAGAAGGCTGTTAGAGCCATTCTTGGCCTAACTAGTTTAGGGCAGCCTTGTATAAATAAGGCAGCCAGCCTTGTAATCAGTCATTGATGAATGGATAATGTTCCTTAGTTCCTTCTCTCTCTAAATTCTCCCTAATCTCTTCTCTTTCTCAAGGAGGCCTAGCTCCCTTGAAGTAGCTATTATTCCTAAACACAAATAAGTTCCTAACAAACCCTAGTAGACAGGAGGTAGTTTTTTCTTCTATGAATGGATTTTGAACCATGTGGTTGCTGCTGTGATGTTGCTCTCAGTTGTTTGTTCTAGCTGAATTCAGTTAAAGAGATGTTGCCATTTTTGCTGTCTGAAACTGGGTGTGGGATATATATCAGTTTAATTGTAACTACTATGGTCTTTCAAACCGGTGGCCAGTATGAACTAGGGAGGGGAACCTTTGTTCTCAAAATTGTCGGATACAAAATTTTTATTTATTTTTATAACAAAAATTCTTTCTCAAGCAATTATCTTGGGAGATGCAATCACATGTAGAAATGGGGTGTAGTATTGGTTAAATGACAGTGTGTTCATATTGAATTCCATGACTAGCAATATCATACTAAATAGCTAACTCATTTATGAAGTTTGGTTAAATTCCCCACCGCAATTGACATCCTGTTGAAACTTTCACAAATGAGCTACCTGCCTACCTTTCTGTCTTGCAGGTCTAACTTGAAACCGATTAGGTTTGCATTGCAGCGTCAAAGATAATATGCTGATAGAAAAGTAGTTGAATTTAAATGTCTTATGGAATTAGTGGTATTCCATTTATAACTGAACATGGCGTTTTGGGTTCCTTTTCTGTATGGATTTCTGTTGAGTTGAATTTAGCTGTTAGTTTTGGTATTGACTCAGGCTGTGCTTGGAACTGGAAACTAGAGTTGAATTATGTAACTTAATTAGCTCTAGCTCAAATGACACCTCCTCTTGTAAGAGTACGGTAGAGGGTGACATCATGGGTTCAGGACCCATCAAGTACATGTGCAACATACCAATAAAAAAGAAAGTGGTTAGTCTTCTTGGTTGGTCCACTACCTAGAATAAGTTAGGAATTTTATTTTGTATCTACTATGTCTTGTGTTCATTTGTTTTGGTTAATGGTTCTTCTGCTAGGCTAATACAGGTTTCAAAATAGGATGGCCTCTCTCGCTCCCCCACCCCAACCCCAAACCTCCCCTCCCCTTCAGCCTAGCTATCACCTTACCCACCACAGCTTCTGGCTTACCCTTTCCCATTTATCCCATCCCACCCCCACTGGTCACAACCTCAAACTTTCCCCCACCCCACCCAATGGTTCTTCTGCTGTTTTCTTCAATAGTTCCAGAGGATTGCGGCAGGGGGATCTGCTTTCCCCTCCCTTGTTTTTGTTGATGATGGAGATTTTGAGTTGGATGCTAAAGGAAATGGAGGTTGGAGGCTTTATTCGCGGATTTCATGTGGGTTCAGGTGGGGTGGATGGTTTGGCTATTTCGCATCTGTTGTTTGCTGATGAGTGATGACACTATACTGTTTTATGATGCAGATCCTGAGCAACTTATGTATATTAGATTAGTTTTAACTTGTTTTGAAGCAGTGTCAGGGCTTAAAGTGAATATGTCTAAGAGTGAGATGTGCTTGTTGGGGAGGTGCCAAATATGATGGTAATGGTAGACATTTTATGTTTTCGGGCAAAGGAATTGCCTATGAATTATCTCGGAATGCCTTTGGGATTATCTTTCAAATCTCTGTCAGTGTAGAATCCTATTATTGAAAAGATGGAACGTATGTGTGGTTGTAGTGGGGAGTCGGGGACCATCTCCTCTTGCATTGTTTCATGGCAGGAGTTTTGTGTTTCAATCCTTTGGGGGTTGAGTGGGTTGTATCCGAGCTAGTGGTGGAGTTATTATTTGGCTGCTAATAGTTTAGGGAAATTTTCTTTTTGATATTTGTGTAGAATTATTTAGCTGAATATTTTTTGTGTATTAAATATATGGATTACTATCACAACTGACTAAGGAAACTATTCAATCACGCTAATCACACAATCAATTAACATAATTAACTCCTATAATCAAGCTATACAAATATGACAGATATACTAACAACACTCCCCCTCAAGTTGGAGAGTAGATATCAATAACTCCCAGCTTGCTGCAAATAGAGTCAATGGCATTCTTCGGTAGAGCTTTAGTGAAGATGTCTGCTAGTTGGCTCCCAAGGTACAAAGGGAGTAACGATGTCTTTGGATTCCACTTTAGAACAAATGAAATGACAATCAACTTCGATGTGTTTGGTTCTTTCGTGGAAGACTAGATTACTAGCAATATGAACAGCTGCTTGGTTGTCATAGTCAAGAGGTGTTTGACCTTGTACCAAAAGTCCAAATTCTTGTAGAATAGTTCTCAACCAGGTTAGTTCACAAGTGGTATGAGCCATGGCACAATACTCTTCTTTAGCGCTAGAGCGTGCCACAACTGATTGTTTCTTACTTCTCCAAGTGACTAGATTACCACATATGAAAGTGCAATAACCAGTAGTAGATTTTTGATCTGAAGGTGACCCTGTCTAGTCAGCGTTCGTGTATCCTTTAATACAGAGATGTTCTGATGATCGATAGAAGAGACCACGACCTAGAGCATTTTTGAGATACTTTTCATATGAGGAACTCGAGGACTGGTCATAAATTGGCTCACAATGTTAGCTGCATAAGAAATATCTGGCCGAGTGATGGTTAGATAAATAAGTTTATCCACAAGTCTACGATTGGTGTCTGGGTCATCAATAAAGTTACCCTCATTTGGCATCAATTTTAGATTGGGTTCCATGGGTTTAGCAACAGGTTTGGAGTCAAGATAACTTGTGTCTTTCAGAATATCGAAGGTATTTTTACTTTGAGATAAGCTTATGTGTGCTTTTGATTTGGAAACCTCAATATCAAGAAAATAACGAAGCTTACACAAGTCTTTAGTGAGAAAGCTCAAGTTGAGATGATTGATCAAGATCCGGATGCCTTCCTTGTCACTCCCAGT
>OU015762.1:37104166-37165758 GCA_907173295.1 Fagus sylvatica
ATCATTAAATACGGTTAGTATTAAATTAGGCAATTCCATTACAATTGTTCTTTTATTTTAACCAATTAGAATCATATCTGACACATGTTCTAAACTTTGTATACAAATATACGTTAGTTTTATGTATACTATTTGATTATAGTTTACATTTAAATAATTTAGATTGAATATCATATTGATTAATTACATGATATAAATGCTTATTCATTTATTCACACAAAATAATAATAATAATAATAATAATAATAATAAAAGGGGGAATGTATACATATATTTTATATCATATTTCATATAGTCAATTTTTATTCCTATTGCAAGTTTACATTTGAATAATTTAGATTGAATATATTATTTCTTATCAAAACATTGCATGATATAAATGCTTACTTACTTAATTGTTAATATTGTTACATCTTCCCTATAGATAATGTCGAACCTTACAAAACTTGAATTCGTTGCCCTTGATATTTCGGGCAAGAATTACTTATCATGGATCCTTGATGCTGAGATCCACTTGGAGGCAATGAACCTTGGAGATACTATAAAAGATGGCAACCAAGCATCCCCACAAAATCGCGCAAAAGCAATGATTTTTATTCGCCATCATCTCCATGAGGAATTAAAAACTGAGTACCTTACAGTAAAAGATCCTCTGATTCTATGGAATAACTTAAAGGAGAGATACGAGCACCAAAAAACCGTAATCCTCCCTAAAGCTCGTTATGATTGGATGCACCTAAGGTTGCAAGATTTTAAAAGTGTGAGTGAATATAATTCTGCACTTTTTAAAATCAGCTCACAATTAAAATTATGTGGGGAAAAGATCACTGATGAAGACATGTTAGAAAAAACGTACACTACATTTCATGCCTCGAATGTGCTCCTGCAGCAGCAATATCGAGAGCGTAAGTTCACAAAATATTCTGAACTAATATCTTGTCTTCTAGTGGCTGAACAAAATAATGAGCTTTTGCTGAAAAATCACCAGTCTCGCCCGACCGGTTCAACACCATTCCCTGAAGTGAATGGAACCTCATTTGATAATAATAGAGGATATAATGGTCGTGGGCGTGGACATGGTAGGAAACGAGGGGGACGTACTCAAAATACTCCAAGAAAGAATACCACACCTTACCACCGAAAGGGGAATTACAATGAAACAAAACAACATGGAAATGGACAAGGTTTACAAAATAAACCCCCAAAAACCCATGAAGAAAAATGTCTTAGGTGTGGTATGAAAGGTCATTGGCAACGTACATGTCGTATGCCTAAACATTTAGTAGACCTATACCAAGCCTCTATAAAAGAAAAAGGGAAAGGAATTGAAATGAATTTCGCTCATCACAGTGATCCAGAAGATCACATGGGTTATTCTGATATCCCAAATAAAGTGGACATTACCCATCTGGATGTCTCTGATTTCTTTGAGGATGCTAACGGAAAAATTGATCATTTGATTGGTGATGGAAATGTTCATACCAATTAGCATATTTCCTTTCCAACATACTATCGCTTTGTTTTAGTATGTTATCTTGTTATGCTTTATTTTACTCTTAAAATAATAAAGTTTAATTTATATTTTTCATATATGTAGAGGCATGAGTCTTATTGATGGATTTAATTCCAAGATGATGGGTGAAGACTTTTGTCTAGCAGACAGTGCAACAACGCACACAATCCTTAAAGATAAAAAATATTTTCAACAATTATCCTTAAGCAAAGCTTATGTCAATACCATATCAGGTTCTTCGAACCTAATTGAAGGCTCCGGAAGAGCAAATATCATGTTACCAAAGGGAACAAAACTTTATATTGACGATGCTTTGTACTCTTCTAAATCTAGAAGGAATTTACTCAGCTTTAAGGATATACGTCATAATGGTTATCATATTGAAACCAACAATAAAGGCAGTGAAGAATATCTTTATATTACTTCAATGGTTTCAGGTCAGAAACTTATATTAGAAAAACTGTCTATTTTCTCTTCTGGGTTATATTATACCACTATGAGAACAATTGAAACAAATGTTATAGTGCACCAGAAGTGCTCTGACCCAAATATATTTATGCTTTGGCATAATCGTCTTGGGCATCCGGGGTCAATAATGATGCGTCGAATCATTGAGAATTCTCATGGGCATCCCTTAAAGAACCAAAAGATTCTTTCACCAAGTGACTATCCTTGTAGTGCCTGTTCTCAAGGTAAACTAATCATCAAACCATCTCTTTCAAAGATTGCTGTTGAATCCCCATCTTTCTTAGAAAGAATACAAGGTGATATTTGTGGACCTATACACCCACCATGTGGGCCATTCAGGTATTTTATGGTTTTAATAGATGCATCAACTAGATGGTCACATGTTTGTCTACTTTCTACTAGGAATGTTGCATTTGCTAGACTCCTTGCTCAAATAATTAGGTTACGGGCACAATTTCCTGACTACCCAATTAAGAAAATCCGTCTAGATAATGCAGGAGAGTATACATCTCAAGCATTTGATAACTATTGCATGTCAATCGGGATTGATGTTGAATATCCAGTTGCTCATACCCATACTCAAAATGGTTTAGCTGAATCATTTATTAAAAGACTTCAAATGATTGCTCGTCCTTTACTTATGAAAACAAAACTACCTATTTCTGCTTGGGGACATGCCATATTACATGCTGCATCATTAGTTCGCATTAGACCAACTGCTTACCATAAATACTCACCATTACAACTTGTTTTTGGTCAACAACCAAATATTTTTCACTTTCGCATTTTTGGTTGTGCTGTATATGTTCCTATTTCACCCCCACAACGCACTAAAATGGGCCCCCAACGTAGACTTGGTATTTATGTTGGTTTTGATTCTCCGTCAATCATTAGATATCTTGAACCCTTAACTGGTGACATTTTTAAGGCACGTTTTGATGATTGTCACTTCAATGAAACAATCTTCCCACCATTAGGGGGAGAAAAGTCGTTGCCTGAAGCACGACGAGAAATCACTTGGAATGTTTCGACATTATCCCATCTTGATCCTCGTACAAATCAAAGTGAACTGGAAGTTCAGAGGATTATTCATTTGCAAGGTATTGCAAATCAATTACCGGATGTATTCACTGACAGTAAGAAAATAGTGAAATCTCACATCCCAGCTGCTAACAATCCAGCACGGATTGAAGTCCCTGAAGGACAATTGATTAATATAGCAGCAAATGAATCTAAGACACGCCTAAAGCGTGGAAGACCTGTCGGTGCTAAAGACAAAATTCCCCGGAAGAGGAAAATACAAGAAAAACAAGTTGCAGCCCCTGAAGAGGCTATACCCATGAAACAGGCAACAAACATAATTAATCTATCCAAAAATTGTGCACACAAATCTCCTGAAAATGAACCTCCTGAAGAGGGAACTCCTGAAGAGTTATCCCCAGAAGAGGAGCAGGTACCTGAAAATGATGAGATCTCAATACATTATGTAAGTACAGGAGAAATATGGGATAGAAATAAAATTGTTGTCGACAACATATTTTCATTTAAAGTTGCTCTTGACATTACCAGAAGTAATGATCATGAAATTGAACCACAAACTGTCGAACAATGTCGACGTAGAAATGATTGGCCAAAGTGGAAAGAAGCAATTCAGGCAGAACTAAACTCACTATTAAAACGTGAAGTATTTGGACCTATAGTCCAAACACCTGAAGGTGTAATGCCTGTTGGATATAAGTGGGTATTTGTACGAAAGCGTAATGAGAAAAATGAAATCATAAGGTACAAAGCGCGACTTGTGGCACAAGGTTTCTCGCAGAGACCTGGCATTGATTATGAAGAAACATATTCTCCTGTAATGGATGCAATTACATTTAGATTTTTGATTAGCTTGGTAGTTACAGAAAATTTAGATATGCGTTTAATGGATGTTGTTACAGCATATCTGTATGGGTCATTGGATAATGATATATACATGAAAATCCCTGAAGGATATAAAATGCCTGAAGCATATAATTCAAAATCCCGAAACATGTATTCTATCAAGCTACAAAGATCTTTATATGGCTTAAAGCAATCCGGTCGCATGTGGTACAATCGACTCAGTGAGTATCTATTGAAAGAAGGATTTGAGAATAATCCTATTTGTCCATGCGTTTTTATTAAAAAATCAGAATCCGGATTTGCTATTGTTGCGGTGTATGTTGACGATTTAAATCTTGTGGGAACTCCTGAAGAGCTCACAAAAACCGCTGATTACTTAAAGAATGAGTTTGAGATGAAGGATCTCGGTAAAACAAAATTTTGTCTTGGCTTACAAATTGAACACCTTCCAGATGGTATTCTTATTCATCAGTCAACATACACAGAGAAAGTCCTGAAGCACTTTCACATGGATAAAGCTCATCCTTTGAGCACTCCAATGGTTGTTCGATCACTTGATGTCAAGAAAGATCCTTTTCGCCCTCAAGAAGTTGGTGAAGAAACTCTTGGTCCTGAAGTACCATACCTCAGTGCAATTGGTGCTTTGATGTACCTTGCAAATTGCACACGACCTGACATAGCTTTTTCGGTCAATTTACTGGCAAGGTATAGTTCCGCACCAACTTTGAGACATTGGAATGGGGTTAAGCATGTATTGCGTTACCTCCGTGGAACGACTGACATGAGATTATTTTATCCAAATAAATCAAATCCACAGTTAGTTGGATATGCGGATGCTGGTTATCTTTCTGATCCACACAAAGGCCGATCACAAACAGGGTATTTGTTTACTTGTGGCGACACTGCTATTTCATGGAGATCTGTTAAGCAAACTATATCTGCCACCTCCTCAAATCATTCAGAGATTATCGCAATTCATGAAGCAAGTCGTGAATGCGTTTGGCTAAGATCGGTAATTCAACATATTCGAGAAAAGTGTGGATTATCCTCAATCAAAGATAACCCGACAATACTATATGAAGACAATGCTGCTTGTATCACTCAAATCAGAGGAGGCTATATTAAAGGTGATAGAATCAAGCATATTTCACCAAAATTCTTTTATACACATGAGCTCCAGAAGAGCGGTGACATTAATGTTAAGCAGATACGATCAAGTGAAAATTTGGCAGATATATTCACTAAGTCATTACCAACTACAACATTCAAGAAGATAGTTCACAACATTGGTATGCGTCGACTTAAGGATCTTCTAATTTTGAACAATTGAAACTCTATTCATTCATGAGGGGGAGTAAAATTTTCTGAAGGATATGTGCTGATTGTACTCTTTTTCCTTCGCTAAGGTTTTTTCCCACAGGGTTTTCCTTTGCAAGGTTTTAATGAGGCAATCCTAAGGCACTCAAAGAGACACAAGAATACTGTACTCTTTTTCCTTCGCCATTGGTTTTTTTCCCATTGGGTTTTTACGTGGCAAGGTTTTAATGAGGCATATTCTTAGTAAATGGTCATCCAAGGGGGAGTGTTATGAAATATTAATTGTGACGTTAGTTCATATTTATTAAAGACGTTAGTTCATATTTATTAAAGATTGTCTTTATAGCCTTAATGCTTAAGAAGTAACTCCACACACTTTGAAGGTTATATATACATATGTAATCTCCTTTGTAAATACGAACAAAACCATTACATATACAATTAGTTATATACATCATGTGGATGACCACTTAAAGATATATTCTCATCATCATATTATTTTCTTTATTTTATAACAGAGTAAATATATTAAATTCTTAATTGGAATATATTAAATGAAATAACTTCATTTATATAGCTTTTTTTTTTATTTTTTTTATAAAATTATATTTTTTTTGATACGTGCTTTTTTATAAAATTATTTTAAGATAACATAATATATTAAATGAAATAATTTGATATATGTTCTGCTAATTCTACATTTATTTTTAGAGAAAAATCTGGTAATTCATACTATTAGTTATAGATTTAAAAAATATTTATTTGCAAATTTGGCCGATCAATTTTCCCTTCGGCTCGTTTCTCACACTCCCACTAGTTTCTGTTTTTCACCAAGCTCTCTCTCCAATTTTCAAATCTTCTTCTTGAAAGCTTTTTTCTGTGTCTCTCTGTAACATTTCGTCGTTGTTGTAGAAATGGCGAAGAAGTACGTGAGAGAGAACGTGCCGCTCTCACGTTTCGGCGTGCTGGTGGCGCAATTGGAGTCCATTGTTGCTTCCGCGGCCCAGCAGCCTCCGGATGCTCTTCTCTGCTTCGATCTCCTCTCCGATCTCATCTCCGCCATCGACGAAGAGCCCAAGGTCACTTTTCTCTTTTCTCTCTTCCTCAAAACCTTTTGTTATTTTTCAGATCTGTATGCATTCTTAGAATCAAACTCGAATTGCTTTGTTTCTAATATTGTGAGTTTTTTAGGGTTTCAAGCTATTACATTATAATTTAAGTACATCAATGGCACTGAAAACGAGTTTGAAAATTCAGTTTTAACATTTTGGATTTGAATTTTATAATTTGAAATAAAGCATTGGTTGTGTAATTGATTGATTGCTTGAACTTCTTGCTGCTGTGGCAAGAGAGACAGAGAGAGAAAGTGTGTGTGTGTGTGTGAGACTAGTTTTGTTTGAATTTTGGTGTGAAATTTATTCATTGCAGGAGTCTATAATGTTGTGGCAAAGAAAATGTGAGGACGCGCTGTATTCTTTGCTCATTCTTGGTGCTCGACGGCCTGTGCGTCATTTGGCATCGGTGGCAATGGCGATGATTATATCTAAGGGAGATCCCATTTCGATATACTCCCGAGCGAGCAGTCTCCAAGGGTTTCTTTCTGATGGGAAGAAGAGCGAGCCTCAGAGAGTTGCTGGTTGGTCATAAACACTAAAAACTTGTTGTTAGATAGTGACACGTATACTTTAATTTGCCTTCGCATGCATTCCTTTGTTGATTGTTTTGAAATAAATATCCCATTGGTAATCTTTTTTTTGATTGCACAAAATCAACATGTGCCTGCTGGAATCAATTTTGTTGGTTACACAAACTTTGGGTATGTGGATATAAATGGCCCGATTCAAGTATATCATGCACTGAGGTTATTGACACTTGCATGGGATGGGATTAGGGCTTTTAGAGCTCAATCATGATACTCTTTATATTACCTTGTTCTTTTAAAAAACAAAATTGGGAAAAATACACTTGCATGAGTGATTTTTGTCCTTGAAGTTTAAAGTGATCGCTTTTAGTCATTAACAAACTTAAAATAATCTCTTTAGTCCTTAAAAAGCTTAAAGTGATTGATTTTTTTATTTATTTATTTATTTATTTTTTTATAATTATAAAGTAAGGAACCTTTTTGAAAAAGAGTTATTTGGACTCGTCTCTAGATAGTAAAACCTATGAGCAACTGACCCCACTCGCCAAAACTAGTTATTGGGTAATCCTGGGGCATTCACCCCTAATGGGCAAAGTAGTTTATGCTCATTCCTAAGAACAACAAGTGATCGATTTTACCCCTTAACAAACTTAAAGTGATCGCTTTTTGTCCCTATGGAGTGATGATGTGTCCGTTTTTAGTTTGACTACGTTATCTAAGGGACTAAAATCTATAACTCTAAACATCAAGGATTAAATTCGTTATTGGGATAAATTTTAGGGATCAACAGTATATTTAAGCCCAAAAAATTTGTTGGCATAAGTAATGATTATATTGAAAGGATAAAACTTTAGGTACAATTTCTTAAGTGCTGTACTTTAGGTTCTCTAATTAAATTCAATTATGTGGCCTTGAAAGTTGTCATTAAAATAGAAGAAAGTGCTTCGGCCATATGCCATCTAAGGAACAACACTTAAGGAATTGTACGTACTTATCAAAAAAAAACTTAAGGAACTGTACGTAAACTTTACCTTTATAAAGAAAGATTCGAAGGTGGTTGTTTCCCTAATACACTAGCCTCCCTTTTGGGAGGGAGGGATATGTAAAGGAGTTGAATGAAATTGATCTTTATATAATATTTCATCTATTCCCTTTTTTGGGAGTTTAGTGGAAAGGAATGGAATGGCTATGAGGGAATGACCATTCCATTTCCTTCCCTCCTATGAAGGTAAATTATTGATTTTCATCCCTATCTTGAGAAAAGAAATGGAATAGGCTCTTGTTGTAGCTCAAACAATCTGCAGATTGATCGTTGGTTGGGAGTGGTCCTTGAGGGGCATAAATGTACAAGGAGCTACATTGCGTTATTTTGATGTTACTTTTATGATTGTTTACAAGAGGTTAGAATATATTTTGGTATTCTCTATCTTGTAATCTCTACTATATCTATTCTTTTCAATGTTGCTTATAGTGCATGTTTCTCTTGGGTATATATATATATATATAATATGAGCATTTTGTTTCTAAAAGGGCATCTGTGTCATATTTTTTCTAGGCATTATTTAAGCCTTCTCCCTGCTTCAAGGTTTTTTGTCTATTTAGGATTTTACCTAATTGGTCTTTATTTTATCATTTTTTGATAATATCTCTTTCTAGGTGCTGCACAATGCCTAGGAGAATTATACAAGCATTTTGGGAGGCGAATTACTTCGGGTTTACTTGAAACGACTATTATTGCAACAAAACTTATCAAGTTTAATGAGGTATTCCATTCAATCTGCATCTCTATCAATATAATTTTGTTTTTCCTTTTGGTAAGAAACAAAACTCTCATTAAGAAAGGAATATGTTAAATATATTATTCTGTTAGATATGGTCCCAGTTTGGTCTCAGTTGTTATCCTGTAATAACTTTTCTGGGTACCCTGTTGGATTTTGAAAGTTAACACTTTGGTTGCAGCACGTAGGAATTTGGGCTTAGGGGAAGCTGCGGTATCTTAGAAATAATAGACTAGATATGATGTTATTGTTCTGGGTACCAGAAAGAAAGAGATGTTGAATGCTGAAATTCTAGTCATGCTAAAATGAATGTGGGGATACGGTTATCATGGGATCTTCACATTTTGTTGTGCCTTCAGTTATCAGCAGGGTGAGCTTTTGTTTTAGGGCCTTGGTAATATGGGTGTTTGATGTGTAGAGTTGGAGATGTTTTTGGCATTTTGGACGTGGAGGCTAGATGGGTGCCTAATGAGATTGATTTTCTTTTGAGGGTGGTGGATTTGTATTCTCCTAGGGCAGAGCTAGGTTTCAGGATGTTTGCTTTAGGGTCTTTTCCCACTTTTATACATTTTTGTAGCTTTAGTGCTTTTCTTTTGAAGGGTCCCTTATTCTTCCTATTTTTCTTCTCTGTACCTTTTCATCTCAACCAAAATGAAAGTGCAACAAAAAAAGAAAAGAAAGAAAAGAGAGAAATAAACTAGGGTGTGGCAGGTGAAACAAGAAAAGTACAAAGGCTGGTACAACATATGAATTCCTAGAAATTCTCCTAAAGAAGCTTCTCTTTAGCTAAAATGCCAATGAGAGTATTGATTTATCTTTGTGTCCAAGAAAGCATATTCTGATTGGAAAAAAATAAAAACATTCTTCTTCTTCTTCTTCTTGTTTTCTGTCCTATGTCAATATCTGAAAGGCAAAGCTGAACTTAAAGGAGATGAGGTTCTAAGAGAGGCAAATTTGTTTGAATAAATTTTTTTATTATCGTAGGCTATTGAAGTGTTATGTTACATGCATTTATATCCATAAAATCCATACATGTAATTTTGCCTTTAGCTCTGAGTATTCTTTCTATAATTTTTAGGATATTTTTTGTTGGTGACAAGGCTGATACATATTTCTTACTTAATTCTGTATTTTGTTTTTGATAAGTAATAAGAATATTTTATTTATTTATTTATTTTTGATTAGTAAATAAGAAATTTTATTGCAAAAGAGAAAAGAAAAATGTACACAGGAAGTGTACATAACAGAAAAATACAGCTCAAGCAATACAAGAATCTAGAATATCGAAAACAGAAGAGAAAGACACTACTCTAGTGGCCTTAGACCAGTCCATAAGAGTTCAAAGAACCGTCCCTTTAACTTCTATCAGATTTCGCTCCGTCCCCTCAAAACTTCTAGGATTTCTCTCCCACCAAAGACACCAAAACACGCAAAGAAGGACCATGTCCCACAACTTCCGAATCCTGACGCTATGGCAGCTATCCCCCCAGCAGGATAAGAGATCTAGAACCCCACCTGGCATCACCCATTGGATGCTGAAGATGTTAAAGATGAAAAGCCAAACCTCCCTTGCAGCCGAGCAGTGCATTAGCAGATGAGAGATAGACTCACCACTTTCCTTACACATGTAACACCAATCAAGCACAATAACATGCCGTCTCCTCAAATTATCAGTGTTGAGAATATGCCCCAAAGCAGCAGCCCAAACAAAGAATGCCACACGCGGAGGGGCACCAGTTTTCCAAATCCTCTTCCAAGGACCTAAAAGGCCAGCAGTAGGTAGAAGAATGTTATAATAATTCTTCACCTGGAAACCATCTTTTGAATGCCCCTTCCAACACATTCTATCCTCCCCATGACCTTTAGCTGAGCTCGAATAAAGCAACTCCAAGAAGGAAGATACAGCTTCGAGCTCCCAATCTTGAGCATGGCGAGTGAAATTCAGATTCCAAATCACACCCCCATTTTGATAGCGAATATGATCCAGTATAAGAGCCTCCTTATTCCTTGCTATGTGAAATAACTTAGGAAATCCATGAGGTTGCAAGTGCCACACCAGATATTGGTCCAAAACCTGGTCTTGGAACCATCACTTCAAAATGCAAATGTCTAGCAAAGTGCCCCCAATCTTTTCTAATATGCTTCCAAAGGCTGACCCCATAAGGCCCATGTACCTCTCTAGTGGTCCAATCACCATGCGAATTACCAAATTTAGAGAAAATAAGCTTTCTCCAAAATGCATCCGCCTCATTCCCATATCTCCAAAACCATTTCCCCAACAAAGCTCTGTTAAATAATCTTAGATTTCGAAAACCAAGACCACCAGACTTGAGAGGCTGACACACCTGATTCCAATTAACCAGATGAAATTTCTTTCCTTCACCTATTCCGTCTCACAGAAAATCCCTCTGAATTTTGTCAATACGAAGGGCCACCGACTTAGGAATAGGAAAAAGAGAAAGATAATAAGTTGGAAGACTAGAGAGAGTGCTCTTGATCAAAATAACCCGATCTCCCTTAGAGAGATACATATGTTGCCAACTAGACAACTTCCTTTCCATCTTTTCCAGAATAGGATTCCATATAGATTTGGACTTGAAATTCGCTCCCAGTGGAAGACTCGAGTAACTCATTGGAAGCTGAACTGTTTTGCAGCCCAATATAGCCGCCAAGCTGTCCAAATCAGGCATAGTACCCACTGGAGCCATTTCAATTAATCTTCAGCCCGGAAATAGCCTCAAACCAAGTGAATAAGAGGTGCAAATTAAAAATGTGGGCATGATTTGCATCAGAAAAAATTAGAGTATCATCCGCGAATAAGAGGTGAGACACATGAACCAAATCAGTATCCCTAGAACCCACTTGGAAACCCGAAAGGAAGCCACTTGCAACAGCTTTAGACATCATTCTGCTCAATTCCTCCATAATAATCACAAATAAAAGAGGGGACAGAGAATCTCCTTAACGAAGACCACGAGAGCTCCCAAAAAAACCTCCAGGCCTCCATTTATAAGAATTGAAAAACGAACAGTAGAAATGCAATAAGAAATCCACCTTTGCCACTTCAGAGAAAATCCACATCTTTCCAGCAAATAAAGGAGAAAATTCCAGTTCACATGATCATATTCTCTTTCACGTCTAACGTCTACACTTACAGATTACCCCCGGATGATCTTCTTTCAACCTAGTATCGAGACATTCGTTCGCTACTAATACCCAATCTGTAATTTGACGACCTTGAACAAAAGCATTTTGAGAAGGGGAAATAACCGCAGCTAATACCATGCTCAACCGATTGGCTAAAACCTTCGCCAAAATTTTATACACGCTACCCACCAAACTTATTGGTCAGAAGTCCTTAACCTCAACTGCATTAGTCTTCTTTGGGATAAGCGATAGAAAAGTAGCATTTAGACTTCGGAGAAAGGAACCATACTCATGAAACTCAGAAAAGACAGCCAACACATCTCCCTTCAAAATAGGCTACCAAGCATGATAGAAAGACATGGGGAAACCATCCGGACCAGGAGTTTTGTCACCATTCATGTTGCTTACCACTTTATAGATTTATTCCTCCTCAAACGGTCTTTCTAATCAAGAGGCCTCCTTCGGAGATATTGAAGAAAATGATAAACCATCCCGAAACGGTCTACAGGTGGTATCCTCAATATATAAGTGCTGATAGAATCCCGAAATCTCAGCCTTTATAGCCTCTTGGTCTGTTGTGAGGACGCCATTGATGGATAAGTGACGAATAGAATTGTGACGTCTATGGGAGTTGGCAACCTTATGGAAATACTTTGTGTTTTTATCTCCCTCCTTCAACCATGTCACTCGAGATTTTTGATGCCAACAAATTTCCTCCAAATAGATATTCGTCTCAAGATCATTGATCAAACGAATTCTCTCAGTTTTCTCAACTTCAGATAAAACCCTCCTTTCACCAGAAGTCTCCAACTCATGCAACGAATGTAACAGCTTTTGATGTTTGAAATGAACATTGCCAAACTCATTAACATTCCACTGCTTTAAATCCATCTTTAAAACTTTTAACTTACTGGCTAAAATATGGCTTGGAGAGCCTGGGAATGAATACGAAGTCCCCCATTCCCTAACCCGGTCTACAAATCCGTCCACCTTAAGCCACATATTTTCAAACCGAAAAGAGCTTTTACCACCAACTATTTGACCACAATCCAAACGAATAGGAAAATGGTTAGATAACAACCGAGGCAATCGCTGCTGATTAACAAGTCCAAAATGATTAGCCCAATCTGGAGAAAACAAAAGCCTATCAATCCTAGACATTGCTGGAATCTCCCGATTATTAGACCATGTGAACAAACCTCCTTCCAGGGAAATATCCATCAATCCAAATTCAGATATGAAATCAGAAAACTCATGCATAGCATAATTGAAAGACGCCATACCAGATTTCTCACTTTTTTTTTTGATAGGTAATAAGAACTTTATTAATCAGGAAAAAACTCCCTAGTGCATAAAGCATGCACTAGCAGGAGGGAGAAATACATAAGAAAAGGAAAAACATATTAATCAACAATAAGGGAGGCAGCAAATTCTGGAAGAGAAGATGCTGTCGTAAATCCCCAAGATCTAGAACAATCATATAACCGGCCCACAAAGTACTCTTGCATATGGATTAAGGACTGCTCCTTATCTTCAAAAATGCGAGAGTTCCTCTCTTGCCACAACGACCACATTAAGCAATGCGGAACGAGGTTCCAAATGTCCGAAGAATGTTTCCCAAGCCCATTAAACCAACCATCTAATAAATCGATCACCTTGGCTGGAAGAACCCACTGAATTCCAAAACGTTGGAAGACAAAACTCCATAATGTAGAAGCCACCTCACATTGCATAAGAAGGTGGTCCACCGTCTCCCAACCCTTCTTGCACATACAACACCAAGCAGCCATTACATGTCCCCTCTTCATCAAATTATCACATGTTAGAATCTTACCACAAGCCGCTGTCCAAAGGAAGAAAGAAATGCGCCGAGGAGCTTTGACACCCCATATAAGTTTCCACGGAAATCTGGATCTGTTTGATGCTTGAAGAGCCCCATAATAAGACCGCACATCAAACTGACCAGACTTTCTAAGGGTCCAGACCAGCTTATCATCAGTCTCTCTTCTTGGAAGAAATGGCTGAATGAATTCAAAGAAAGACAGAACCTCTGGCAACTCCCAATCATTGAAATCCCGGACAAACGAGATATTCCAACAACTAGAGGCATCCAAATCAGATCTGGACAGAACAGATATAACAGAAGTGTGACGATCAGAAGAGCAAAGAAACAGGCTCGGAAACAAATCCTTAAGGGGGGAATTACCACACCACTTGTCGAACCAGAACTTGATCCGATCACCCCTGCCAACAGAGAGTTCAATCCTTTCCATAAAATCATCCCAACCCAAGGAGATGCTCTTCCAAAGCCCACACCCATGAGTTCCCCTACAAGGTTTTGACCGCCAACCCCCCCACTCCATACCATATTTTGCAACAATAACTCTCCGCCACAAATGGTTCTCTTCCACCCCAAAACGCCACAACCATTTACCCAAGAGGGCTTTGTTAAACACACTTAACTTCTTAACACCCAAACCTCCACAGTCTAATGGAGAACAAACCTGATCCCATCTTACCAAATGATATTTCAAGCCATCACCCATTCCACCCCATAGAAAATTTCTTTGAAGCTTCTCTATACGCTGAGCAACACTAGCTGGAATAGTAAATAAAGACAAGAAGTAAGTGGGGAGACTAGAGAGCGTACTCTTGAGCAGCGTAAGACGACCTCCTTTCGATAAGTACAAGGTCTGCCAACCCGCCAAACGTCTTTCTATCTTCTCAAGAACAGAATTCCAAACAGACAAGCTTTTATAGGGGGCCCCCATAGGCATGCCTAGATACATCATCGGCAAAGTCCCAATACGACAACAAAGGAGAGTAGCCAAAAATGGCATGCTGTCCACAACACCCACTGGAACTATCTCGCTCTTGCTTAAGTTAACCTTCAATCCAGTGACCGCCTCAAAACAAGACAACACTTTTCTGATATGTAATACTTGCTCAGGGACAGCATCACAAAAAACTATAGTATCATCAGCAAAGAGCAAATGAGAAATACGAACCTCGGATCCCCCATGCACACTTGCCAAAAAGCCACTAATAAGACCAGCCTCCTCTGACTTCCTAAACATTTTGCTCAAAACCTCCATAACCAACAAGAACAGCAGAGGAGATAGGGGATCACCCTGGCGCAAACCCCGAGAATTACCAAAGAATCCCGCAGGAGACCCATTAACTAAAACAGAAAACTGAACAGTGGATATACAGGTCTTAATCCACTGACACCATTTCTGCCCGAATCCCATCTTGGCCAGAAGATAAAGCAAACACTCCCAATTGACATGGTCGTATGCCTTTTCAATATCCAACTTACAAAGAACCCCCGGAGTTGAGCTTTTAAGGCGACTATCCAGACATTCGTTTGCAATCAGAACTGAATCCAAAGTCTGGCGCCCACCCACAAAGGCATTCTGAGAGTCCGAAATTAGCAAATCCAAAACTAACTTAACTCTATTTGCCAACACCTTAGATAAGAGCTTATACATGCTACCAACCAGACTAATGGGGCGATAATCTCGAATATTCAAAGCATCCCTCTTCTTAGGAATCAAAGCTATGAATGTAGCATTCAAGGATTTCTCAAACTTGCAATGGGTATAAAACTCCTCAAAAAAACCCATCACATCATCCCCCACAACCTCCCAGCATTTATGAAAAAAGGTCATGGAAAACCCATCCGGACCTGGAGCCTTATCTCCTTTAAGGTCCTTAAGGACCATGAACACCTCCTCACGGTCAAACTCTCTTTCCAAATGAGCCCCATCTTCAGCCCCAATGGAGAGAAAATCTAGTCCTTCAGCCGAAGGCCTCCACTCTTCCTTCTCCTGATACAAACTCTCATAAAAAGCTACTACATTGTCTCTGATATCAACAACATTTTCATGGACAATTCCATCTACTTCCACTTTCTGTATATAATTCCTACGTCTGTTGGAATTTGCCATCTTGTGAAAATATTTAGTGTTGTTATCCCCTTCTTTAAGCCAAAGAACACGAGACTTTTGCCTCCAGGAAGTTTCTTCCAAGTGAGCTAAGTTATCCAGCTCTGAAATAACCACCTTTCGCCTATCCTGATCATTATAAGGCAGACCCCCCAACTCTTCCTTCTCATCAAGCTGAGATAGTTCAGAACATAGCTGAAGTTGTTTAAGGCTAACATCTCCAAACACATGTTTGTTCCACCTCTTGAGATCTTCCTTCAATGCTTTCAGCTTACTAGCCAAAATAAAACTAGGAGTACCTGTAAATTGGTAGGAGGACCACCAATCTTTCACACGATCCACAAAACCCTCCGTCTTCAGCCACATATTTTCAAATTTAAAAGACCGTTTTCCCCCTGACAGCTTACCGATCTCTAAAATGATAGGATGATGATCTGACAAAGGTCGAGGAAGCAAATTCTGAACTACATCCGGAAAGTGGTCCTCCCAATCTGAGGAGATAAGGAACCTATCAATCCTAGATAGAGAAGGATTTTCAGTTCCACTACTCCAGGTATACTGACCCCCACCTCCTAAAGGCAGATCCACCAAATTTTGATCTTCAATGAAGTTTGAAAAATCTAACATTGGAGGAGTAAGCCTTCGACATCGCAATTGTTCACTAGGAAATCTGATAACATTGAAGTCACCAAATAAACACCAAGGATTGGACCATCTTTGACGAATGCCCCTCAGTTCTGTCCACAAATCCTGTCTAGTTACATCACAGGTTGGACCATACAACCCAGTGCCCACCCAAGTAAAACCATCACAGACTCCCCGCCAAAGACAAGACACAGAAAATCTACCCACAAAGAAATCTATTTTCTCAACTACACGTTTATCCCACAACAGGAGAACCCCTCCAGCAGTGCCCACAGCATCTAACACTGCCCAATCCACATAGGAATTTCCCCAAACACTACGAATAAGCCTTCTATCCAGAGACTCCAACTTAGTTTCTTGCAAGCAAACAATATCACATTGCCACTGCCTGAGCCAATACCTCACTCTTTCCCGTTTATGGGGATTATTAATACCCCGAATATTCCAAGATAAGATTTTTAGCTTCATAAAAAAACAGAAAACCCAAACTCCAAACAAAAGCTAAAATCAACAACCAACCCGTCGACCATCATAATTGATAGACGAAGCTAGATTTCGAAGCTCACGAGCTCCTTTTCTAACTGAAGCCCTTGATTGTTTCGACTTTCCTGAATTTTTATACTTGATTCTCTCAGCTTCTATACTTTGCAGAAGGGCCATAACCTGCTCCTCATGAGTATCAAGAGGAAAACCTACCAACTTACAGAAGCCACGATAGTGTTTTTTCACCCATTGAGAAAATTCCTCTTGACTCGCACACTCACTCTCACCCAGAACAGCCACTGAGGTAGGGAGCTCGGTTGGGTTGATGATGGCCAACGGTGAGCAGCTCAGAGGTGAGGAACATTCACCAGCTTCACCGTAAGTCACCATCGGGAACATATTCTCCATCTCCAGATCCCCTAACACCTCTATCACCTGCAAAGTCTCATCAGAAATCATAGACACCGGAGTTTCCACCGTCACCGGCAAACCCAGCTCCATTACCGAGTCAGCCAAGTCCACCCTTACCTCCTCGACATCCGAAACATTGGCTTCCTCCTCATCGGAGCTTGAATCCCCGTGTATCTCCCCTTCCTCCATAACGGCGGCTGGGTTCTTGGCCATCGTGACTTCGAGAGCCATTGGGGGGACGATAGAGGGCTCGAAGTCTTCTAGTGACACCGTCGGAGCCTCGCCAGGTGAGGCCAGCCGAGAATCACTGAATCCCGAAGTTTCTACAGCTACGGTGGAGGCGTTGACTTGATTTGGCTCAACCGGGTTTGGGTCTAGGGTATTTTGTTTGTCGGGTTGGGCTTCATTTTGTTTGTCGGGTTGGGCTTCAGGAGTATGCTTTGGTTGGGCTTGAGGACCATGTTTAGGTTGGGCAAGGCCCACAGCCTTATATTTTAAGGAGACCCATTGGGCCCGACGGGCTTCTCCTTCATTCTTTATGACCCGTAAGGAATTGGAAGCTGGGTTCCAAATGAAATGGGTCTTACGGGTGGGTCGTGGAGCTTCGGGGTACATTACAACTCGTGAGTTCAAATTTGAAACTCTACAGCTGTTTATCAAATTTTCCGTTTGCGAACCTGGCGCGACGCAATTACCCAAAGCGCGAGAATTGCGCGATAGCCCAGAAGATCCGGAGTTCCCATTTCCGGCGATACTGCCCTTAACAGCGGCGTCACCTGCCGGAGCAACCACAGGAGCCTTCTGCCGTGCTTCTCGGCCCAGAAAGAAACTCCCAATTTCGTCAGCTAACTTCTGCCATCCAGTGGCCCTTGAGCCTTCTGGAATGCGAATACTGCCTTTTTGTCCCCCACTGTGATATTCTGCTATTTCCAGGTATCTTCCTCCCTTATTCTTTAGGCAACTCACCTCAAGAATACTATAACTACTACGAAGGAACTGAAAAAACCCACTCTTTTCAGCCTTAGTCTTAACTTGTTCTATAACATCCAACAACCACTTCACCCCAACCATGTTCAGCCAAAGAGATCCATGGAATTTTCCCCTGCGCTCTTTAATCTGATATGGAGCAACTCTTCCCCCGTCAAAAGACAGGGTGAAAGTTTTGGTCCCCACACGGAAAATCGATCTCTTTATAGCCTTAGACCTCAGCTGAGGGTGAGGAGGAGCATATGGCAGTGTGGTCCCGGTATTGTTGGTCTGGGTGTGTTTGTTGGTCACAGTGGTGGAGGGACGGTGAGTATTCTTGAAATGGGTGGCAGGCCATTTCTCAGCATATTGGTTGGGTGCCACATTCTGGTGTATCAATGGAGTGTAGATAGGATAGGGTAGTGTATTTTGTGTGCAAGGTATGTTTTGGGTGGTGAAAGGATATGGGGGTGGTGGATGTGGTAGGTGAGGATGCAGGTATGGGTTATTGGGATAGGATGGGGGGCAATGGGTGGTTTGGGCTGTGGGGAATGCGAGGGAGGGGGGAGGAGGGGGAGGTGGGGGGAAGGAGGTAGTGTTTGGGTTGGGAGGGGGAGGGGGGAGAGGGAGAGCCATTGCTTCTTGATACCAGATTTCTCACTTGGGAAGCGAACAATGTTGAAATCACCCCCAATACAACTAGGAGCATCCCACCAGCTTAACAAACCTGCCAATTCCTCCCAAAGCATACCCCTATCACTGTCCAAATTAGGACCATATGAGAGGCAATTTTAGCATCACGTTGTGTGCAACAAGCAAAGAGAGTAGGGAACCGATCTTGCAGAGGGAGATCCCCACACCACTTATCTTGCCAAAATCGGATCTTGTACCCCAAACCAACCACGAACTTAATGTGCCGAGAATATTCCTCCCAACCCATCATAACACCCTTCCAAAGACGACATCCATGTGCCCCTCGGACACTTTTGGACCACCATCCACCAAATTCTACCCCAAATTTTGCAACATCAACATGATGCCAAAGTCTATCTTCCTCAATTCCAAAACGTCAAATCCATTTACCCAGTAAGGCATGATTGAAGGGAACCAGATTCTGCACCCCTAACCCTCCCCTCTCGTTCGGAATGCACTCTTGATCTCATCCCACTAGATATTGTTTGAATTCATCCCCCATACCTCCCTAAAGGAAATTCCTCTGTAATTTCTCTATCTGCTGTGCCACACTGCGGGGAATAATGAATAAGGAAAGGAAATAAGTTGGAAGGCTCGAAAGTGTACTCTTAAGTAATGTCAACCTAACCCCTTTTGACAAATATTTTTTCTTCCAACTTGACAACCTTCGTTGAATCTTTTCAAGGATGGGAGTCCACACCGCAAGGGCTTTGAAAGAAGCCCCCAAAGGCATGCCAAGATACATCAGCGGCAAAGTACAAACGCGACAACAAAGAATATCAGTTAAGTACAAGATATTCTCCACCTCTCCTACCAGGACCATTTCACTCTTAGACATATTCACTCATAGACACCGCCACCTCAAAACAAGCCAATACCATCCGGATATGTAAGAGCTGTTTCGGATTAGCATCACAAAAAAGGACAGTGTCATTCCAATAACAAATGAATGCGTAACCCATCATTAGAGGTCGTACCTGCAGTCTAGCCACGAATAATACCCTCCTCCATTTTCCTCAACATCCTACTAAGCACCTCCATGACCACAATAAACAATAATGGAGAAAGGGGGTCACCCTGCCGTAAACCCCTCGAATTACTAAAGAAACCAAATGGAGAGCCATTAATGAGAACTGAGAAATGAATTGAAGAAATACAGGTTCTAATCCAGCCCCGCCACTTACCCCTGAAGCCCATCCTATCCAGAAGATACATTAGGCACTCCTAGTTGACATAATCATATGCCTTCTCAATGTCCAACCTACAAATAACTTCAGAATGCGACTCTTCATCTGACTGTCCAAGAATTCATTGGCAATTAAGACAGAATCTAAAATTTGTCTCCCACCCACAAAAGCATTATGGGAATCCAATATAAGGGTATCCAAGACCACCTTCAACCGTTTAGCCAGAACCTTTGCCAATAATTTATACATACTCCCAGTAAGATTGATAGGACGAAAATCTCGAATATTAGAAGCATTCCGCTTCTTAGGGATTAAGGCTATGAATGAAGCATTTAAAGACTTCTCAAACTTACCATGAGAATGCACCTCATCAAAGAAACCCATGATGTCTTTCTCAATTATTAGCTTACACTTCTGAACAAATGCCATAGTGAAGCCATCTGGACTCTGGACTTTATCCCCTTGGAGATTGTTGACCACTTGAAGAATCTCCTCCTTCTTAAACCGCCGCTCCAACAAATTATTATCAATTGCATGTATCATATCAAAGTCTAACCCATCCACTATGGGTCTCCAAGCCTCCTCTTCATGGTACAATGTTTAATAGGATTGTACCACTTTTCTCGCATCTCCATATCCTACTCATACACAACTCCCTCTGACTCCACTCATTCCATATAATTACATCGTCTATTGGAGTTCGCCATTTTGTGGAAAAACTTCATGTTATTATCCCCCTCCTTATGCCATAAAGCACGTGACTTCTGACGCCAAGATATCTCCTCAAGATGAGCCAATTTCTCCAGCTCAACCTTATAAGTTATAACTTATAACCCTCTCTCTGCTAACGCTTTACTTAAGAAAGCCCACACAAACTCTCTCCTTCTCATCTAACAAAGTTAGATCACCCAACAAAAGCTTCTTCTTGGAGCCCACATCCCTAAAGACTTGTTTATTCCAAACTTTGAGGTCCTCCTTAAGGGCCTTTAGCTTTCTGGCTAGCACAAAACTTGGAGTACCACTAAAGGAATAGCTAGACCACCACCCTCAAACTCTATCCACAAAGCCCTCCTCCTTCAACCACATATTTTCATACTTCAAAGGAACACTTCCCTCTTGCCATACCCTCCCGTTTCCAACAAAATAGGATGATGGTCTGAAATCGGCCGCGGAAGTAACTTCTGTGTAACATTTGGATAATACTCCTCAATCCAATGAAACCATACCCTATCAATCCTTGACATGGACGGGATTGCTGCTCCATTACAGTGCTGAAGCAGAATATCGTTCAATGACTCATACTGCTTGTGAGCTTACCTGATTGAGAATTATTTTACAAGAGTTTGGAATTTCGGAACAAGGTCCAACACCTCTCTACTGTGACAGCCAGACCGCTATTCATATTGCTAGTAACCAAGTCTTCCAAGCACATCGAAGTTGATTGTCATTTCATTCGTTCTAAGGTGGAATCAAAGACGTTGTTATTCATTTTGTACCTTCTGGTAGCCAACTAGCAAACATCTTCACTATTAGCAAGCTTTGGAGTTATTGATATCTACTCTCTACCTTGAGGGGTAGTGTTAGTATATAATGTCAATATTTGTATAGCTTAATTATAAGAGTTAGTTATGTAGATTAATAGTGAATAGCTTGATTGTAGGAACTAATTAGTTTCCTTATTTAGTTAATCTATATATTGAGGCCTCATTGAGAGAAGAATACGTTGAAAATATTCTCCCAAATTATTCTACACTAATAAAAGAACATATTGAACTCACAGAAAATAAAAACTAAGATACTTAGGATCTCTTAGAATTTTTTTGACTCAACTAAATTATTAAAATGCCCTTAATTCGCAGAAATTGATGAAATTTCAGATTTGCCGAAATTGATCATAACTAATAAAATAAAAACTGTTTTAACTTTAGGATATATATAACTAGATCTTTAAAACAACAACTTTTACACTACGTTGGATTTTTTATTTTATTTTCTTTTTCTTTATGGTGTTTAGCATGCTGGAAAATGCAAGTCAACAGCAAATGTTTTCTGTGGTCAGCCCAATAGAGAAATGTTATCTAGCTTCTTTTCAAGTTCACAACCAAACCCAGGGAAACAAATAAGTTTTCCGGAAAATGTTTTCCAGAAAATGAGACATTTTCCAGAAAACATTTTCTGTCAAAACAAACGGAGCATTACTTCAATTTGTGAAGTGGTAACAAGTCAATCTTCCATGGGTGCATCACTGTGGCAATCTCTAGGTGCTTAACTAGGCTAATGATCAGAAAACTGAAGTATGGTTATTGAGTTATATAATTACCTTTGATGTTGCTTTTCATTTACTTTGTTGTTTAAATTCTAGTTTGCATTCCTTAAATCTCAGGAGTTTGTAAGACAAGAGGCTCTACATATGCTTCAAAATGCTTTGGAAGGCTCTGGTGGTAGTGCTGCTTCTTCAGCCTATACTGAAGCATATCGCCTAATCATGCGATTTGCCATTGGGGATAAGTCATTTGTTGTTAGAATAGCGGCAGCAAGATGTCTTAAGGCATTTGCCAACATTGGAGGGCCTGGTTTAGGCTTGGGTGAACTTGATAATTCAGCCTCTTATTGTGTCAAGGCAGGTTCTACTTTGTGACATTTTCCTGATTATTTTTTTTAGTAATTAATATGTCAATCTTTGAGATTCTGTTGTCATAATTTTCAATTTAATCTTTCGACTGCTACTCTTTGTAGGCACTAGACGATCCTGTTTCATCTGTTCGGGATGCATTTGCTGAAGCTTTGGGCTCCTTGCTTGCTCTTGGAATGAATCCTGAGGCACAGGTATGATATGTTGTTTTCTGAGACATTTTCTCTTTGATACCTCTGTCTCACAGTTTGTTTTTCTTACTAGGTTCAACCAAGGGGAAAGGGTCCTTTTCCTCCAGCAAAGAAATTAGAAGGTGGTTTGCAGAGGCATTTAGCATTGCCCTTTGCAAAAGGTAATCCTGCTGATGCAGTGTCATAATGGGCCTAGTAATCTCCAAGTAACAATTTATGTGGCGGTGTTTGGAAGTTTAAGATTTTTTTGAGAATTTGATTTAGTCAACGAGTCTTTTATTGAAAATAAAGTAGTATTTATAAATTACGTTAATGTATGTCTAGTAAGTTGTGTTAGTTTTGTCTATTGTGTTTTGAATAGTTTGGAAGTTGCATTAATTGTTATGGGGTTGTTGGTATGTCTATATATGTAGAAGGATGCGGGAGTCTAAACCAAGTCATTTGTATTGTTTCTCTTGATTAGTATTGTTCTTGTTGAGCATAGCTCCCCTTTATCTATCTTATGGTTTGAGAGTGGCTCCCATATTATCTCTCTCCTTTTCTTGTTGTGCCTCTAAATTTTCTAATTCTTATTTCCTTCCTCTTCCACCCGCATCACCTGCCCAAATCATGATTGCTTTTCTATGAGTTTAATGACATCTTTGTTAACTTGTGTAGATAGTGCTCTTGAACGTTAGTTGTTTCTTATACAATTTTTGGGATGGTGGGCAGAGGAAGTTTACAACTTTACATTAATTGAAAAAAATGAACAGGGTTAGGCCATCAAATGATGCAAGTATGATCATTTGGGTGTAATCATGTGTAGGCATGTGAATTTTGTTGTAAACAGAATATAACACATTTTATAGCATTCTCTCTCTCCCCCTCACACTTCTTTCTCTTCTTTTCCAACATAAGTAAATGATTTAAAAGGTGAAGTGTCATGTCTAAATACAATTGTAGCTAGATGGTTCCTTTCCAAACATTGTCATTTTAGAGATGGATTTGGGGTTAATTTAGGCTATTTTGAAAGGGAATGCATGATTGGTAATAAAACTTATGGTCACCTCTTTTGTTTGAGGAACTTGCTTATGTTAATTGCATCATGGTCATTTCAAAGATTAATGGGAAGAGTGTACCTGCTTATAATGATTATAGTTGCGAAAATGCAATAAGGAGATGATTAATAGTCTTCAGCTATGCCACCTAGTAACTTGGGGAGTCAGTGTCTATTTTTACCTTTTTAGTTGTGAATTGGGTTCTACCTGAATCAGTTTATGGGATACTGGTTGGAGTTGACGTTTCAGAATTGGAGACCTCATTTAGTTTGGAGTTGCTCCAGTTGGCATGTAATAGGTTTATGTTTGATGGAGTGGAGCATCACTTGTCTGTGCACATTATACGCTTTAATGATGGGCTTACTCCATAATGAAGATACTTTTTAGATTTTATTGACTTTTACACTTTTTCATTTTCTATTTTGTAGTCGTTTCTTCTCTCTTGTATACTTTTGTGCTTGTAAAGCATCCCCTAATGTCTTTTTAATGAATTTTCTTGTAGAGCAATGACAATACTTGTCTTAGCCTGATAAAAAAATGTTATCTCTATAATTCTCTATCAAATATGTGAATTGGACCAATCCTATGTAATTTGATGAGAGAATGAGTGTCCACCCTCTCCCTCTCCCCCAACCTCCTCCATTACCACCACCACCTCCTTATCACCACCACCTTCCTTTTCCCCCATTCGCCTCCCCATACACCGCCCCATTCTTCTACCCTGGCTATTATCCTAACCATGGGACTAATGGACACTGGGCACCAGCCACATCCACCATGCAACCCAACCCCCAACAACCTCAAACACAAGCCACCTCTCAACCACCTATGCCCCAGAAACAGCCAACCCACCCACAGCCAACCCACCCATCACCACCAATACAGACAAATGCCCCAACCCATATTCAGACCAGCCAGAAACAGCCAACACCTCCACCACCCTCTACACAACACCCTTCCCAGGAAACCACCAAACAACCAAACACAATCCGCATAGATAATAAGTTTTTTCAGTTTTCATTGGGTGGGGGTAGAGTGCACCCGTGCTGCATTACAGAAAGGAAGTTCAAAACAATTTTGGGCAAGCTTTGGTTGGGTTTGAAAGACATGGTATGGTTGGGTAACACCATTGAAAAGGCAGCAAGCAATGACACGGTGGGCAAAGATTTCTTTCGACACCATCGTGATGGGTATAAAGCGATACACGTTATCCGCCGTTCAAACCAACATGGTCGATATCTTGAAGTGTCAGAATTTCACAGCGGTGCTCGTAAAGGGGTTATCCGGATTCCGGCAGGATTGGAGAAGCAGGGGTGGAAACAATTCGCGTTTTTTTGCAAAGGGCATCAAAACAACCAAGTTCTATCCTCAAATGACCGCCGTGGAGTGGGGGTGGGGGCGGCGGTGACAGAAAAGGAAGTTGAGGGGAATAATCCGAAAATCATGCACAAAGATCATATTTTTCAAACACACGTAACTGCTGCCGTAAAAAGTGCTGTGGGTTCGATCTCGGCTGATACGCAGGAAAATATTGTCAACGCTCACGTGCAATTAAACTTGAAATTGGATTTAACTTGTGGGCTGGATGGAGAGTGGGCCATCTCAAGGGCGGAAGTTATAAAAACTGAGCCCAAACCAACTTCGTTACTTAAGCCCGTAACGAAGCCAGTTGGGCCAGTTACTAGGCCCGTATCTAGACAGGAGTGGAGGCCCAAAACCCATTCTCCTCAGGATTTTCATAAACCCGATTCGGGTCCGGAAGTTTCCACGAAGGCCAGCTCCTCCACTGTTGAGTCCTCATCTTCTCTCGAGAATATTCCCGATCCCGTCGCTGCTTTGCCCACTCCCGAGGATGCCGATGATGAAGAAGGTATGTGGGTTATGCAGTTACGGCAGGGGAAACGTTTGTTTATGCCGCAACCACCGCCGCTCCCTCTCTCTCCAAACCCATTTTATGCTCTTTCCACTGAGCTATTTACGGAGTCGTCGGAGACAATAGAGATCCCGGAGGTGTGGAAAGTCGATGACCCAGCCCATATATCCTCCTTGATAGTCTCGGATCAACTTATCGGACGGGATGATGGTGTTGAGGATGAGCAAGTTGAGTGGATTGAGCCGTTGGCGGTTGCTTATCCGGCGGTGGAGTGGAATGGGGAGACTGAAGTTCAGGAGGTTTCTGTGCAAAGCGAAGTTCCAGAAGTTGTTTCGGGACCTCAATCAGACTGGGTCATGGAGAAAATGGAGGAATTTGGGGTGGTTCTTGGAGCTTCGTATGTGGGTTTTGAAGACAGGGTGTTGGCTTTGTTGCGAGAAATTGAAGCTGAGACTGGAGGTTCTAAACCTGGGGGGGTACCAGGTAAGGAAAAATCTCGCGTTTCAAGGGAATTACGGAATTTAATTTCTAATGTGAATTATGATGGGGGCAGCTCAAGAAGAACAACTTCAGCTAGTGGGAGGGCTTTGATGTTGTCCAAATGAATTTAAACCTTCTTTCTTGGAATGTTAGGGGCTTAAATGATAGGGTGAAAAGGGCTCGTATCTGTAATCTGCTTCATCTTTGGAAGGCTGATGTAGTGTGTTTTCAAGAGACCAAGCTCATGGCAGTAACCCAGGGCCTGATTAGAAGCCTATGGAGGTGCAGGTATGTGGATTGGCTTAGTCTAGACTCTGTTGGGGCTTCTGGAGGCATCATTTTGATGTGGGATAAAAGAGTTGTAGATCGGGTAGATGTTGCTATAGGAAATTTTTCCGTCTCTTGTAGGTTTAGAGAGGTAGCTACGGGTTTTGAATGGGCCTTTTCTGGGGTGTATGGTCCTAATAGGGCTGTGGAGAGGAGTTTGATGTGGGAGGAACTAGCTGGGATTGCTTCTTGGTGGGAGGTTCCGTGGTGTGTGGGGGGGGATTTTAACATAGTCCGTTATCCTTCCGAACGAGTGGGAGCAACTGATTTTTCGCCATCAATGAGGGAATTCACAGACTTTATTTTCTCTATGGGGTTACTGGATTTACCCATGGATGGAGGTAATTTCACATGGTCAAATGCTCGTTCAAGATCAAGGTTAGATAGATTTCTTTGCTCTCCTCTTTTGGCTGATCACTTTTTCCAGGATTGCTCAGAGGCGCCTGCCCAGGTTCCTGTCTGATCATTTCCCCATTTTGTTGAGTTGTGGATTTATGCAAAAGAGACAGAGCCCTTTTCGTTTTCAGAATATGTGGCTAAAGAGTGAAGGTTTCCACAATAGGGTCCAGCAGTGGTGGAACTCTTATCTTTACAATGGGTCTCCTAGCTATATTCTCAACCAGAAGTTAAAATCTCTAAAGGTGGACTTGAGGAGGTGGAACAAGGAAATTTTTGGGGATGTTAATTTGAGAAAGAATGACCTTCAAGCTCAGATCCAAGATCTTGGATCTTGTAGAAGAGACCAGACCTTTATCTGCTGAGGAAGGAGTGACTAAGGAAAATCTCAAGGCGGAATTTTGAGAAATTACTTTTGTTGGAGGAAATACAATGGAGACAAACTTCTCGGGCTACTTGGCTTCGAGAAGGAGACAAAAACACCAAATTTTTTCACCGTGTGGCCAATTCGAATCGTAGATTCAACTCCATCGATCACCTAGTGGTTAATGGGGTAGTTACTACGGATCAATCTGAGATTGGTACGGGCTTGGTCAATTTTTATAAAGGGTCTATTTTCTGATGATGAGGTGCGACGACCTCTTTTGGATGGGGTGGTCTTCTCTACCATTGATGAATCAGATAGGGACATGCTGGACCGGGCTTTTACTGAGGATGAGGTGTGGGGGGTAGTGCGGAATATGGGTGGGGACAAAGCTCCAGGTCCAGATGGTTTCTCTTTAGCTTTCTTCCAAAGCTGTTGGGATATTATCAAGCAGGATGTGATGAATGTTTTTCATGATTTCCATACTTCTAGGAATTTTGTGAAGAGTCTTAATGTTACCTTTTTGGCTTTGATTCCGAAAAAGCCTGGGGCTCAGGAGTGTAAGGACTTCCGCCCCATTAGTTTGGTTACAGGGATGTACAAAATCATAGCGAAAGTTCTGGCTAATAGATTATCTGGGGTATTGCCGAAGCTCATATCGGTTTCCCAAAATGCCTTTGTAGGGGGGAGGCAAATTCTTGACTCAGGTCTTGGTTGCTAATGAAAGCTTGGACAGTCGCTTGAAATCCGGTTCCCCAGGGGTTTTATGCAAATTGGACATAGAAAAGGCCTATGACCATGTGAACTGGAGTTTCTTATTATACATGTTAAGGCGGTGTGGTTTTAGTGAGAGATGGCGTCCAATGGATATACTCTTGTATTGCCACAGTTCCGTTTCTCAGTGCTTGTTAATGGCAGTGCTCATGGTTTTTTCTCCACTTCCCGAGGATTGCGCCAAGGTGACCCCTTATCCCCTATGTTGTTTATCATTGTGATGGAGGCTTTGAGTAGGATGTTGGAGAGGGCGGTGACAGGAGGTTACATCTCTGGATTTTCTGTGGGAAACTCAACTGGGGTTGAGCTGAGCATATCTCATTCCTTATTTGCGGATGACACGCTGATTTTTTGTGGGGCTGACTCGGAGCAAGCATTGGTATTTGAGGGGTGTCTTTTATATGGTTTCAGGCTATATCTGGTTTAAAGATTAACCTTGAGCAAATCAGAATTAGTTCCAGTGGGTCAAGTTACTAATGTCCCTGAGTTGGCTGGAATATTGGGTTGTCGTGTGGCGTCTTTACCTCTCACATATTTGGGACTCCCCCTTGGGGCTTCGTTTAAAGTCGAAAGATATTTGGGTTGGGGTGGTGGAGAAGTTGGAGAAAAGGTTAGCGGGCTGGAAAAGATTATATTTATCAAAGGGGGGGCGTGTGACTCTTATTAAGAGTACGCTCTCTAGTATCCCAACATATTTTTTATCTCTTTTCCCCATTCCAATGAGCATTGCTCGCCGTATTGAGAAGCTTCAGAGGGATTTCTTATGGGGTGGTCTAGGAGGAGGAGCACAAGTTTCACCTGGTTAATTGGCACCAAGTTTGCACTCCTCTCTCTGGTGGAGGTTTGGGTATTCGGGATGTGGCTATTTTTAACAAGGCTCTATTAGGAAAATGGTTGTGGAGATATTCCACGGAGCCCAATTCCTTATGGCGTCAAGTTATTGATAGTAAGTATGGTGGTCAAGGAAATTTTTGGGTTTCGAACAGAGTCAATACTCCTCATGGGGTAAGTTTATGGAGGCACATAAGGGCGGGCTGGGATGTTTTTTCTCAGCATATCTCTTACACAGTCGGAGATGGTTCTCGGCTTCGTTTTTGGCATGATGTGTGGTGTGGGGACCTTCCTTTGAGGTCTCAGTTTCCATCTCTTTTTCAACTGGCCCGAGCTCCTGAGGCTTCAGTGGCTGACCTTTGTCACTTCCAAGGTACGAATTGTGTTTGGGACATTGCCTTCTGTTGTCAGTATATATTTGTATAACGTAATTGAAGGAGTTAATTGTGTAATTAGATGTGATTAGCATAATTATAGGAGTCAATTGTGTAAGCATAATTGTAGGAGTAATTGTAGGAGTCAGCAAATTTAGATCTATTGTACCCTATATATAATCTACCTCCTAGAGAGAAGAATAATATACCAGAAATATTCAGCAAAATATTCTAACATGGTATCAGAGCAGGATTACCTATTTTTTTGGAAACCCTAAAATTTAGGGTCTCTCTCTTTTTTTTTCTCTCGGATTCTGGCGCCGCCAGACATTGCCGGAGATTTCTCCGCCTATCTCTGACCACCAGGCATCTCCGATGTCTTTAGATCTCTCTTGGTGCTCTCACGACCACTAGGCAACGCTAATGGTTGACGGATTTTCTCGGAGTTCATCAATTTCTTGGTCTGTTCTCATCTCGCACCGTCAATCTCGACTCTCGTACCACCAGGTCTTCTCTGGTGACTCTCAGATTTCTTCGATCTACACTTCTTGCCTCGCCACCAGAGATTCTTGGTGGTTCTCGAGGTACTCTCGCACCACCAGGTACTTACCGGTGGTTCTCGGCCCTTCTCGGTTGCTCCTCCAGCACCGCCAGACCTTGATCTCGGCATCTCGGCCTCTCCTCTTGCTCCGCCAGCGCTCGGTGGCTCTTGGTTCCCTTTGAGAACTCCAGCTCTTTGCTCTCGATCTCCTCGCGCCGCCAGTGTCTCTTGGTCTCGATCTCCTCGGTTTGCTCTCGATCTCGCCGGTTTGCTCTCGATCTCCTCGCGCCGCCAGTGGCTCTTGGTCTCGATCTCCTCGGTTTGCTCTCGATCTCGCTCGGCTCTTTGTTTCGCCGGTGACCTTCTCGGCCCCTTCTCGATTGTCTCTGTACCGCCAGGCACCGCCGGTGGTTCTCGGTTCTCCCTCGACCCTCTCGCTCCACCGGCCCTTATTAGTGGCCCTCAGCCTCTTTCTTGGTATTTTAGCTCTCCTGGCTATCTCCAGTCAATTTGGGTTTGACTATTTGGTGGCTCGGCTCATTATGTTGCTCCTTGGGTGGCTCGGCTTGGCTTGTTTACTTACTTTGGTGACTCCACCACATACTTATTTTGTTACATGTTCTTAACTTGGATGGCTCACCAATATCTCATTACGAAATTAAAGAAATTAAAGGGCTGTACTAATCACTATGTTGATGGGGACAATTCCAGTTCTCTTCCTGTGGACCAGGTTCTTATTAGCAAAACTGAGTATGATTCACTTCTCCAGCGTGCTAATGCCTCATCCTCCTTGCTGATCGCTTCAGGTAACACTTGTCTTCATTCCTCTTCTAGTCCGTCTTGGGTTATCGACTCAGGAGCTTCTGACCATATGACTGGTAATTCTTCACTTCTTTCACATACTTCTAGTCCTTGTTCCCCTTCATTTGTCACTGTTGCCAATGGTACTAAAACTCCTGTCCAAGGGAAAGGTACTGTAACCACTTCTAATCTCACTTTGTCTGATGTTTTATACTTACCTGAGTTCCCTTTTAATCTATTGTCTGTACACAAACTTACCCTTGCCTTAAACTGTTCTGTTGCTTTTTATCCCTCTCATTGTGAATTTCAGGATCTGAAGACGAAGAGGATGATTGGTGGGGGATTTGTCAAAGATGGACTCTACTACTTTCAACCATCTAGCACCTCAATTCCATCTGCTCTTCATTCTACAAATTCTCCATATCAGTGGCATTGTCGTCTTGGGCACCCCTCGTCGGTCAATCTTAAACATTTAGTACCTACCTTACCTACTTTTTCTAATTTTAATTGTGAAACTTGTGAGCTTAGTAAACATCATCGAGCTACTTTTAAACTTCGCACTGATGACCCATGTTTACATCCGTTTGAACTAGTTCACTCTGATATTTGGGGGCCAGCTCGTACCACTGGTTTATGTGATGCTCGTTATTTTGTCACTTTTATTGATGATCACTCTCGTTTAACTTGGGTTTATGTGCTTAAAGATAGATCTCAATTGTTTTCAGTCTTCCAATCCTTTTATGCTGAAATTTCTAATCAATTTAATGCCAAACTTCTTGCTTTTCGAACTGATAATGCTCGTGAATATCTAGATAGTGCGTTCCAGCAATTTCTTGAGTCTAGAGGTATTATACATCAAACATCCTTGTGTTCGTACTCCTCAACAAAATGGCATTGCAGAACGGAAAAATGGGCCCATCCTAGCTATTGCTCGTGCTCTCATGCTCCAAATGAATGTCCCTAAGCTTTTTTGGGCAGATGCAGTTCTTACTGCCGCATATCTTTTGAATAGGATGCCATCTCGTATTCTCAAAGGTAAGTCTCCTTTTGAGATGTTCTTTCCTGGCAAAAATCCCTTCTCTGTTCCTCCAAGAGTCTTTGGTTGTGTTTCTTTTGTTCATAATCACAGTCCCAATCGTGACAAACTTGATCCTCGTGCTCATAAGTGCATCTTTCTCGGCTTATTCTCGTACTCAGAAAGGATATCGGTGCTACAGCCCTTCCTTACGCAAACACTTTGTCAGTGCTGATGTGACATTCTTTGAGGATATCCCATATTATTCTCCTCAAGGGAAGACAGTTACAGGAATCTATGTTATCTGCCCCTGTTATCCCTACACATGTTCCCATTGCTCCTCCAACTTCCCCTATTTCCATTGTTCCTCCTGTTCCTCCTATCTCTCAGGTTTATGTTCGTCGGCGAAATCAGGATGTCCCTCTCATTCCACCACCACCACCAGTAGAGTTCTCTCTACCACTTCCCCCATCCGCCTCGCCGTCTGCAGATTCGCCTCCTCCTCAGTCTACCTCGGATCTTGATCTTCCCATTGCCATTCGTAAGGGTAAGCGTACTTGCACTGAGCATCCTATCTCTAACTGTGTTTCCTTTGATCATCTGTCTCCTTCTTTTAAAGCATTTTCTTTATCATTATCATCTCTTGTTGTTCCTAAGTCCTACAGGGAAGCCCTTTCTCACCCTGGTTGGCGTAAGGCAATGGAAGAGGAAATGCATGCTTTAGAATTGAATCATACTTGGGATCTAATTCCCAAACCTGCAGGAACTTCTATTGTTGGTTGTCGTTGGGTTTTTACCGTTAAACAGAATCCCGATGGTACTGTTGATCGCTTGAAGGCTCGTCTTGTGGCCAAGGGCTTCACTCAGACATATGGCCTTGATTACACTGAGACTTTTTCTCCTGTTGCCAAGTTGAATTCTATCCGTATTATTATCTCCCTGGCTGCTAATCTTGATTGGCCACTTCACCAACTCGATGTCAAAAATGCCTTTCTGCATGGTGATCTTACTGAGACTGTTTATATGACTCAACCACCCGGGTTTGAGTCCAAGGGGGAGTGTGTGTGTCATCTCAAGAAATCTATCTATGGCCTCAAACAATCTCCACGTGCTTGGTTTGACAAATTCAGTAAGGCAGTGGTTTCTCATGGTATGACTCGCAGCCAAGCAGATCATTCTGTCTTCTTTAAGAAGACAAGAACTGGTATTGTGATATTAGTTGTTTATGTGGATGATATTGTCATCACTGGGAGTGACAAGGAAGGCATCCAGATCTTTGATCAATCATCTCAGCTCGAAGTTTTCTCACTAAAGACTTGGGTAAGCTTCGTTATTTTCTTGGTATTGAGGTTGCCAGATCAAAAGCAGGCATAAGCTTATCTCAGAGAAAATATACCCTCGACATTCTACAAGACACAGGTTATCTTGGCTCCAAACCTGTTGCTACACCCATGGAACCCAATCTGAAATTAATGCCAGACGAGGGTGACTTTGTTGATGATCCAGACACCTATCGTAGACTTGTTGGTAAACTTATTTATCTAACCATTACTCGGCCTGATATTTCTTATGCAGTTAGCATTGTGAGTCAATTTATGACCAATCCTCGAGTTCCTCACATGAATGCAGTCATACGCATCCTAAAGTATCTCAAAAATGCTCCAGGTCGTGGTCTCTTTTATCGATCATCTGGTCATCTCCGCATTGAAGGTTATACTGATGCTGACTGGGCAGGGTCACCTTCAGATCGAAAATCTACCACTGGTTATTGCACTTTCATAGGTGGTAATCTTGTCACTTGGAGAAGTAAGAAGCAGTCAGTTGTGGCTCGCTCTAGTGCTGAAGCAGAGTACCGTGCCATGGCTCATACCACTTGTGAGTTAACTTGGTTGAGAACTGTTCTTCAAGAATTTGGACTCTTAACACAAGGTCCAACACCTCTTTACTGTGACAATCAGGCAGCCATTCATATTGCTAGTAATCCAGTCTTCCATGAAAGAACCAAGCATATCGAAGTTGATTGTCACTTTGTTCGTTCTAAAGTGGAATCAAAAGACATCATCACACCATTTGTACCTTCTGGAAGTCAACTAGCAGACATCTTCACTAAAGCTCTTCCCAAGAATGCCATTGACTCTATTTGTAGCAAGCTGGGAGTCATTGATATCTACTCTCCAGCTTGAGGGGGAGTGTTGTCAGTATATATTTGTATAACGTAATTGAAGGAGTTAATTGTGTAATTAGATGTGATTAGCATAATTATAGGAGTCAATTGTGTAAGCATAATTGTAGGAGTAATTGTAGGAGTCAGCAAATTTAGATCTATTGTACCCTATATATAATCTACCTCCTAGAGAGAAGAATAATATACCAGAAATATTCAGCAAAATATTCTAACACCTTCAATCGATCTGTCCAGGATTGGGAATTGGAGATGATTGATTCCTTCATGACCCTTCTTTACTCTAGTAGAATCCGGCAGGGAGTGGCAGATTCTCTTTGCTGGACTCCGTCAAGTCGGGGGCTGTTTGAGGTTCGTTCTTTTTACTCTGTTCTGATGCACCCGTCATCCCAAGACTATTTTCCTTGGAAAGGAGTGTGGAAAGCTAAAGTTGCTCCAAGAGTGGCCTTTTTTGTTTGGACTTCAGCTTTGGGTAAGATCCTTACTACGGATAACCTCAGAAAAAGAAGGGTAATGATTCAGGATTGGTGCTGCATGTGTCAGATGAGTGGAGAGTCGGTTAATCATTTACTCTTACATTGTCCGGTTGCTTGGGAGTTATGGTCTGTGGTTTTGACTCTGTTTGGCATTACCTGGGTTATGCCTCGAGGTGTGGGTGATCTTCTCAGTTGTTGGCATGGTCCTCGCAATAAGTCGGAGGCTGGCAAGATCTGGAAAATGACCCCTCACTGTCTCCTTTGGTGTATTTGGCAGGAGCGTAATGATAGAACGTTCAATGGGGTGGAGAAATCTATCTCGGCCCTCAAACTTCACCTGCTGCACACCCTCCTTAGTTGGGCTAAGGCTTCTCATTTAGATTCTTCTTGTTCATTGTCTGACATGATTGATTATTGTTCAGCTTGTCTTTGGTTTTTGCTGGTTTCATTTAGGTCCACTGCCTGTGTACTTGTATTGACTCCTTTCTTTTTTCTCTTTAATGAAATTCTTATTTATCAAAAAAAAAAATACTTGTCTTAGCCTGAAAGTAAAGGGGCAAGCCCTCTCCCCGGACATGGTGATAGTAATAAGACTTCAGTTTGGCCAGCAGTGTTGGGGTTTTGTGGACACCTAAGGTTCCCAATATATTTGTTCCGTGTACAAAGTCAGTTGGTCACTTATTTCTTTTATTGTTCTTTTTCTGGGGTGATTTGGTAGACTATCTGTAGTTGATCTGGGATCTATTGGATTATATCTTGCATGCGTTGACAACTAGTATATGGATATAAGATCAATTGGTTATTCGAAGGACTTACTTTGTTGAAAGTCTCTTAGTGATCTTATGGTTGTTTAGGACAGCAGAAGAAAAGTTGAGGGCATGCCTCCATCTTGTTAGTGGCTCTTTGGTGCTTGTGCATTTCCCCATAGATTATCATAAGGTGTGGTGTTGATTATTATTTTTAAGAATGAGGTGATAGATACGTGTGGCCAACTCCAATTAGTCTGTTGAGGATCTATAGCTAACTCCCAAGTTTTGGTACTCCCGCGTTGTTGTTGTTGTAGAATGGGTGAGGATAGGTCATCCTAGAGTTTAACCAAGGATGGAAAGTTGGATGTTATATCGTATTATGAAAGCATTGACGGGTTCAAGGGGTATTCCTTTTCCTTGGTGAAGCATTTGGGGAGTCAAAGTGCCATTTAAGGTTGCTTTTTCATATGGAGAACAACTCCAGGTAGGATATTGATAGATGTGTAAGCAAAGCAGGGAGACAGTGGAGCATCTCTTGCTACTTTGTCTAGTGGCTAGAGAATTGTGGTCAGACACAGTATCATGGGTCATGCCAAAGACGGTAAACCAAATGTTGACTTAATGGCAAGGAAGGTTCAATAATCACATGACTCTGAAGATTTGGAAGGATGTTCCCATGGTAGTCAAAGGTGAGCCTAGGCATCCGGGTGAGGTGAGGCGTCACTAAGGTGCCTCTAAGGCTCTAACGCGAGGCACCTTTAGTGAGGTGCTCACCTTTAGAGCCTAGGTGAGCAAGGCGAATGCCTTAAACAATGTTCAAGGCAGCGCTAAGGCAAAAGCCTGACTTAAATTCAGCAGCGGTAAGAAATAGTGACAACTATGTAATTTGGTAAAAAAAAGGGCAAATATGGACTTTAAAGGGAGCTTATGGGGATGGGTAACAACCACAACCCCTTAAAGTCAAACAAAAAAAAAAAGAAAAAAAGAAGCAAACAAAGGCTAAAACAAAATATAGAAGTAAAATTAGAAAAGCCTTTTTAGTTAATAAAAAACAACAAACATGGCTTTTGGGACCATAACAGACAACTTACCAGGGTTTTTTTTTTCTTTCTTTCATTATTCTTTTCTCTCTCTGCTCCCCCTCTTCCTTTATTTCTTTCTTTTTTTGCTCTCTCTCCCTCATCTCCCAGGCAACACTATTTTATCCCCCCATGCTTTTTCCTTTCCTTTCTTTTTTGCTCTCTCTCCTTTCTTTGTATCACCAGATTTCCTCATCAATTTGGAACTGCAAGAAATTTTAATGGGGGAGGAAAATCCATACTGGCTTTGAAATTCCACCTGCAGACCCTCTTTGACTCGCTGAAAACCTCTCATCTAGTCACTTCTAATTCTATACCCGACATGCTAGATCTTTGTTATGTTTCTATTTAAATTTTCTGTATGCTTTGAGGTTCACTTCTTGTGTACATGATTGCTTCTTTCTTTTGATTAATGAAATTCTTACTTATCAAAAAAAATTTAGATTTTTTTAATTTATTTATTCAAAAAATTTAATTCATATAATCTTTTAGGCTTTAGGTTTAATAGCTCTCTGTCTCTCTCTTTTAGAAGCTTGTTATAAAGTCTATTGTTAGATTAATTATTTATAGAAGCTCGTTGTAGGACCTATTATTTAATTTACAGAAATTTGTAAACCTATTGTTAGATTACATTATTTACAAAATCTTGTTATGAAACCTATTTTTAGTCTAGATTAATTCATTTATAGAAGCTTGTTGTTTCTGTTAATAAAGATTACCTTTAAGCTATTGTTAGATTAATTAATAAAGCCTAAGCCATGCATAGCCCATTTTGAAACTAATTAATAGGCCTAATTTCTTCATGCAGAACATGTCAAAGATATTTGATTAAGGGTAAAACTTAGGTACAGTTTCTTAGGTCAAGTACATTAGGTTTTTAGTTGAATTCAAATATATTGAATTTAAATATTCTTGGAAAAGATAATATTGTTTGTGTTTCATTGGTTAATGCAACCATGTGTTTGAATTCAATTAGGGAACCTAATATACCTAACCTAAGGAACTGTACCTAAGTTTTACCCTTTGATTATAATATTTCAATACATTAGATCTCTCTTTATTAGGTGATCCTGTTGTATACTTCCTATGTACATGGGCTTTCGCCTCTTTGATGCAATAAATTTTTTGAATATATATATAAAAGACA
Source organism: Fagus sylvatica (assembly GCA_907173295.1). Classification (NCBI taxonomy): domain Eukaryota; kingdom Viridiplantae; phylum Streptophyta; class Magnoliopsida; order Fagales; family Fagaceae; genus Fagus; species Fagus sylvatica. Next base: position 37,141,517 of record OU015762.1, read on the forward strand.
ATTTCAATACATTAAATCATATGTTTTAAGTTCTATATGTTTAATAACTATAAGTAGAATTTGGCGCCTCATGCCTCGGGCGATACAAGGCATTTGCTCCTTAAAATCACCTTTCACATGTGGCTACTTTGGCTGTTTCTTTGTGTATTTTGTGGATTATTTGGCGAGAAAGGAATAGTAGAATCTTTGATGGTGTAGAACCCCCATTCACATCAGTAAACAGTTTTTGTTACGTTTGTATGATTGGATGATTGCATTATGTAACATCCCTATTGGACCTTTTCTGGATTTCTTAGATTCTTTTTTACACCTCAGATTGTAATTTTAAACTACTTGTTTCACGGATTATATTTTTTTTTAATAAATAATAAAGCTTTATTGAAGATAGCAAAAGGTGACTTGTAGTACACAAGAGATGTACTAGAAAGGGAAAATCATTAAGGATAACAACTATCAACAAAATTAGCATTTACTTATAAAAAAAAAAAATATTTTCATCTATTGAAAAATGATTTCTTTACATTTTAGAGAAAAAAAAGTTTTTTTTTTTTTGGGGTGGGGGTAATGGACCTAATCCTGTACAAGTGTGTAAGTTGTTTTACGTATAAAAAAAGATGTTTCTTGTGAGTGCATTGCTTGTAAATCAACAACAATTTTTATTTTGTTTTGTTTATTGGATAAATTTAGTGCATACTTTCTGCTTAACCTGTCAGAGGTGAATGCTCTGGATTACCCAGTAACGGGTTCTGATGGGTGGGATCAGTTGCTTGTAGGTTTTACTGCTTCTTTAGAAAGATTCCCTATATTATATAAAACATAATTAGTGCATACTTCTTGGCATTCAACTGTTTCTCACGTAATTTTTAACTTGCAGCAAGTGGAGCTCGCTCTAAGGATATACGAGTTGGCCTAACCTTGTCTTGGGTATTCTTTTTACAGGTATATTGTGACGATAAACCCCAACACATCCCCCCCCCCCCACAAATAAAGGTTCCCCAATGTCTTATTCTTTTTCTTTTTTTTCCTTGCGGTTGAGAAGGTTGCATTTTGAGTTGAGTTTTCTTGTACTAACTTTGCAGTAAGCACAGATAACTATTCCACCTTTTTTGCACCTGTTTCTTATATTGCATTGAGATTCGAATAGATTGTCATTCAGTTGTTCAAAAGAGGACCTTATTTTAATGGTCAAGCTGTTTCATTCTAGTGTAATATTAGACTAATGTATGTGACAGTTCTCTATGTTTATAAGGTTTATAATGGTAATCCTGTATCCCCATCTGCATCAGCATCACTTTACTCACCCCCTGTGGAAGATGATAACCTTTGCCCAACATTACCAGGGCTTCCTCTACCTCGCCAGCCAGCGAAACCTCTCCGTCCTTGGTTGCTTCCATTGCCAGAGTGATCAACCTCCATCCCCATGGATTGTTAATAGCAGCATTGCTTTGTTTTAATGCAGCTCTCAGCTTCTTAATTTCTTCCATGAAGGACTTTTCTTAAAGATCTGCAAAGGTCTTGAGTTTAGCTAACTCATCCTTTGGATTCTCAGTGTTTTCATTCCCAACACTTGCACCAACACCATTAGGTTGGCCTGGGTTTTCACAATTCACTGATTGTTCTATAATATGTCAACTTTAGAACACAGATCCATGAAGAAGTTAATGGTCAGAAAAAAAAAATGGAATTCACAATGGAACTACACAAAAACTCAAAGAGAAAAAAGAAAAAAGAAAAAAGAAATAAAAGCTGGAAATTCTAGAGAGAGAGAAGCCATGAGAACTCTACCCCATCTAATCCCACTTATACTGGAAATGCATTACTCTGGCTTGAAAATAGCACATGGTTTTTTTTTTGGCTAAAAAAAAAAACACATAGTTTTTGTTCAGTTTGTGGCCATATCTAAATTTGCTGTTTGTGTCAGATTAATTATGGGGTAATAATTAATAATGTTTACCTTGTTATTTGGGTAATAATGTTTCTTTCTGCTTTGCAGGCTATTCGTCTGAAGTATCTGCATCCAGACAGTGAGCTTCAAAACTTTGCTATGGAGGTTATGGACATGCTTCGTGCTGATACTTCTGTTGATGCCCATGCATTGGTATTTTCCAAACAAATTGGCACCTTTAGACTTGTTTTTACATTCTTCTCAAGTATATATGAAAAAGAAAAGAAAAGAAAAGAAAAAGACTATTTAACTTTGTTTGGCACTCTTATATTGTTTAGTGCTGGAAAAAAGTAAGCAAATCAGGAAATGAATTGAATATGTACTGACTTGTGGATTACCCTTGTTCATTGCTGTTAATTTTTCTTATTCATAAAAAAAATATATATAAAAAAAAAATTGTTAATTTTTCTTATGCAACGTAGGTGTTTGGTGTTTTGTCTTTCACTTTCAGTCCAATTAATGGTAAATTTTTTATCATTGAGTCATGCACTCATGTGGTGCCTTGTAGAAAACCGTTTGTAGGAAAGAATTGTCATTAGAGAACCATGAAGCAGTATGCTGCACGTTTATAAGTAACATGTCCAAGATTTTGCTGATATATTGAACTTTCATGTAGGAAAAATAAATAAGATCAAGACTAATTTGCCTTATAAAATCTTTGTATTGGAGTTAAAACTTCTTATATGAGTTTGAATGGTAGGTTGCCAGTGCTGCCATTGATGCATAAAATCTGACCTTTTTCACACACACACACACACACACATATATATATTGCCAGTGCTGCCATGGAGCATTTTCAGATGCATAAAATCTGACCTTCACACACACACACACATGCACACACGGATTAACATTATTGTTATTAAACTTATTCTTGTAAATTGTAAAAGTGCCTATTAATTTTTATAACCTGAGTCTACAATGACTAGTATAAGTGATTATAATGGCTCCCTTGGTTGCTTTCTTATAATCAAGAAGCTAAGTGATGCTTTACAACCAAGCCACTAACCAATTGGTTTCATGAATAATGGTTTACTGAAGGCATGTGTTCTCTACATCCTTCGGGTTGGCATAACTGATCAGATGACGGAACCTACTCAAAGGAGCTTTTTGGTTTTTCTTGGAAAGCAGGTTTGTTAAAGTGAATCAATTAAGTCTTCAATTTTTGAAGTATTTTTTGGGGTATCTGTAATGGAGAAAATTTGCTCTTTATACTTTGCAGCTTCAGTCTCCTGATGCCAGTCCTTCCATGAAAATTTCTGCTTTGCGTACTTTGTCATATACCCTGAAAACACTGGGAGAGGTCAGGCATGACTATCATGTGATTTTATTTAGTTCTCTGGTCCTTATTTAGCTTGTTTTGCACGGATTTAGAGATACAATTTCTGTTGATCATCCTCTTTTTCCCGCCTACCGCTCTAACGCTCCTTTAGTAGACTGCGAGGGGAGGAGCACCATGCTTGACATACTTTAAATTACTTTTTCTTAAAGAAATTGTTATCATTATTTTTCTATAAATAAGCACAACATTAGAGTGATGTGTGACAATGCATCTAAATGTTAAGGTCAGCAGAAAAAATGTATAGTGTTTTGGTGTTGATAAAGTATATGCTTTAACACCATAGAGAGTAGAAAGTCTGGTGTTATATTACCACTGATTAGTTGGTGCTTGATCTGTCTGTTTGCAGGTTCCATTTGAATTCAAGGAAGTTCTTGATAACACGGTTATGGCAGCAGTATCTCATCCTTCACAACTTGTAATTTCTTGATTTCATTTTCTTTGACATTAGAAGCTTAATAGGGACTGCTCAGAGATCTCTCATTTTATTTCTGTCAAACTTGTTTGGATTTATTTAGCTGCCAATACTTGTTCATACTGCTTATCGTTTGTTTGGGATGATGATGGAGAGATGATTAAAAGTTCAACTTTGTTTTGCAACTATAGTCTTAATAGATGCTCCCATCCTTCGCCTCTGTCATGATTTTTTTGTTCCGAATCGTAAAATTGAAAGCAAAGATTCAGCAAACTTCTGAAAGTCAATGATTGTGGATAGTATTGTGGGGTCAGGCTGGAAGATTTCTTATGTTGGCATGTTGACAAACAGAATTATGAGAAAGGCAGTGTTTAATCCTTTGGTAAGGTTTATACTGTTATTTTAAATGAGTAGGGTTGTGCGTATAAGCCAAATATCGCTTTGCCACTTTTTTATATGGTAAGGCCACTGGGTTGTGTGTTTAATCTGATATGGAGTATTTGAAGGGAGAGGAATGCATGCATGTTTGAAGGAAGTGAACTTGGTAGTGCCGTTCAAGTCTTTGTTCGTACAGTCCTTGCATGAAAAGGAGATGGCTGCCTGCACTTCTTTTTCAGCAGATGTTTTTTGAGAATTTATAGATAAGCTGAACTTTATATGTTAACTGATAAATTACCGATTGTCTTTCAATTATGTGTACCTACTTCCTTTCCTTGAGCTAATCCTTTCGTTGTTGTCATTGGTTTACATGTTTGCTGCAACTTCTCATTTAGTCATTATAAAAAGTGGAAATATTTGGGGGTCAGGAGTGTCAATGCGTATTGCCCTTTAACTACAATGTTCATTTTTTAATGAAGAGGGCGAACCTTTTGACTCTCCATAATATTTCTTGCTGGTTTAATAGATATTTTTCTTTAATATATTTTTCCTTCATTTCTCAATTGACTAAATTCATTACTTAAAAAAAAAATTGTCTTTCTCTGCCCCCTCCCGTGTTTCATATTTCCTTTTTTTTTTTTTTTTTTCCTTCATGTTATTTCTTCTGTTACTGTTTCCTCAGGTTCAACTGGGAATGAATTATGTAATGAGTTGGATTTTTTTTTTTTCTCTTTTGGATTGATTTGCCATTGGCATTGGCAATGTTCTAAGTTCTAACTCATCTGATTGCTCATTGATCTCAGTTTGTTGAATATTAAATACATTTATGGTTAGGTACGCGTTGAGGCTGCTTTGGCATTGCGTGCATTGGCTGAGGTTGATCCCACCTGTGTTGGCGGTTTGATTTCTTATGGGGTGACCACGCTAAATGCTTTGAGAGAGAATGTTTCTTTTGAAAAGGTAAAGTTAATAAATTATATGGGAAACCTTTTGGTCTTGCTACAAATTTTATTAACTCATTTGCTTTTTTATCCTTGTTTTGATTATATTTATGGACTCAGCTAATTAGACTATAAAAAGTGAAGTTATTTGGTTTCTTTTAGTTCTATTCCTTTTTTTCTTTCAAAACTTTTTTATTTTATTTTTTATATTAGTCATAATGCCTTATCAAATTTACCCACTTTTGATTAGTTTTGCACTAAGAAACATGGACACGACAAGATACGGGACATGGCGACACAACAATTTTTGATAACTTAGGACACAACACGTTGGGGATACAACAATTAACTAATATATATCTTTAGGTATAGTTTATTAATTGTTTGGCATTTTAATGTTTATTTTAAGTTTTCAGAATAATTAACAACGATTAAAATCTTTTAAAACATATCTAAATAATTTTTTTCTCCTAATACACTGTGGAGCATGCAGGAGTGTTCCCGAAGTATCTGTGTCCAATATGGACATGGTGAAGATTTTGGACTATCCGTGCTTCTTAGGTTTTTCAGCATTTAATTTGTAATTTTGCCTAATGATGTTCCCTTTGATGGTGGAATATTTTTAATCTGTTCCTGATCCTAACAGTGTTTCTGACTCCTATTAGTGGCTTTTCATTGGAATGCTGCTTGGTAATCGTATTCTCGTATTTTTTCTATTATTATTTTAGATGAGTAAGTAAATAATTTATCAAAAATTGCGAAAAAGGGATGCAACCCTGTTAGGATCATTTGTTGTATCGCTACTCAAGTATTAGCATAGGGCTTTAATTGTGGTAAATGGCCTTGTACCATGTGCATGTGCATGGCTTGGCTTGTATTTGAAACTAACTGTTCGATAAGTCCTAGGTTTAGTGTAACTAAATAGTCAACAAGCACATGGCTTAGTAACTGCCTAGCCTTGCTAGTAGCCATGCTGGCAGTTATTTAGAAGGCTGTTAGAGCCATTCTTGGCCTAACTAGTTTAGGGCAGCCTTGTATAAATAAGGCAGTCAGCCTTGTAATCAGTCATTGATGAATGGATAATGTTCTTTAGTTCCTTCTCTCTCTAAATTCTCCCTAATCTCCTCTTTCTCAAGGAGGCCTAGCTCCCTTGAAGTAGCTATTATTCCTAAACACAAATAAGTTCCTAACAAACCCTAGTAGACAGGAGGTAGTTTTTTCTTCTATGAATGGATTTTGAACCATGTGGTTCTGCTGTGATGTTGCTCTCAGTTGTTTGTTCTAGCTGAATTCAGTTAAAGAGATGTTGCCATTTTTGCTGTCTGAAACTGGGTGTGGGATATATATCAGTTTAATTGTAACTACTATGGTCTTTCAAACCAGTGGCCAGTATGAACTAGGGAGGGGAACCTTTGTTCTCAAAATTGTTGGATACAAAATTTTTATTTATTTTTATAACAAAAATTCTTTCTCAAGCAATTATCTTGGGAGATGCAATCACATGTAGAAATGGGGTGTAGTATTGGTTAAATGACTGTGTTCATATTGTATTCCTTGACTAGCAATATCATACTAAATAGCTAACTCATTTATGAAGTTTGGTTAAATTCCCCACCGCAATTGACATCCTGTTGAAACTTTCACAAATGAGCTACCTGCCTACCTTTCTGTCTTGCAGGTCTAACTTGAAACCGATTAGGTTTGCATTGCAGCGTCAAAGATAATATGCTGATAGAAAAGTAGTTGAATTTAAATGTCTTATGGAATTAGTGGTATTCCATTTATAACTGAACATGGCGTTTTGGGTTCCTTTTCTGTATGGTTTCTGTTGAGTTGAATTTAGCTGGTAGTTTTGGTATTGACTCAGGCTGTGCTTGGAACTGGAAACTAGAGTTGAATTATGTAACTTAATTAGCTCTAGCTCAAATGACACCTCCTCTTGTAAGAGTACGGTAGAGGGTGACATCATGGGTTCAGGACCCATCAAGTACATGTGCAACATACCAATAAAAAAGAAAGTGGTTAGTCTTCTTGGTTGGTCCACTACCTAGAATAAGTTAGGACTTTTATTTTGTATCTACTATGTCTTGTGTTCATTTGTTTTGGTTAATGGTTCTTCTGCTAGGCTAATACAGGTTTCAAAATAGGATGGCCTCTCTCGCTCCCCCACCCCAACCCCAAACCTCCCCTCCCCTTCCAGCCTAGCTATCACCTTACCCACCACAGCTTCTGGCTTACCCTTTCCAATTTATCCCATCCCACCCCCACTGGTCACAACCTCAAACTTTCCCCCACCCCACCCAATGGTTCTTCTGCTGTTTTCTTCAATAGTTCCAGAGGATTGCGGCAGGGGGATCTGCTTTCCCCTCCCTTGTTTTTGTTGATGATGGAGATTTTGAGTTGGATGCTAAAGGAAATGGAGGTTGGAGGCTTTATTCGCGGATTTCATGTGGGTTCAGGTGGGGTGGATGGTTTGGCTATTTCGCATCTGTTGTTTGCTGATGAGTGATGACACTATACTGTTTTATGATGCAGATCCTGAGCAACTTATGTATATTAGATTAGTTTTAACTTGTTTTGAAGCAGTGTCAGGGCTTAAAGTGAATATGTCTAAGAGTGAGATGTGCTTGTTGGGGAGGTGCCAAATATGATGGTAATGGTAGACATTTTATGTTTTCGGGCAAAGGAATTGCCTATGAATTATCTCGGAATGCCTTTGGGATTATCTTTCAAATCTCTGTCAGTGTAGAATCCTATTATTGAAAAGATGGAACGTATGTGTGGTTGTAGTGGGGAGTCGGGGACCATCTCCTCTTGCATTGTTTCATGGCAGGAGTTTTGTGTTTCAATCCTTTGGGGGTTGAGTGGGTTGTATCCGAGCTAGTGGTGGAGTTATTATTTGGCTGCTAATAGTTTAGGGAAATTTTCTTTTTGATATTTGTGTAGAATTATTTAGCTGAATATTTTTTGTGTATTAAATATATGGATTACTATCACAACTGACTAAGGAAACTATTCAATCACGCTAATCACACAATCAATTAACATAATTAACTCCTATAATCAAGCTATACAAATATGACAGATATACTAACAACACTCCCCCTCAAGTTGGAGAGTAGATATCAATAACTCCCAGCTTGCTGCAAATAGAAGTCAATGGCATTCTTCGGTAGAGCTTTAGTGAAGATGTCTGCTAGTTGGCTCCCAAGGTACAAAGGGAGTAACGATGTCTTTGGATTCCACTTTAGAACAAATGAAATGACAATCAACTTCGATGTGTTTGGTTCTTTCGTGGAAGACTAGATTACTAGCAATATGAACAGCTGCTTGGTTGTCATAGTCAAGAGGTGTTTGACCTTGTACCAAAAGTCCAAATTCTTGTAGAATAGTTCTCAACCAGGTTAGTTCACAAGTGGTATGAGCCATGGCACAATACTCTTCTTTAGCGCTAGAGCGTGCCACAACTGATTGTTTCTTACTTCTCCAAGTGACTAGATTACCACATATGAAAGTGCAATAACCAGTAGTAGATTTTTGATCTGAAGGTGACCCTGTCTAGTCAGCGTTCGTGTATCCTTTAATACAGAGATGTTCCTGATGATCGATAGAAGAGACCACGACCTAGAGCATTTTTGAGATACTTTTCATATGAGGAACTCGAGGACTGGTCATAAATTGGCTCACAATGTTAGCTGCATAAGAAATATCTGGCCGAGTGATGGTTAGATAAATAAGTTTATCCACAAGTCTACGATTGGTGTCTGGGTCATCAATAAAGTTACCCTCATTTGGCATCAATTTTAGATTGGGTTCCATGGGTTTAGCAACAGGTTTGGAGTCAAGATAACTTGTGTCTTTCAGAATATCGAAGGTATTTTTACTCTGAGATAAGCTTATGTGTGCTTTTGATCTGGAAACCTCAATACCAAGAAAATAACGAAGCTTACACAAGTCTTTAGTAAGAAAGCTCAAGTTGAGATGATTGATCAAGATCCGGATGCCTTCCTTGTCACTCCCAGTGATGACAATATCATCCTCAAAGACAACTAATATCACAATACCAGTTCTTGTCTTCTTTAAGAAGACAAAATGATCTGTTTGGCTACATACCATGAGAAACTATTGCTTTACTGAATTTGTCAAACCAAGCACGTGGTGATTGTTTGTGGCCATAGATAGATTTCTTGAGATGACACACACTCCCCCTTGGACTCAAACCCGGGTGGTTGAGCCATATAAACAATTTCAGTAAGATCACCATGCAAGAATGCATTTTTGACATCGAGTTGGTGAAGTGGCCAATCAAGATGGGCAGCCAGAGAGATAATAATACGAATTGAATTCACGATGTTCTTTGTGTTAATGCTTCATGCACACAGTGACATCTCTTTTTTCTAATAAAAAATCTCTATTACCTATATAAAAAAATGTTTTCTCTATTAGCTATTGTTTATTCCTTAGAGTTTTAACTTGTGACTAGAATGTAACTCTTAATGAGCTTGGATGGTTAGGATTAGCTGGTTATATTTATTATGAAGGGCTGGGATCTTAGAGTTGCTAAAGGCTATTATAAATAGGCTCTTTTTAATCACTCTTTGTCATTTGTGCATTCATCTGTCTTCATTACACATTTCCAGGTGATCTTAGGATTCTCCCTCATCTATTCTTTTATCGGTGCCACAACCAGCTTTGAATTGTAGTGTCTGTGATATATCAAAAGCTTTTGATTGATTTTTGGTTCTTTAGCTATTACTTTTCTTTTGTAGGCTGCCTTTGCAAACAAAATATGTTTGATTAATTTGCCTGATATGTTGTCTGTAGGGAAGCAATTTGCAATTTGAGCTTGATTCTTTGCATGGGCAAGCTACTGTGTTGGCAGCTTTGGTTTCCGTTTCGCCAAAGATACCTCTTGGTTACCCAGCTAGGTACTGGTCTTTGTTTTGTTTTATACTTTCAAGAGTATGTAACTCACAATATTATAGACACACATATATGCATATGTACATATATGAAATATTATATTATTTATATGCGTGTCATATTTTCTGGTTTATGTAGGTTTTACTGCCTAGAGATGAGTCCAAAGGGCTCTTCTTTAGAAAGGTTCCCTTTGTTATCAAAAAAAAAAAAAAAAATGGCATGGTTTTAGTCTTATTATGGGATTTTATCATTAAAATTTTAAAATCAATTTGAATCCTTTGTTTTGGCATCACCATAACTCGTTGAATTTTATTGAATGTGCATAAATTATTTCATGACACTGTTAATAGTTGAGATAATATTGAAGGTAGGCAAAGTGAGGAGGACCAAAAAATGGTTTCAAACCATTCTAAACTCCTATAAACCTAATATATGGAAGTGACATTGGTTTACGTAGTTGAACTTGATACTTTTACTTTATTTTTTATTTTTATAGGTAATTAATAACTTATGTTGAGAATAAAAAAGAGCATACTCCCCATGTAAACAAGGTGTACTAGGGAAACTACAAATATCATTGTAAGTTACAAAATCTAGAAATTCCTCCAATGAAGAAAAATAATGACTACTTAAAGCAGCCATCCAGTCATACTTGTGCTTTATTGAATTTCAGTCATACATGCTAGCAGTTATAAGCAGTAGTATCTTGTTGTTTTTCACAGATTGCCAAGATCAGTGCTCGAAGTTTCAAAGAAGATGCTGACAGAATCTAGCCGAAACCCTGTGGCCTCCACAGTTGAAAAAGAAGCTGGATGGTTACTTTTATCATCATTGTTGGCTTCCATGCCAAAGGAGGTACATAGTCATCTCTTTATTCTTTCGTTTGGTGTAAGAACTAAATAAGTAAATATATGTTATAGTGCTAATCTTATCTCAACAGGAGCTTGAAGACCAGGTTTTTGATATTCTTTCCTTATGGGCCACTGTCTTTAGTGGAAATCCAGCACATGAAATCATGCAAACTGGAGATTTAACATATAGGATACGGTAAGTCAATATATTGAGTCTGGTGTACTCTTGCACAGAAACTGCATCTCCTCTCCTTGGGTGTGTGTGTAACTTACCAATAAAAAAATTATATATCAAAGGTGTTTTGAAAAATAATGATATTTTAATAATAGTTAGGCAAAATAACACTGTTGTGCAAAATAGCTTTTTTCAGATATTGAGTCTTCAAAGCACGATATCAAGGGTTGAAATTTGGGCTTGAAGACACGATTTAAATAATTGTGAAAATGAAAACACAATTTTAAGAAAAGGCTATTCTCCCTAATAATTGACAGAGTCTATTTTTCCAAAATATCATTGTTTTGCAAACCTCCCCCCCCACCCCAAATTATCCTCTAATTGATGCCATTGTCATTTTTTCTCTCTTTTGTTGGATGTTAATAATCATTATCCAATTACTACATTCAATTACCAACTAATATCCATAACAACATAATCATATTTCAAAAAAGCGATTTCTTGAATAAGGCTGAATTTGTCTATGATTGTAAATCATAAGTTCACCTTTACCCTTTTTGTAGTGTGTGGTCTGCTGCAGTTGATGCACTCACGGCATTTGTAAGGTTCTTTATTTCTCCTAATGCTGCAAACAGTAGAATTTTACTTCAGCCAGTGCTTGTATACCTCAGTAGGTATGGTTACTAATGCTCTTGATAATGTAAGGCCAAAAATTCTGTTTTTCATGTATTAATTAAAATGTTAACATATCTTCGAAAGCAGTGCTTTATCCTATATTTCAGTGGCAGCAGCTAAAGAGATCCCACATTTGAAGCCTGCAGTAGACATATTTATCATCAAGACGTTAATTGCTTATCAGTCGCTTCCTGATCCATTGACATATAAGAATGACCACCCCCAGATTATTCAGTTGTGCGCAACTCCTTTCAGGTAATGATTAGCTACAATTGTTCATGTTGCTTTACCTTTCTTTTAATTAGATTATCATTATTCCATTTTGATAGTAAATATGAATTTAATTTCAATTTCTCAAACTTGCAAATTTGGAATTCTTATCATTTTGTGTGACTGATTTGGTTCTCCATACCTTCTTGTTGGGTTAAAATAAAAGAGTTGCTTCTGGATGTGAGGAAAGCTCATGCTTGAGGTTGCTGTTAGACAAGCGAGACGCATGGTTGGGTCCCTGGATTCCTGGAAGGTGTTTAGCTTTTCATTTCATGGGTCCTTTGATTTTCTATAAACATTGCCTTGTAATTTCTGTCAGTTAAGCTTCTGAATTAATGTCTTTAACAAGTGTGAAAATTTTGCATAAATGTATCATTTTCTTAATCCATTTTGGCAAGCTCAGATTCTTTATTCTTTCCCTTTCACTTTTAAGAGCTATTTTTTTCTTGTTAATTTATGTAGAGATTGGTTCGAAGATGAACTTCGGGCTTTTCAAGGTGGAAAAGATGGCCTAATGCCTTGCGTTTGGGAGAACGAGCTTTCTAGTTTTCCCCAGGTAATAGTCGTCTTAAGGTTTGCACTTTTACAAATTGGTGGGTGTGGTTTTCAATTTCCCCAACATCATAGTAGGGTCCATCACATTCACTAGTTGAAAGAAGAGAAACTAATAGTTTAGTTGTATTGGTACTAGATCAAAGAAAGAATGGATTAGCAAAAAAAAAAAAAAAAGAAGAAAAGAAAAGATAAAGAAAAAGAAGAAGAAAAATAAAATAAAGTTGAAAAAGGAAGATAGTTTTTTTTTTTTTTTGATAAGTAATAATTCATTAAAAGAAAAACCACCCATGTACAAAAAGGGTGTACAGTAGGTACCAATTACAAAGTGAGCTGACAGAAGTTGATCAACTCATATAAGGAGTTGAAATGGGAAATGTCTGAAGCATTAACCCATTCCAATAACATAGAGAGAAAGAATTGTTTAAGTTCCTGAATCGTTTTTTCTAAGTCTTCAAAGGATCGGGCGTTTCGTTCCCTCCATATCACCCACATAAGACACTGTGGGATCAATCCCCATATAGTTGCAGACCTGCATCTGTGATTGCGACCAGTCCAGCAAGCCAAAAGGTCCACCACATGCTGAGGCATAACCCACCAGACACCAAACATAGAAAATACTAACTCCCATAATTCCCTAGCTGTATGGCAGTGAAGAAAGAGGTGATCACTGGATTCCCCAGCTTCTTTACACATGCAACACCAGTCCATAATCACCAACTGACGCTTCCGGAGATTATCAATTGTTAACACTTTTCCCAAAGAGGCTGTCCATATGACGAAATTTACCTTTGAAGGCACATGAGGCTTCCATACAGTCTTCCAAGGATAGTCTCTACAAGCAAGCAATAAAAGACACTTATAAAATGAATTGACAGAGAATACCTTTTGCGATGAATGTTTCCAGCAAATGGTATCTATTACCCCCTGGGTTGGAACCGCCGAATAAATAACATCCAAAAATTCTGCAACAGATTCCAGCTCCCAATCCTGTACCAAGTGAGTAAAACTGACATTCCAATAAAAGCTGGTGCCATCAAACAATGCCAAATCCTTCACCGAAACTTCAGGATTACTTGCAAGTTGATAGAGCTTGGGAAATCTCCTCTTCGATGGTGTCTCACCACACCACTGATGCTGCCAAAATTTAATATGCGCCCCGTCCCCCACCCTGAAGTACACATTATCAGCAAATTTAGGCCAGCCTTTCCTTATGTGCTTCCATAAACTTTTCCCATATGGACCAGGGACAGAGATAGAACACCAGCCCCCCCACAATCCACCATACTTGAGTTCAACAATTTTACGCCATAAAGCTTTCTTTTCTCTTGCATATCGCCATAACCATTTACCCAGCAAGGCCTGATTGTAGAGCACCAATTTTCTGATCCCCAAACCTCCGTAACAAAGAGGTTCACAAACACAGTCCCAACTAACCAGGTGATATTTAAATTCCTCTCCCATTCCTCCTCACAAAAAATCCCTCTGAATCTTCTCAATGCATTGGGCTACACCCGCAGGGGTAGGAAACAAAGAATAGTTAGTCACTAAGTGTCTCTAGTCAAAGGTTTCTATTGTATATAAGGTACAAAAATATCATGGTTAAGTAGCAAACATAACTAACAATCAAGTGAATGTTGAATTTTGGAGAAAATAATGGGTTAGGTTAATTTACTTAACCCTAACACCAGTTTATTATACTCAATCAGATTTTGATATGCAAATTACAAGTATTCCCTTTGAAGGGGCAAAAGTTAATAACTTAGTGTCTAAACAATGTATTGCAACACTCCCCCTCAAGTTGCGGTGAAGATATTGCACATGCCTAGCTTGTTTAACATAGTATGAAAAACTCTACTTGAGACTCCTTTGGTTAAGACGTCAGTTAGTTACTCTCCAGTTTTGATTACGCATCATCTAGCTTCTCCTTGATGAAATGTCTATCAATCTCAACGTGTTTAGTCCTATCATGTTGTACAGGATTTTGATAATGCATCATTTAGCTTCGCCTTATTGTCATAAAGTAATCGCATAGGTTCCTATGCATTCAACCCTAGTTCTTTCAACATCATCTTCACCCAAAGAAGTTCACAAATACCATGAGCCATTTTGCACGGATTTCAACTAGACCTCACTACAATTGCCTTGTTTCTTGCTTCTCTATGTGACTGAAATTTCCTACTTATCAAAACAAAAAAGTGACTGAAATTTCCTTTCCCAAAGGTAGATCTTCTATTAGTATTATAACCTGCCTAATCTGCTTTTTATTTTCCTTTTTTTTTTTTTGGTTGATAAAGAATACAATTCATACCATGGTAATTTATCATGATATCAGAGTATAAGCTTTTGGAAGAACTGTAATTTATTATGGTATCAAGGCATGTGGTCTTGAGTTTGAACCGTGTTTTCAATTTACCTCCCGTTTAAAAAGTTAAAAATCCCACGTGTTAGGCCCCATATATTAAGGGGTAGTTTGGGCCCACCTATGAGGGGAGTGTTATAATTAAATGATTAAATTCACTATATCCTTAGAGCTTAAGCTTTTGGGAGAACTGGTAATTGATCACTAATCATATTGTTAGATTCTCCAGAATCAATGACCCATGGTGGATCATTACTACTATGAGATGTACTGAGGAATGTAGACATGTCATCTGAGTGAGAAAGAGAGAGAAGAGAGAGACCCATCGACAATTTTAACTTCTTCTCTACCTGAACAAGTGGAATAGAATGAGAAAAGATTGGACATACCAATCATATGGTCAAATTCTCCCGAATCAATGACGCACAGTGAATCAATACTACTATGAGATGTATTGAGGAATGTGGACATGCCATCTGAGTGAGCAAGAAAGCATGCAGTGAGGGATGATTCCAGTTGGGTCATAAATTGTTTAAAGGTTTCAATTTCTGCCAGAGAGAGTAGCTGTGACAAAGTAGGGGATGGGATACTAGATACCAGACAACAGTGGTAGTATGGTTAGCATGTGACCGGGAAACTCCGAAGTGACCACCTTTGACCCTGGTAGGGCGACCGCAAAGTTTATAACAAGTCTCCAATGTGTGCCTAGGTTTTTTGTAGTTATCATAGAATGACTTCTCCTTTTCATCAGTAACAGGAATACTGCCCGGGATTTCTTTAAATATCCCTAGAAGAGGAGGTGGCCAACACAGATTGTTCTGAAAAAGTAGTGCGGAGCATAATACTCCTGTGACTTTCTTCTCTCTGAACATTGGAAAATACCTCCCAAAAAGGAGGAAGTGGTTCCTTCCCTAGAACCTGTATCCAAATAGGATCATACTGAAGATTTAACCCAGCTAAGAACTCAATTATATGCTCTTGTTCATTCCTTTTTTTAATCATTGTAATGTCAGCAAAACACTCAAACTGGATATTGTGATAATAGTATAATTCCTGTCATAAGCTATGAAGTGTGTTGAAATACTTAGTCTGAGGCCAATCCCATTGTTTGGTCTCGTGAATGTGATGCTGCAAATCATATATTTGTGCTAGATTTCCTTCTTGAGGATAAGTTTGAGCCAAAACATCCCAAATATCCTTGATTGTTAGCAGTAATAGGTATCCACTACTAATTTCAGGGAGTTTTTAAAATCCCACTTACCACAAGTCTGGTCGTCAGACTTAGGCTTGCGAATTGCTCTAGTAACATAACCCATATTCCCCCTATTTAAAAGTAAGAAGAAGAACTTAGCTGACTGTGACCAAGCTAGGTAATTTGTCCATCGAATTTAACTGTGAAAGTGGAGTTATCAGTGGGAACCGGAGATTGTCCCATAACTCATATCTGACAATTTTCTGAAGTTACCTCAGACATGTTTCTCCAGAAATAAAATAAAAAACACAGTTACCATTCCTAACAGACAATACAAAAAACACTAAATAGTAGGAGGAAAAAACAATTATTAACCAATATTTCTGGCAGAAACTCAAAAAAAAATAATTGGTGGCACTAATTAAATAGCATATAATCCCACAAAAAATTATGTAGGAACTGAGACACAATTAGTGCCGAGGAGCATGATTCAAAGGACATAACAGGTTGGGTGAAACTTCTAGAACACATTCAATTGTTAAGGTTACAAGCTCAAATAGTGCCTAAACTATGTGTTCCAACACTGAAAGGTCAAAATATATCTCATAACTCTGAATGATTAAAATATATTTAATTGTGCTACATGTGTATAGAAATGTCGACTAATCATAAAAGCTTAAGTTGATAGGAAATGATGATTTTAATCACTATTCACTTAATTGTTTTAACACTCCCCCACACGTGTGGACCCAAACTTTCCCCCAATAACGTGTGGTATTTTAACTTTTTTGAATGGGAAGTAGAGTGGATACAAACCATCTACTTTGATAAACTATCACTAGTCCCTAAAGCTTAAGCTGATAGAGGGTGAATTTAATCACATAATCATTATTCTAACGTATGCAAAGTTCAAAATGTATCTCATAACTCTGAATGATGGTTTCTTACAGAGCAAGTAAGAAAGCATAGTTGATGTCTGTTGATGTAAATATTAAATGTTTTGTCTGATGAATTTTGTTCAATTATATTTTTGGTTATTCACCTTCATACTTGTGAAAGTCAAGTTCACCCCCAAAGGGGGAGTCAGAGGATTGGCCCAAGCTCACCCCTTGGTAGGGAGCCAGCGCCACTAGGCCAAGAGGAATTTGGTGTCAAAGTTTTCTTTTAGCATTGTCAATACGTGTATTCTTAAATTTCTTAAATTTTACTACTATGTTTTCCTTATCTCACTAAACTTCATTAACTGTGGATTTAATTTAACCATGAAGCCGGAGATGATAAGCAAGACATTGGTGAACCAGATGCTTCTCTGTTTTGGAGTAATCTTTGCTGCTCAGGTAGTGGAATATAGTAATGGCTTGGTCTTTGCATACTTTCTTCTGTATATGAATTAGGGATGTCTAATGTTGTTGATGTTACCTGGATTTACATATTCCAGGATAGTAGTGGGATGCTCGCGCTTCTTGGAATTATAGAGCAACGTCTGAAAGCTGGAAAGAAACAATCATGGCATGCAGCCAGTGTCACCAACATATGTGTGGGGTTGCTAACTGGATTCAAGGTGCTCTTTAACCTTCTTTGATCTACTCAAAGTATCTTCAATGGGGCCTGACCTTATAATCATGATCTCTTGCTCTTGCTCAGGCTTTGCTTTCTTTACGTCCCCAACCACTGGGACCAGAAATTTTAGGTTCAGCACAGGCAATTTTTCAGGTATTAACTATGTTAGTTATCATGATGATGATAGTGATAATTGTTATTGTTGTATTTGGTGTTGTTAATACCTTTGTCATTGTTGTTATATTTTTTGTTTCCTTATAAATTGCATGTTATTTTGGCAGAGTATTCTGGCAGAGGGAGACATTTGTGCTTCACAACGTAGAGCATCATCCGAAGGTCTTGGTCTTTTAGCTCGCCTTGGCAATGATATTTTTACAGCAAGAATGGTCGGTTCCATCCTGGAGTGCTCAAATTATATATTTATCTGTCTCTATCTCTCTTACCATTATATGGAAATAAACAGACTAGACTGTTGCTTGGTGACCTAAGTGGAGCAACAGACTCAAACTATGCTGGATCAATTGCTATGGCACTTGGCTGCATCCATCGCAGGTGGATATTGAACTTTTGTTTCGTAATATTTTAACCTTTTTTGTTTTCTGTTTTTTATGCCTCTTAAAACCTCTGTTTGTCTCTATGTTATCTTTTTAACAACAATGATTGCTTTAGAAGAGATCTGGAATTAGAAATCCTCAATCTCTGCGAGCTTGCAGAGGAATAAAAACAAAAGGCCCTGGCAAAATATCAACCTGGTTTAAGAGGGATTGAGTAAGAGAACCTGATTCATATAGATAAATAACTTCTGGCTTCATTTGGAGGCCCTCTTGTTTAAATCTTGTGTACCTGAAATGTGTCCCATTGGCATTTTTCTAGAGCATTTAATTACTTTTCTGAAACATGAAAAAATTTACACTTCCCTTTATGTCCGTCTACAGTTCAGGAACTATGGCAAATAGGATGAGGTACCACAACATTTTTTATTATAGTTAATAATATCAACATAGGTTTGCAAAAAATATTATTAATAAGTTGAAATTAGCCAAAATACAACAACAAACCTATAAGCGAAAATGGATTAACTGATTTGGCAGAAGCTGTGTTTATCTTAATTATTTAATGACTATATTCACCATTTACTAATAGCTTAAATTTTTTGGATCAATGGAAATCTATCATGGTATCAAAGCAGGTAGTTCTGTGTTTGAACTTTGTCTCTACTATACCTTCCATTAAAAAGTTAAAAATCCCATATGTTGCGCCCTATTTATTAAGGAGAAGTCTAAGCTCACACATGAGGTGGATTATTAGAATAATAGTTACATAATTAAATTCATCATTTCCTAACAGTTTAAGCTTTTGGGACTAGTGGTAATTTTTTATGGTATCAGAGCAGATGGTTATGTGTTCGAACCTTGCTCCACTCTATCTCCCATTTAAAAAGTTAAAAATCTCATGTGTTGGGCCCCACTTATTAAGTGGAGTGTAGACTGACATGTGAAGGGGTTTTATTATCTTGGATGGTTAAATGCTTAAAATCATCATTTCCTAATAGCTTAAACTTTTGGGACAAATAGTAGTTTATCATCTTGGATGCAATGTGTAACTCTTTTGTTGATCATCTCTTTTGTCTATGATTACTTGATCATATCCAAGGAGTAACCTTGTCTTGGGGTGTACATAAAGATGTAAAAACTTACGTATTGAAAGAGAGCCAACATCTAAGAATGGTTTCAGAGAAAGTTTACTTTCTCTTTACATCACTCACAATCTGATAGCATTATTTTCGTTCTAAAGCCTTATTACTAAACCATTATTCTCTTTACATCTCTCACAATCTGATAGCATTATTTTCGTTCTAAAGCCTTATTACTAAACCATTATTCTTTATCCCTGAAAGTATAAATGAGTGGAGAGTACTTATCAAAAAAAAAATGTGAACCGAGGCAAAATTTTGCAAACATGGAATAGTAAAACTTAAAGTATGATAGTGATGTTGCTGACTTAGGAAGGTTGTAGTGTGTATGAGTGTTTGGGCAGTGAGTTACTTAGAGCAATAGTTCAAGGTGCAAAGGGACCTTCTGCAAGAGAATACATCTCCTAATAGCTCTAGGCTAACACTTTTATATATCAAATTCAACTACTCTAATACAAGGCAAGGCCATGCTTATATAGCATGCCTTATTTACCGATTGGTTACTGCTAGCAGCCTTATGATTGGCTGGAGCTTGCTGGCAGCCCATTGGTTGATCTCATAACCAACCCATCTAAGCCTTATCCTAAGGTGGCCAATCAGAATTGACCTCCTGCTGGCAGTTAGTTAAACTGAAGCAGTTTGTTACAAAAATTAGACAATGTACAAGGTAGTTTGCAAGCTGTACTAGGTTGTTACAACAAGTCTGTAACTAATCAGCCACTTGCAACACCTATTCTGCAAAGCTAAAGCTAGGATTACAAGAAAGTTACAACTTCTAAAGGATGCTCCTGCATCAGATAGACATACCTATTGATTGTACATAATATAATCAGTAATAATGAAATACTAGTGCATGGTATGAACATTGTTTGGAATGCCATTCCTCCTTGTTTAATGTTTAATGTGGCTCTTGTGGCGGGAGAGGAATCAATGGGCTTTCGAAGATTCCGAACGTCATTCTGTGGAGTTGAAACTGATTCTCCTTCGCACACTCATGGAATGGATAGCTGCTGGGTCTAGCCATTCGTTTCCTTCTGTTTTTGCCTTTATTGATGGTTGCATGTAATTTGTTTGCTGTAACTAGTATATTCCTTATGTACTAGTTCCTTTTCTATCAATAAAGTTTTATTACCTATCAAAAAAAAAAATACTAGTGCATGGTTGAACTTGTTTGATTTCATATCATATTTTATATTTACCTCTTAAACTGAAAGAGTGGGAGCTTGTGACAGTTACGATATCCATGCATGCTTGTTTACACATCTGAATGCAACATAATGGTGTATTTGAAGATCTATCTCATCTAAATCCTAATCTGTATTAGTAGAAGGATTAAGTATTGAATTTTTAATTTATTATTTAGGTGTACATTATATCTTTATGCATTTAAATGTCTGTTATGACACGTGACACAATAATTAAAGACATATATCCTCAATACAATACGTATTTCAAAGTAATGGGTTAGTCTAGTCCTTTTGTAGTTGAGAACCTTCTCTCCAGAATTTATGAAATACTGTGCGCACTTCAGCCTATCTTGGGGTGTGTACATGAAGATGAAAGACATAATTCGAAATGGGGAGAGTTGCTTGAGATGGTTTGGTGAAAGGAACCCCTTTCTCTCTCCTCAAGAACACTCTAATTACTCTCACAAATCACACACAATCAAAGAACAATTTGAATAATTCAATCCGATAGGATTGATCCCCTTGCATTCATGAACAAAACCTACTAATTCTTATTGAATTCTATCAACTAATTCTATAATCTCCTAGAGAGAATTTCTAAGAGAACAATGGAGTTATTTGGATAATGAGCAACAATGGAGGAATGGGAGAGATAACCCACAATGGGCTTTCTCATGCACTCCTCTCATTGGCCGAGATAGAGCATGCACTCTTCTCATTGGCCGAACTACATGCACTCCTCTCATTGGTTAAGCTAAGTCATGCATTTCTCATGCATTCCTCTCATTGGCCAGCTCATGCTCTCTTCTCATTGGTTGAGCTAAGTCATGCATTTCTCATGCATTCCTCTCATTGGCTAGCTCATGCTCTCTTCTCATTGGTTGAGCTAAGTCATGCATTTGTCATGCAACAACCAAGGTACAACCTTAGAATCTCTAACAATTAAGTACAAGGGGTTAAAGCCTAGGAATGTACTAGACCCCCAATGCACTTAATTAACTAACAAGGTACAAGCTTGGATAGCTTGGACCTTACTAATCATGAATATAAGCTAATACATGTTTAATCAAATGTAAAGCTAAGCCAATCCGTGCCTTAGTGGCTAGGGTAAGCATACCCACGGATGTGGGATGGTTGGGGTCTTAACATTGCCCCTCCCATCTAAAAACCTTGTCCTCAAGGTTGTGATCTTGTTGTGGCCGAATGGAGGATGAGTCTTCAAGTTGCTTCTTCATCAATGGTGATCTTCCGATTAACCAATATCTTGAAGGAACTTGAATGTCCTTGTTGATGCTCTCCTCCTTGGTGTTGCGTCTTTCCTCACACCATTCTACCCTTTCTTCTTCCTCATCATTTGTAACATAAGCACCTTCTTCTTCTTGTACTTCCTCAATCAAGTACAATTTCATGGCCTTGCATGTATGCCACATAGTCCAACTCTCATCACAATAGTAGCATAGGCCTTTCCTTCTTCTCTCTAACATTTGCTTGGGAGTGAGCTTTTGCACCATCATTGTAGGCTTTGCACTTGTTGGTTTAGGATCAACGACCTTAGGATCCATTTGGGCAGCCACCTTAGGATTAAGTTGGGCAGCAACTTTAGGATCAAATTGGACAGCCACCTTAGGATCAAGTTGGGCAGCAACTTTAGGATCAACTTGGGCAGCCACTTTGGGACCAAATTGGGCAGCAACTTGTTGAGAACTATGTTGCTCCCAATTGTCCTTGTTTGCCTCATAACTAGGCCTTGTGCTTCTCTTGACATTAGCTAGGTATTGCTCTTGAATTTTAGCCAATGCATAGGCCTCACCCAAGGTTCTTGGCCCTTGCATCTTGATTGCCAACCTCACTTCATCTTTCAACCCACTCATGAAACAATTTAGTTTATGCATGCTTGACAAATTCCTAATCCTATTGCTAAGTGACTCAAACAGCCCCTTATACTCCTCAATAGAATTAACATGCTTTAGTTTAATCAATAACTTCCATAGGATCATCATAGCTAGGAGGCCCAAACCTAAGTTGAATTGCTCTAGCAAAATTATCCCAACAACCTAAATCATGCTCACAACTTTGAAACCATATCAATGCATCATCATCTAAATGATAAGAAGCATGCATTACCTTTGAAGCATCATGGACTTGATAATATTCAAAATACTTAATTGCTTTAAACATCCAAGAAGTAGGATCACCTCCCTTGAATCTTGGAAATTCAAGCTCCATTGCTCTCGGCTCCCTTGCTTGCCTTCCTTGTTGCCTTTGGAGTGGATCTTGATTCTTTCCATAAGGATCTCTATCTTGAGGTCCTTGATAGTTCCTTGCTCTTCCCCAATTGCCTCTTGCCCCCTCCATGATCATACCAAGGTTCTACAACATCACCTTGAGGCCATGGAGCATTCCTTGGTTCCCTAGCTTGACTAGCATGCCTTTGTGGCTGTGCTTGCTGCCCTTGCTGCCTTGGAAGCCTTTTCTCATGCCAATATTCTTCACCATACAGCCCACATTGGCCTTCAAAAGATGGTGGAGGCCTTGCATTACTCGAACCACACAATGATTCTACAATCGGGTTGAGAAATACACCTCCATTGAGCCTTTTTGGCCTTGGCTCAAATGGATCATCATAAGGCATGCTAAACCGTGGCTGATTGGGATTGAAATGTACCTCATGATTTGGAGCTCTCATAGGTATAACATTCCTTGTTTCAGCCCTCCTTGGAATTGTCTCAATAGGTTCAAGAATTGAAGGTTGATTACCAACAATTGGAGCTCCTCCACCTTGACCCGATTGTGCTTCTCTTTGTGGCTCGGGTTGAACCATTGCTGGTTGCTTCACCACCGGTAACCTTTTCATCACCTCCTTCATCATAGCTCGAAGATCATTGAAGCTAGCCTCTATTCCATCAACCTTCAAGTGCACTCGATCAATGGAACCCGTGTTATCCTCCATTTGTTGCTGGACCCTTTGTATATTCTCCTTGAGACCCTCAATTTGAGCTCCACCTCTTGTTTCAACCATGGCTCGTATACAGCTCTGATACCAAATGAAAGGAACCCCTTGGTCTCTCTCCTCAAGAACACTCAATCTACTCTCACAAATCACACACAATCAACAGAACAATTTGAATAATTCCAATCCGATAGGATTGGATCCCCTTGCATTCATGAACAAAACCTACTAATTCTTATTGAATTCTATCAACTAATTCTATAATCTCCTAGAGAGAATTCTAAGAGTAACAATGGAGTTATTTGGATAATGAGCAACAATGGAGGAATGGGAGAGATAACCCACAATGGGCTTTCTCATGCACTCCTCTCATTGGCCGAGATAGAGCATGCACTCTTCTCATTGGCCGAACTACATGCACTCCTCTCATTGGTTAAGCTAAGTCATGCATTTCTCATGCATTCCTCTCATTGGCCAGCTCATGCTCTCTTCTCATTGGTTGAGCTAAGTCATGCATTTCTCATGCATTCCTCTCATTGGCCAGCTCATGCTCTCTTCTCATTGGTTGAGCTAAGTCATGCATTTCTCATGCAACAACCAAGGTACAACCTTAGAATCTCTAACAATTAAGTACAAGGGGTTAAAGCCTAGGAATGTACTAGACCCCCAATGCACTTAATTAACTAACAAGGTACAAGCTTGGATAGCTTGGACCTTACTAATCATGAATATAAGCTAATACATGTTTAATCAAATGCTAAGCTAAGCCAATCCGTGCCTTAGTGGCTAGGGTAAGCATACCCACGGATGTGGGATGGTTGGGGTCTTAACATT
>OU015762.1:37165858-37200090 GCA_907173295.1 Fagus sylvatica
CGGCCAATGGAGACTACGTCTACTTAGTCTTTTCTTACTCATCATTGGCCCCGTTTTACAACAGAATGAGGAGGCCTTTATATAGGCTACATGGGAAATAGAGAGAGAGGTATACAAATAATTGGACCTAACTTAAATGGGTTAGGCCTAAAAATACAATGGATTGGGCTTTTGGGCCCTAATATAATCTGACACCACACAATTATCTTCCGCAAAATTCCACTTGTGAGGGCCCATCAATTAATTCAAAGGGAAGATATGCCTTTTGACTTCTTCTTCTTCCTCTTTTCTTTTCTTTTCTTTTTTTTTTTTTTTTTTTTTGTCAACAAAGCCTTTCATGATGTGGATATAGAATGTGCATGTTTTACTTTTTCCACAAAAGATCCTCTACTGTTCTCCCCCGTTCAATTTTTAATTTTATCATTATCTTAAGACCTTAAGTAATCCTGCCTAATTATTTCGTGGCTTTTTTTTTTTTTTTTTTTTTTTTGTGTATAATTGTCAAAAGACGCATCCTTAATTAATTTGTCAAAAAAAATTATATGTGTCTATTTATGGACTTTGTTAACGGATTTTGTAAGACTCAAATAAAGTTTACATAGGCCATTCATGTTAGTCTTCTTTTGTGTATATCACGCAGTAACTTTGAGATTAAAAACACATATAATTTAAGGATGAAGTATATTGATTAACAAGTAAGAAATTACTCTATATTACAGCACATATAGAACCAACACAATTTTTGTAAGTTTCTTGTATACAGCATATATGACAATTGAACTATAAATATCTCCTCATTTGTTACATGAGAACATTGCCTACAGACATGGTACATGCATATCAATAATTAAATTACATTTTTTCTTCTCTGTAAAATTTTGGTTACTCAACTTTTAAAAGTTTTAATTTGATCCTTGTAATTTCAAAAAATAAATAAATAAATAAAATAAAATAAAAATGAGAGTACAATTTAGTCATTTTTTCTACTTTTATGTTAACAGGATTAATTGGATGGTGAGAGTGCCTAAAACACTTCATCTTTTAGGGACCAAATCGAAACAACCTTGTATTTAATTAGAGATCAAAATTGAACCAACCATATATTTAAGGGAACAAAATTGAACTGAGGGACAATATTGCTATTCCTTTTTGAAATTTAGGAGATAGAAACCAAAAATGTAATTTAACCAATGGATTGGCACTGTTTAGGAGCCACTAGAAGCCCGTTTAATTTCTCTGACCATGCGGCTGTCCAAAGCACCTAAGTCTTCTATATTCACCCAATTGGATCAAGAATCATAGAAAGAATCCAACCGAAAGCTAAACAACATAAGCCTTCGCATAAGAATTAACCCAAAAATGAAACCTTGGCCCTAATAATAAATCAACACT
Organism: Fagus sylvatica; assembly: GCA_907173295.1. NCBI lineage: Eukaryota > Viridiplantae > Streptophyta > Magnoliopsida > Fagales > Fagaceae > Fagus > Fagus sylvatica. The sequence goes on from OU015762.1 coordinate 37,167,251, forward strand.
TGCCAATTCTGATAAGGGGTAGTTAGAATCAGTTGTTAGAATCTGAATCGTATTAGCTTTGGATATGTTCCATCTTTATGCATTATTTGTGCTAATCGAACATTAGTGATTGGTGAGTCGGTGCGTAAAAATTATTTAACACATTATAGTAAACTGTTGCTTTTCCTAAAGCAAAAGATTATATGAATACAAGATATGCAGTTAAAACAAATATAAAAAATGTCATCTTTGACGGAAAGGGTGTAGACCAAAAAGATTGGAATTGTTGACTGAATTAACCAAAAAGGATTTTTTTTTTTTTTTTTCGCTTACAATCGGTCAAAAAGGATGGGAAAGGTGGAAAAGGGACATATGCATTTTACTCCATGTAACCTTTAGGGAAAGTAAAGAGGAACATATTCCTAAGGGCTTGGCTCTTGGCTGCCCTTAATAGGGGCAGCGTGCCACAAAGCTTATAAAATTGAGAACAAGCCTTATGAGCCCATGGATGTGACACGTTTATTCATGCAAAAATAAAGCTTAAGACAAATTCGATCCTGGCCGTACATCATGTTGATAGTATATATGCTTGTACGGTTGAGATGGGATTGATCAGAGAAATCATGGACTGCTTTTAATAAGGGGTCTACATGTTTAGGGATATATTGACTTTGAAATTCAGGCATTCAGCCATATGTTGGTTTTGTTTCTTGTATTGGAACAAATAAGTTAATAAACCATGGGCTGGTTCGATTATGTCTTATCCCATTCCCATGTACATTTAACCGGCCCAAAAATAAATTTATACTCCTATACGTGCACTTGGTTGGTTTTGGTTAAAAACAAAAACCCTTATCTAATTCAAATTTAACGAGAAGATAAGTTTTGAAATTGTTGTGAATAATAGTCATAGCAACTTTTGTTGACTATGTTCACATGTGATTATATCTCATGTGGTGTTAGGTGAATGCAATTATTCACATTCACCGAAAGGTGGATTATTTTGTGTTAGAGACAAAGCGTGTGATTATATCTCATGTGGTGTTAGGTGAATGTAATTATTCACATTCACCGAAAGGTGAATTGTTTTGTGTTAGAGACAAAGCGTGCTCACCATTTAATGAGTGCATGACTTTGTCTCCTTCTACGAATTCACAAACGGCAAGTTTACTACCTAAAAGACAAGCACTTTATGCCTATAAATGTGTAAGAATTATAGTATTGTATGATATAGAAAATGAGATTGAGATCAATTGTATTCAACAAGTTTTGAATGTGTGAATGACCACTTGATACAAAGAGAGTTCTCATAATATATTCTCATCTTCAGAATTATTTTCTCTTGCTATATATATTTTTATTTCACAACAGAAATAATTTATTAGAAATAAGTGTTAAGGAAAGTAAGAGAATTCCACATATGCCTCTATTTTCAATGCTGAATCATGACTGTTTTCAGCTTTTTATCAAAAAAAAAAAAATGACTGTTTTCATTGGATCCATTAATTTTCAACTCAAGCCCAATTAAGTTGACATTAACCAAAGCTCCCATGAGTCCATGAGCTTTAAGACTAGTTTGATAGGAAAATTGTCCGATTCAATTAATTTCACAGTTGGTGTATTACTATATGTTAATCGTGTTAGTTTTGTAGTTTAATAATATTGACTAATTTCCTTTACAAAGAGAATTAAGGTTGAAATCCATCTCTCCCACAAAAGGTATTACAATAAAGTGTTTCAATATTTTGCATTCTACGGTACACGCAATTTTGTTTTAGGATAAGGTTTAGCTACAAACCGATTTATAGCTAGTTTGCTATAACTGGTTACTTGGCAGCTTATAAAATCATCTACATGTATTATTTAAAGAAGTCACATGACTCATTAAATAGGTCATGTGACTAAAATACATGTGGATGATCTTATTAGTTGCCACGTAGTAGGTTGTAGCAAGTTGGCTACAAACTGGTTTGTAGCCAAACTATGTCCTTTGTTTTAACTCTGTATATGGGTAGTCTTCTTATAAAAAGAAAATTCATTACTTCTACAAATATTTTTTTGTCAAAAAAAAAAAAAAAAAAACTTTAGTAAGTATATGCTTCATATCTAATTATGGACAGAGTTTGGTTACAAACTAGTTTATAAGACCAGTCCACGTGGCAATACTAATAAGACCATCCACGTGTACTTTAGTCACATAACCTATTTAATGAGTCATGTGACTTCTTTAAATAATGCATGTGGATGGTCTTATAAATTGTCACATAGTGAGTTATAACAAACTGACTACAAACCGATTTGTAACCAAACCTTTTCCTCTAATTATATCCAACTCTTCTGCTTCATTATTTCATGGTTTGAATCTTTGTTAATTCTAAGCAAATAAACAGTCTTTTACAAGAAGGCCTGCGAATCTAATCAAATGCTTCAGGACTCTTTTTTCTTTTGTGGATTTTGTCCAACTAGATCTGAGCCCAGTCTGGAAAATAGATGGCACCACACGACATGGCATTGGGCTTATCAGTAAACTGATTCAGCAAGTAAGTAGAGGGCCTAGAGGCCTTACAAGGCCACAAACTCACACAACACAAAGCCCTCAAGTTCCAATCATTTGTGACACAAAATACTTGAGCAGTAAGCATTCGGCCTCAAACAACTTAACCTACATTTGTGGACACAACCTCACGCAAGCCCAAAGGGCCCAACCTTATCCAACAATACAACTCAAATTGTTTTGCCATTTTGGGCTTTTGCTAAGTACTGCTGCTTCACACGTTCCACATGTGTACGGAAAATCCCAAAAGACTTTCCGTCAAGTAAAATTTGTCTTGGTCTTAAAGGCATTTTCTCTACAAGTGACTCAAAATCCTCTCCCTCCTCATGGGAATGGTAACAACAGTGTGGGACTTTCACTCTCCCCGGGTATTCACCTCACATCAAATCTTTCGCCTTTCACTCTCCCCGGGTATTCACTTCACATCAAATCTTTCGCCTTCCTTGTCGAAAAGTATTTAGAACGCTTCTCAACACAGCGCGGTCCCAAACTTTTAGGGAGCCTCAAGCCAAATTTTAAATTGGAACTTTTTTTTTTTTTTTTTTAACCTATTCAATACTAAATTAAATTAATATTATGATTTTTTTTTTTTACTAGAATTTCATTTTTCTTGCTCTTTTAGAAAATTGCAAACTTATTATTGATCAAACTTTTATAATCAATTTTCTCTAACATGTTCTTTTCAATTGATAAAATCGCTAATCCACTTAATCTTTCTTGTGACATAGTCGATCTTAGGTAAGATTTTATCAATTTTAATTTTGAAAAAGTTCTTTCTGCAGAAGCAACTTGAAACGGAGAAATTGTTCTAAAATTCTATACAAAGATCCATCATTTGCATATTTTTGGAAAAGATTTGAAAGAGGCTAGATTTTTAATTAATCTCAATATGTCAAGTAGAGTGTCTTGTTTATCTTCCATATTGAAAAACTTCTCTTAAAACTTTTCCAAAATAATTTAAACCATCAATATCAAAATTTTTATATGTGAGAGCACTTTCGAGAAAAGACATTTATCTTGTAAGCTATCATCGTCAAATGATTTTAAATTTTTTGAAACTAAATAGAAAACCAAAAAGTTCTTCATATATATGAAACTTTCAAACCTTTGCTCAATTGAGGAAATATTTGATCAACTATAAATAAGAAATAATCGATTCTAAAAGATTCTTCAACGGATTGTGTTATCTCATGATCAACATTTTCATCAAAGTGTTTTTTCCTCGAAGAAATTTTTCTTGAAACGGTTCAATTTCTAATTCTTTAACAATCTCTACGCTCTCAAGAAGTAAATCCAATTCCATTTTTTGAAAAAATCTATAAGAGTTTTTAATTGATTTATAGCCACATCAATATGCATATCTTTAGATTGTAAAATTTTATTAAGTGAATTGACCACAAATAACACTTCATACCAAATAGTCAAGCTCAATAAGAACTCAAAATCTCCAAACTCATATTTTGCTGAATTAGCTTCACTTCTTGTTTTAGAATCTTGATCACTACTTTCTATAACTCTAACAAAGCATCCCTTATTTTTGGAGCTTGAAATCTTATAGCTTTAACATTTCAATGCGACTTTCCCAACGTGTTTGTGATAACAGAAAAATAGTGAATTTCGTAATTTTTTTGTATCAATATTCCATTCAAGAAGAAAATAATGTATATAAACGTTGTATCACTCCAAAAACGATGATACAGCTTTAGTACAAGAGTTTGCAAATCACAAAGTACTAGATTAATGTTATGACTACCGCATGATGTGTAAAATGCTTTAGGATTAATATCTAGAAGTCTTCTTTGTACACCTTGTTTATTTTCTTTCATATTAGATACATTATCATAACTTTATCCTTGTATGTCATTAATGTTAAGTTGAAGTTTCGTTATTACATTTATAAGTTCATTAAAAAGACCTAAACCAGTAGTGACATCTACTTTTATAAATTCTAAAAAATATTCTTCTATTTTTATTAGACTTGTTGAAATATCCACGCATCTTAGTACGAGAGTCATTCGTTCTTGATTACTTATATCAGGAGTGCAATCAAGTATAATTGAAAAATATTTTGCTTCTTTAACTTTTTTAATAATTTTACTTCTAATTTCATTTGCTATCATTTGTATCAATTCATTTTGAATTTTATGACCAAGATAATGGTTATGAATTTCACCTTGTTGAATACGATGAATATGTTCTTGCATCACCGAATCAAATTCTGCAATCATTTCAATTAAACTTAAAAAAATTCCATTATTTTTTTGATAAATTTTTTCTTTTGTTCCTCGAAATGGCAAATTATTTTTACCTAAAATCTTTATGATTGCAATAATTCTTTGTAATACATTTTTCCAACGATCTTTCTCTTTGTTAATTATTTTTTTACTCAAAAAAAAATTAGTTCTTGAATTTACTTTTATCAATTGTTTTATTTTTCAATAATCTTATTTGTAAATCACTCCAAATGTTCATATTAGTAATATGCTCACTACTTGTTTCATGTCTTTTAATTTTACCACTATGATTTCTTCCAATCATTAGTTCCTTGATTAGCTAATTAATTTGTACAAGATTCCGAATTAAACAACTTGCAACAAAAACAAAATACGCTATCTAATTCATTTAAATACACTAGCTATTTTCTATCATGTTTCTCCCCATTTGGTAAGGTTCGAGTGTAATATGTAGTAGAAAAATGCCTAGAGTTTCCATCTTTAGGAAATTCTAAATCATTATGTCTAATTTGTCGACACCGGCGGAAAATCCGACCTTAAAAAGTGTTAGGGTTTAGGTCTTTATTTTCCTAGATCCCGACCCCCATTTGGCGAGTGTGTGTGTGATCTCTATCTCTTTTCCGTTTCGAGATATGAGTTGTGTGTGTGTGGGGGGGGGAACATGTGTACGTGTGTGCGTGTGAGCACAAATTTGGAGTCGCCACCAACCATGGGAAATTTAAGGTGTGATTGGGCACCTATGTCTAATAGATTTTATCTTATTTAGACATTTAAAACAAAAATGGTCTTGAACCAGAGATGGGCTCGGGGGTTTGCTTATGCGTGGGGAAGGTGTTAGGCACCCACGACATCCGTTTAAGAAAACGGTTACCTCCCTTCTAGTGTTCCCTTTATTTGCTAAGCCTAGATTTGTTGGTTTTAACTATGAACAAATGTCCCAAATTCCGTCGTGCAATGTACCAAGAATGGCAAATGCAATTTGACTTCATTTGGTTTTGATTAGACTCTTTATTTCACGTCCCTCATCTTTGTATTTTTTAAGTTTCCGGGCATTTCGGTGATAGGATGTACTTGAAATCCTAACACCTAATGCCGGGACAAACAATTAATGTTTTTGGTGCCATATTCGGGATCTCTTTACCCTTGATTTCCAAGGATAAAGTGGTCCGTCAAATGGCGGGGTTTTGGGTGATTAATTCTCACTTTGGGGAATTTTAGACCATGATCCTATGGCAGTTAGAATGTGTAGAATCCCTTATACGAAAGCACGTACCAGCCACGCCCCCGTGTGAAAGATTCATACCATGGTGTCCCAAAAGCCAGGGCGAGCCATAGCCCTTGGGTTGCACCGACTTTGTTTCTAACGCCCACATTACCATGTTTACTCTTTTTAAAGTTTTCATGGCAAAGTGTATTTTAATCACATTTTATATCAAAGCGGTAAACAAGCAAGCAAGTAATCATGGCATCAAGATGGTGAAACATTCAAACTAATAATCACGGCATGGTTGTAGCATGTAAATCACAAGAATGACAAAATATGGGATGATCATGGCATGTTAGCAGCACATCAATCATGAGTATGAAATGACATAAGTACAACACTTAATCGAAATGGCAAAGTGTAATTTATGAGAATTTTTATGGAAAGGGTCAAGACCTCATGGGGTCGGGATTCGATGCTATTTGAAAGGCTTATTCGAATCGCGACACCACCTTAGGGTTTACATGAATAAGATAAGAAAGTCAATGCCTCTCGGGCTTACACGGGGGTTTAGTACTATTTGAAAGATTTACCTAAACCTGCGAGGCCGAATAGGACTTAAATGAGAAAAATCATTTTCAAAATAGGAGTTTCAATGCCTCTCGGGCTTGCACGGGCGTTTGGTACTATTTGAAAGATTTACCTAAACCCACGAAGCCGAATAGGACTGAAATGAGAAAAATCATTTTTGAAAATTACGTTGTTGATTTTAACGGGTCCAACGCCTCATGGATTTACATGGGGTTTAGTGCTATTTGAAAGACTTATCTAAGACCTCCGAGACCGTTCGGTGTTTTCATGCCCAAATCAAAATGGAAAAATGGACAAATAATCACAACAACATCACAAGTGACGAAAATAACGGGGTTTAAAATAAAGGATTTTCGTGGGTCCAACGCCTCATGGATTTACGTGGTTGTTAATGCCTCTTTGAGGTCTCACATAATCCACCACGACCAATCGGGATTATCACGCCCAAATCACATATTTACAACATAGTAAAGCGATAAATGATGTTATTTAGACATGGGGGGTGTGTTTTTCGGGTCAAGTACCTCGTGGGCTAACATGGTTGTTAAGGCCTCGTAGAGGGCTTATATAATCCACCAAAGCCACTCGGGATTGCCGTACTAAAACACACGGGAAAGGGGGATAATCACAACACAAATATTCACAAGTACGTAGTAAATGTAAATAAAGCGATAAATGAACTTAAAGCAAAGATTTTTCAAAGGGTCCAATGCCTATGGGATTACATGGTGGTTAAAGTCTCGTTGAGGTCTCACATAATCCACCACGACCAATCGGGATTATCACGCCCAAATCACATATTTACAACATAGTAAAGCGATAAATGACATTATTTAGACATGGGGGAGTGTGTTTTTCGGGTCAAGTACCTCGTGGGCTAACATGGTTGTTACGGCCTCATAGAGGACTTATGTAATCCGCCAAAGCCACTCGGCATTGCCGTACTAAAACACATGGGAAAGGGAGATAATCACAACACAATATATCCACAAATAAAGCAATAAATAGATCTAAAGCATATATGGAAAGCAATAAATAGATCTAAGACATATATACAAGATATTTAATAAATAAAGCATTTATTGAACTAAAGCACGTAAATAAGGGTGGATCCTTGTGAATCCCTTCCCATTTTAGGGATCATCACTAGTCACCTCCACCCAAAAAGAAAAGAAATAAGAGAAAAGAGGAGAGAGAAAGAGCTTAGAGAGAGAGAGTACCTAGAGAGGAGTCTCTCACTCTAAAAACTACCCAAAACCCCTCCTAAAGACCCCTAAAACCCCTATTTCTGCCTATTCTAACGCTCAAGGTGCCTAGAGCCCGAGCCAAAGTCGTCCAAATGAGGGGGGGCTGGGGCTTTATTTATAGCCCGAGCTGCACGCCTCGCGCGTGATGATCACGTGCGAGTCGTACAGCTGCCACGTGGCAATCTTATCCTCCACGCAAGCCCCCCACCGAATCCTCCTCGGTTTTCGTGCGCATACACTTTTCTGACCTGGTTTTCAAGGGCAGTTTTGGAGGTCTTACGGAACTCAAAATGGGTCATGTAGCATATCGTCGGAAAGCTCTCGACGTCTAATTTCCAACGGTATAAATTGTGCACGAATTGGAGTTCGGAAGAGAGAGTTATGACTCCCGGAAGTCGGGTTGCCGGAGCTTTTTTGTGTGTTTTTCCGGTGAAGATTCCGGTCAAACGGGGGAAGCCGCCGGCGAACCGAGAGTTGTACGTCGTAGCCGGAGTCGTCATCTTTCCAGCGCACCTGGGCCCGCGCGTCAACTTGCAGCGAGTCGGAAAGACTCTACGCGCGAAGGCGATTTTCCGGGAGAAAAATGCACCAAACCTTCGGCTCATTTTTCCTTGCTTTTTGTCTGTGTTTGCGCGCGTATTTGACCTAGCTCCTAATGTCGGATTTCAACGATCTTGGTATCGTCGGAAAGCTTGCGCTACCTTCTCTTGCAAGGTTTCGGATTTGCAGGAATCCGATCTAGGGACGGAGAGATATGGTCCCGCGAACAGAGGTCGCCGGAGTGTTTCTGGTACATCGGAGGGCATTTTTCCGGCGAAGATTCCGGCTAGACCGGGGAAAATCTTGGCTATCCGAGAGTTCCACACCGTGCATGAACATGTCCTCTTTCCAACGTGCCCGGGCTTGCGAATCAACTTATTGTGATCCAGGAAGAATCTGCGCGCAAGCGCGGCAATGTCAGGGGAAAAGTTATGAAATTTTCAGCACAGCCTTATTTCTTCGACCTATTTTCGTGTGCGCGGTAAACATAGCTCCCGATGTCGAATTTCGGCGATCTTGGTGTCGCCGGAAAGCTTGTGCTACCTAATTTCTAAAGGTACAGGCCTTGCACAAAGGCGAACTTGGGTCTGCAAGATATGATCTTGAGAACGGAGGCCGTTGGAATGTTCCTTATACCAAGAGGTTGTTTTCCGATCGAGATTCCGGCTTGACCGGAGGAGCTCTTGACGATCCGGAAGTTGCACGTTGTAGCTGAAGTGACCCTCTTGCTTAAGAGTTTCAGCTTGCGGACCAAGTTGCTACCGGTTGGCAAGAATCCGCGTACGAACACTGCCTTCCAAGTAGGCTGTTTTGTCAACAACACTTAGTAAAATTTGGCTAAGTGTTGGACCGTTTTTTCGCAGTTTTGCCCATAACTCCCTCGTTTCTCGTCCGTTTTTGACCCGTAAAGTATCGAATCGAAGCTCTTGACGTGCTCTACACATTAGTCAGGGGACGGTCTGTTCGATCCAGTTTTTGGTCTGGTCAACGGTCCGGTCAAACCTCGGTCAAACTTGGTCAAAGCTCTCCGAACTCTGGGAAATGTATCACGGACCTCGTTTTGAGGGTTTTTGGGTATAGTGGATCCCATTCGGGTCAGAAATGGCTCGGTCAACCCTTGGTCAAACTTGGTCAACCCTGGTCAAACTTGGTCAACCCTAGTCAAACTTGGTCAAACTTCGGGGAATGTGTCCCGGATCTTCTTCTTGGGGTTATTTGCTGTGGCGAGTACTCGTCGGGTCAGGTTGGTTCGGCTTAGGTTGCCTCGTTTTGCATGTCGACACTCGAGAAAATCCTGGGGGTAAAAATGGGGTTATGACAGTTGCCCCTTCTTTGTTTGGTGTTTCTTGGCACAAGGAACGTCAAACAAAGAATAAATGACTCGATTTTTGCCCGGCGCGTGATGATGCCGCACGAGGCCCCACCTTAAAACGCGTCGCGCGACCTTTCAGCCTCATTTTGTCCTTTTTCTTTCCTTTTTCTCTTATGGACCCCACTTCGCCCCTTCTTGCTCTTTTGCTCATATCTTGCTATCCGGGACTCCGATTGACGAACCGTTTTCGCCTACGCGCTCTACGAGTAAGCATCTTCCAATCCTTACCATTCTTTTCAATTTTAAACGGTAGGAATATGCTGATTGGGTTATTCTCTTTTTTATGTCTTTTTGTCTTTTTCTTATGATCCAGGACCCCGATCGACGATCCGTCTTCGCCTACGCGTCCTACAGGTAAGCACCTTTCCATCCCTACCCTTCTTTTTAGTTTTGAATGGTCGGATTGATTGTCCCTTTTTTATGCCCTCTGCTTTTTCTTGTGTGCTTATGCTTTTATTTTCACATGTCATTGTATGTTTTGTGATGCACCACATACTTAGCAAACATGTTAGTGCACAAAAAATGCATTTATGCTTAGGAATATGTGCATGTATAAATGAGCCTTTGTAGGTACACATGAACACGCATACGTGCTTAGAAGCACGAGAGATGAAAGATATGAATTTTTTTTGGGACACAACATTCATTGTAATGCTGTGCATTTTTTTTTTTTTGGGAAAGGGGGGGAGGCACTATGTCGTGCATTTTTTGTTTTTTGGGGTACGTTGCTACGTACGCATTTTTTATGGGACATATTTTTTTGAAAATTATGGGCTAAGTTTGGGATTTACACAAACTTAGGAAATATTTTGATTAGGCTTGGGACTCGGATGGGTCCTGTAATATGGACAAATTTGACTTGGTTTGGAAATTCTTCCAAACAATTTGGGGAAATTGAGGTTTGAAATTTGTTCAAAATCTCAATTTGGAGTAATTTGACGGTTTGGAATCCTGAATCCAAATGCGTCTGAGGGAGTAATTTGGGATTTGAAATTCGTTCAAATCTCGAATTTGGTGGTTCAACGGTTTGGAATTCTGGATCCAAACACGTTGAGGAGGATAATTTGAGACTTCAAATTTGTTCAAGTCTCAAATCGAGTGTTTTAACGGTTTGGCATTTGAATCCAAACACGTCGGGGAGAGTAATCTGAGACTTCAAATTTGTTCAAGTCTCAAATCGAGTGGTTCGATGGTTTGGCATTTGAATCCAAACGCGTCGGGGGGTAATTTGAGATTTGAAATTCGTTCAAATCTCGAATTGGGTGGTTCAACGGTTTGGAATTCTGGATCCAAACACGTTGAGGAGGATAATTTGAGACTTCAAATTTGTTCAAGTCTCAAATCGAGTGATTTCACGGTTTGGCATTTGAATCCAAACACGTCGGGGAGAGTAATCTGAGACTTCAAATTTGTTCAAGTCTCAAATCGAGTGGTTCGATGGTTTGGCATTTGAATCCAAATGCGTCGGGGGGTAATTTGAGACTTCAAATTTGTTCAAATCTCAAATTGAGTGGTCCAACGGCTTGGCATTTGAATCCAAACACGTTGGGGGGTGATTTGGCTTGGGGACTACCCAAGTCTCAAATCGAGTGGTCCAACGGCTTGGCATTTGAATCCAAACACGTTGGGGGGTGATTTGGCTTGGGGACTACCCAAGTCTCAAATCGAGTGGTCCAACGGCTTGGCATTTGAATCCAAACACGTTGGGGGGTGTAATTTGTGATTCGACATCTCGTCAAATCGCAACTTTGGTGGTTAGACCCAGTTTGGAAATTCATCCAAAGGGTCAGGGCAAAATTGTTTGTTTGTTTGTTTGTTCGCCTAATTCTGATCACTGTGCATTTCCTATATTTTTGAAAATGAGATATACCTGATTTTTTCTGACTCTTGGATTGCTTTATTGTGCTTTTTGCAGATGTCAGGTCAGGGCAGTGGTAGTGGGGGCCAGCGCCGGTCCGATCGCCTTGCGAAGGGCAAGGCTGTAGCTTACGCGCCTGAGAGCTCTCCTGATACAGATGATGAGTACGACGCAATGGAGGACGTTCGTACTCGTGTTAATAGTACCATCGCCAGGAACCTGCAGGCAGAGCTTGATGCCGAGGCTGCTGGTCTTGCTTCTGGTGCAACTCGACCTCCTTCTCGGCCGGGTGTTGTCATTGGCCGTAGTGCTAGGCCTTCCGGCGCACCTCGCCGGCCTACCACGACGCCGACAGCTGTTCCTCCTGTCAAATTGAAGAGGCAGAGATTTGATCGTGCTCCCCCTTCTGCGGATCCTATACCAGAGGACTACGCTGTACCGGGGTTCAGATACCCTCCTCGGGGCGGTATTCGACCGCGCTATCCTGTCACCACTCCGGTGGCGGATACGCCTCTCCTGACGGGCCTCCTCGACCATCCAACGTTTTCGGTTCGTCGTTGTGAGGTATTTGTGTACTGACACTCTTCTTTACCTTGTGCTCTTCACATTCTCTTGTACTGACGCTTTTCTTTCTGACTTTGTGCAGAATCCTCCCAAGAGCGTTGGCCGGGGTGGATGGTCCGACTTCTGTCAGCTCCTGGAGACTGCTCGTCAGGAGTACAGAGACTTCTTAGCGGAGTTGGGCTTTGGCCCCTTCCTCAGCATCCGCTATGTACACGTGTGGCATCCCCTGATGAGGTGCTGGGTGGAGAGGTTCTTCCATCATACGGGGACTTTCCATCTTAGCACCTGTGAGATGAGGGTGCTTATTGTTGATTGAAGTGCCATTTTAGGCATTCGCTTTGGGGGTAGGATTCCCCCTAGCGAGCCTATATCTGATTTTGAGGCCTTGGAGATTCTGGGCATTGGTGACCCTGCCGCTGTCGTGGGTAAGAAGCTTTCTTCCTTGAAGGTCAGTTATCTGAGGGACCTTTTGAGGAGGGAGATAGAGGAGCCCCCTACGGAGTTGCGGTATCGTCAGTGGACTGCCTACTTCATCTTCAGTTGCTTCCTTGGGAATGACAAGTCTACCATTCCCACACCTATCGTCGGCATGTTCCGGGACATCGACGCTCTGAGAGATTACGACTGGGGAGCACTGACATATGGGTTTTACATCCGGGGCCTGCGTCGCTTCTCCCGTCGAGAGACGATCAGCTTTCTCGACTTCTGGCAGTTCACTATCTTCTGGGCATTCGAGCATTTTCCTCCTTTCGCTCCCAGTCGGCTTCCATCAGCCCCTGACTCCGTATTTCCTCTTGCTAGGCGATAGGACTCAGCTTGGATACGGGGATTAACCTCTCGCACGCTTCTTGAGTGCCGTATGACGGTGGACTGCATCAGAGATGGTGACATCGTCTTCCAGCCCTACTCTCCATTCTTGGTCGAGCGCCCTGAGGTATTTAGGGCCGTCGAGCTGTCTCACTTGCGGATATGGATTTGATCTGCGAGGTCTTGGTAGCTCTTAATGGGCGAGAGGACCGTTCGTCAGATGGGTGGTGAGGCTGTCGTCCCCGTGGATCCTCCTCAGCTGATAACCATTGAGGGCTATATCCCTCGTGCCCCGAGTGATTCCTATGTTGAGGGAGTCGATGCCTATCCGGATCTGGTTCAGGTCGACGTGCCATACCAGGAATGGTTTGAGAAGGTCTCAGGTCTTGGGGCCCTTGATGTCCCTTCATGAGGTTGAGGGTGGTCGGGTCATGGGCGGTACGGCCATGGACAGTCATCTTTTCCGGTCTTCTGGGGAGGTGGACAGGCTTCAGAGCGAGATTCTGCGTCTCCAGCTCAAGCTGTCAGTCAGTGAGGACCGCCATGCAGCCGAGGTGGATCGACTTCAGGGGGAGATAGCCCGTATGCAGATGGAGGAGATTCAGCGACAGGGCGAGATGACCCAGATGCAGGCGGACTTGGTCCAGAGGCAGAGGGACTTGGACTCTTGGGATGCGGAGTTGGCCACTCATATTGCGAGCATTCGGAGATTAGAGGATCAGCTTTTGGGTGTAGGCATCGCTCCTGTTACAGGAGCTAGCTCGTCCGGTCATGGTCAGACTTCTTCTCCGCCGCCTCCCGACCCTGTTTCTCGAGATTGGTTCTTTGATGATCCCCCATCTCTATGATGTATTTCTTTCTCTTTCTTTTGTCTTCTTTTGGGGCCTTGTATTTTGGCTGACCTTTTTGTATTCACATGGGATATACAGACATTGTATATATGATATTGATGTATGGACAGTGTTTATGGTTTGTGTTTATGGATTTGTGTTTGTGGGTATGTGTTTATGGATGTGTTTGTGGATTTGTATGGATTTATTCCTGGTTATGTGTATGGGTTTGTATGGATATCAAGTCTTGATCCTCCGCAAGGCCCGGTTCAACAAATATCGGGGCTTACCTCTCCTTGGGGCCCGTTTCCATCACCATTGGGACTTACTCCTTCACAAGGCCCATTTCAACAAATTTTTGGGTCTTACTCCTCCACGAGGCCCATTTCCATCAAATTTTGGGTCTTACTCCTCCACGAGGCCTGCTCTAGTGACACCTTGGGTCTTACTCCTTCACGAGGCCCATTTCAGCAAATTTTTGGGTCTTACTCCTCCACGAGGCCCATTTCAGCAAATTTTGGGTCTTACTCCTTCATGAGGCCCATTTCAGCAAATTTTGGGACTTACTCCTTCACGAGGCCCATTTCCATCAAATCCTGGGTCTTACTCCTCCATGAGGCCCATTTAGATGACTCTTCGAATTTTTCCAATTTTCCTCCGTTGAAAATGGAAAAATTTGCCCCAGTATGTAGTGTTGAATAAATTTTTCTAGCTTCTTGAAGATAGAAAAATTTTGCCCCAGTGTAGAGCAATGTATGCTGATGCGGAATCCCAGATTTCTTTCTCTATCTTCTTTGCACCGGACTGTGATAGCTTCTTGAGAGTCGAACTACTTTCTTTCGAAATTTTTCAAAACTCTTTTGAAAAATTTTGCCCCAGTGTGACATGGGACCCACCCGCGCGACATCTCTTGGTCGTCCTCATATTTCTCAATTTCCGGGCCGAACCTGGGTTTCAGGGCCGGTTCTCGGCTGTCGAGTCTGGTTCTTGGTTCTCGGGCCACCTTGTTGGTGGAAAATCAAACCTGATTATCTTGCATCCAACGTCTCTTGTGAGAACGACTCTGGTTCAATTCTTTGATCTCCGGACCGGTTTTTAGGGTTTCGGGCCGGTCTCCGGCCGTCGGGCCGAAATCTTCGATCACCGGATCGCCTGAGACTTTCCCATAGGCGATTTCTTGCCAAATGGCCCTAATATAGTGCAAAACGGGCCTCTAGGAGTGAGCGAACAGGGTCAAATCTGCGTGGCATGGGAAAAAGAGCCGTTGGGATTCCCAACGGGACTCGCGCATGATCATCACGCGCGAGTTTGCCCTTTTTAAGGCCTCGATTCCTTTTCGACCCAGCAGCCATCTCTCGAGTTTTTCTCCCCTTTCTTCACTAAAAACTCTCGATTTTCTCCGTTTTTGAGTCCTTTGAGCGCATGGCCTCTTCTAGCGACAACCCTGACTCTTTGGTGACACTTCGTTTTCACGACTTTCGCATCGAGTGGATGAGACATTGGTGGACTCTCCTTGGGGAGGATGACCATGTTAGCATCATGGGAGTTTTTGGCAAGTTTGCCTCCCTCATGTGGTTGCGGGTTGATCATGGCTTGCTCGATGCTCTTGTTTCTTTCTGGGATCCGACCCACTACTGCTTTTCCGTCGGGGAGGTGGATCTTATTCCCACCTTGGAGGAGTATGCTGGGCTTCTTCAGCTGGACAGCCCCTTCAGCGAGATGCCTGTCATACCCATTCAGAGTCCTCGGTCAAACTGAGTCTTGGAGAAGTACTTGGGTTTGACTTCCGCGGTCTTGCGTCCCGAGATCATCCGAGCGGAAGAGACTTGGCGGAAAGCCAACCTTCCTCTGGATCTGCTGACGAAGTATTTCTCTTGGAGTGACTTTCCAGTGGAGCTTGCAGGGGACTTCATTGCAAGAAAGAAAGGATGGAAGAAATTCCGAGTCAACGCCTTCAAGATCGCATTTGCAGGTATTTTTCTCTTTCCTACTTCTGCTGGTAGGATAGATTTAAGGGTCATTCCTCTGATATTTAGCGAGGGCAGGTCTATCATCCCTGCCATATTGCGCGAGATCGTGCGGTCTTTGACTTACTGCAGGAGACGGGGAGAGGGGGTCCCGATGTTTTGCACACAGCTCCTCCAGCTTTGGTTCTGCAGCCACTTGCGGTATTTCTACCGCTTCCAAACTTCTTATCACTTTGAGAGGCATACGGTGAGACAGCCGTTAATACAGCACTTCCCTTCACCGGCAACAGTCGTGACTGGGCGTTATACCTCCTTGACTTGCCCTTGAGCGAGTGGTCTTGGAGGGTCGCTTGGGGATCTGCAGTGTGGATACCCTGGACTCATTGTGCTCTTTTCGATGGAGTGCCTCTTCCTGGGGTGCGGGGTTGTACAGGCTACTATCCCAGCCTTTCCCTTCATCAGTTTGGCGGTGTTCAGTACCCACCTCATCTAGGTGACTTGAGCGCGGTGACATTCGATTACGTTCCTGGTGAAGATATGTGGAGGCTCCTCTCCAGGGT
Source organism: Fagus sylvatica (assembly GCA_907173295.1). Classification (NCBI taxonomy): domain Eukaryota; kingdom Viridiplantae; phylum Streptophyta; class Magnoliopsida; order Fagales; family Fagaceae; genus Fagus; species Fagus sylvatica. The sequence goes on from OU015762.1 coordinate 37,183,558, forward strand.
CGAGGATATTTGGGGAGGCCGCCTTTCGGAGATGGTCCTCATCGAGGGTGGTCTTCATGCAGATAACTCTGTTACTCTTGATTTTGTTGAGTGGAGAGAGGGGTGGAGTCCTTCTTTTACTCTCAGGCCTACCATACGGCCAAGTGCATCATATTCTTCGGTGTCTCGTTCTCTTCGGGCTTCAGCTTCTACTGGTCAGTCCGAAAGGGTTGCTGTCTTGGAGAGAGAGCTTGAGGAGGCTCGGGCAGAGCTGTCATCACTACGCCTTGCCAGGGCGTCTGAGAGAGAGGAGTCTGCGACTCGTGTGGAGTCCATGCGGAGCACCTTGCATCACAGCAATGCAGCTGTGGCGAATCTTCGTCGTGACTTGGAGGTTCAGAGAGGGAATGTCTCTACTCTCCGAGCGATGAATGACTTTATTAGGGAGTAGCTCGAGATCTCCGAGGCAGCTAAGGATCATATGGAACAGACCTTGGCTGAGACCCAGGGACAGTTAGAGACTGAGCAGGTGGAGAGGACTCGGGTCCAGGATGAGCTTGATTCTCTTCGTTCTTACACCCAGGCTCTGGTTGATCCCTCCACAAGTCGTCCTCATGACATTGTAGCTCTCCGGCGAGCACTAGATGAGAGCGAGGTGGCACTTACGTCTGCACGTACTTCTATTGGGGCCATGCGGGTCCAGATCAGCGTTCTTCAGGGTGACAATGGGGTTTTGTAGGCTGAAGTGGACTTGGTGCATGATGCTCTTGAGTCTAATGCTTCTTGGCTCAACCGGGAGGGTTTCCCTGTGGTTACGGCCCTTCATCAGGTTAACTAGGTGATGGATTCTTTGGGTGCTTGGGCTCGCGCCGTCTTGGAGGAGCATGATGAGGGGGATCCAGCCCTTTCCACTGCCCTTGGGGAGATTCTGCAGAGAGACCTGCATACGTCTTGGTCATTAGTTAGCATACTTCATGTAGCAATAAGTAGTCAGTAGTTTTTGTATTTAAATAGTGAGTCATTCATAAATCCGAGTCGGATCATGCATGGCTCCCATTTTTAACTTCCGAGTTGATATATTTAGACATGCTTTCAAGGCATCATGGAAAATCAATGTATATATTTATGAATTTGGCATGAATGAATGAAAGCACGAATTTTGTCTATGAATGTTTGCATAAGAATCAATGAATTTGGTAAAGTCTAGCTTTTTATGAATCCATGGTAAGAATTGAGTGTTATTGTGGAAATGAATATGAGAATTTACGAATTTAAGAGAAATTTGGCTTTTCTGCAAATGAACATGATACAGATGAATGTGAAGATCTTAATGACATGTCACTTGAAGCTAGGTGTTTGGAAGGATACACTTGTGCTCCACCTCTTGACTCCCAAGCATTCTCTTTATATCGAACAAACTGTACTGCTCAAAGGATAACATAGGTCGTTCTTTCGTCTAAAATCTCTTCACCGAATAACAACCCTGACCACTAGTCTTGCACTGATCTGATGCCTGCCTTGTTGTAACGTTGTTTTTTTTTTTAATCACGTTACTTTTGCCTATGGCGCCTCTTTCAAGGTTTTCACCATACCTGTGATAATTTTAGCCATATATTACCCTTGGCTTACGCCAAGTCCAGCTTTCCACGTTACTTTTGCCTATGGCGCCTCTTTCAAGGTTTTCACCATACCCGTGGTAATTTCATCCGAGGGCAACGTTCTTACGGATTTTCATTACTTCCCGGGTCTTCTTTGGTGGAATGACAGAATTGGAATTTTTTATGAATATTCCTCTTCGATTAATTTGATTGAAATCATACATGGTACTTGATTACAGAGTCAGAATTGATGGGTGACCGGAACTCTTCACCGTCCATATCGGCTAGAATGATTGCTCCTCCTGAGAAAGCCTTCTTTACCACGTATGGACCCTCATATGATGGCGCGAACTTCCCTCGTGAGTCTGAAAGGGCCATGTTCCTCTTCTTCAGAACGAGATCCCCGGGCTGGAAAGTGCGAGGTCGCGCCTTCTTGTTGTAAGCTCTTTCGATCCGTCTCTGGTAGAGTTGTTCGTGGCATAGTGCCGCCAGTCTCTTTTCATCTATGAAGTTCAGTTGCTCGTACCGCACTTGGGCCCACTTGGCCTCTTCCAGCTGGGTTTGTGACAGGATTCTCAGAGAAGGGATCTCCACTTCGACTGGCAATACTGCTTCCATCCCGTATACCAGGGAATAGGGGGTGGCTCCAACAGATGTCCTCACTGACGTTCGGTAGGCACACAAAGCATAAGGCAGATGCTCGTGCCAATCTTTATATGTCTCTGTCATCTTGCTCAGAATCTTCTTCACATTCTTGTTGGCGGCTTCTACAGTTCCGTTCATCTTCGGACGGTATGGAGCAGAGTTGTGATGCTGGATCTTGAACTGTTGGCATAGCTGGTCCATCATGCGATTGTTCAGGTTAGAAGAGTTGTCGGTGATGAGCATTTCCGGCATCCCATAAAGGCAGACAATGTTGTTCTTCACAAACCGGGTGACTGCGACTTGAGTGACATTTTTTAAGGAACATGCCTCCACCCACTTGGTAAAATAGTCGATGGCCACCAGTATGAACTCATGCCCTTTAGACGCCTTTGGGGTAATTGCACCAATCACATCCATTCCCCAAGCCGAGAAAGGCCATGACGAGGCCATAGTGTGGAGATACTGGGGAGGTGCGTTCTTGCAGTTCTGATACATCTGGCACTTGTGGCACGTCTGGACATGTCTGATACAGTCTCTCTCCATTGTCAACCAGTAATAGCCAGCTCTCATAATTTTTCGGGCCAGAAAGGGTCCATTGGCGTGGGCTCCCATCAACCCTGTGTGCATCTCTTGAATCAATCGATTGGCTTCCTCTGCATCTACACATCGTAGAAGGGTGGCATCGTGAGTCCGTTTGTACAGAATCTCTCCACTTAAGAAGAACTGGAAGGCCATTCTCCTGATGTACTTCTTTTCATTCTCGGTCGCTCGTGGTGGGTATTCTCTATCCTGGATAAAGCGCTTGATATCATAATACCAAGGCTTGTTGTCCATCTCTGCTTCGACGTTCATGCACTCTTCCACGCACACACAGTACGTTGGAATGTCTCGAGTCTCGATTCGCAGCGATCGCACATCATCCCCTTCTGCTAACTTGATTAGGCTTGCCAGTGTGGCGAGCGCATCAGCGAAGTGATTGTGAGCTCTTAGGGTGTATGTGAAGGTGATATACTTGAATTTCGGAACTAGCTGGCTGATGTACCGTTGGTATGGGATGAGCTTGGGATCCCGAGCCTGCCATTCTCCATTAGTCTGTGACACTATCAGCAGAGAGTCTCCGAAGACTTCTAGTTCATAGGCGCCGAATTCTAAGGCTGCTTGCAGACCAACGATACATGCTTCGTACTCGGTCATGTTGTTGGTGCAATCAAATCCTAGCTTAACAGCAATAGGAGTTTGTTGTCCCTTTGGTGATACCAAGACTGCGCCAATCCCACTTCCGACGGAGTTTGCTGCTCCGTCAAAGTAAAGTTTCCATCTGCAATGGTCGCCTTCCTCGACTGTCATTACATCTTCGTCTAGGAATTCTAAGTTCATCAGTTCTAATTGTTTGGACGGGTAGTCTGCCAAGTAATCAGCTATGGCTTGTCCCTTGATCGCTTTCCGGGCCACAAATAAGATGTCGAACTCAGATAGGAGTACTTGCCACCGTGCAATCTTCCCAGTTAAGGCGGGCTTTTCAAAGAGTACTTGATCGGGTCCATTCGGGATACCAACCAAGTGGTGTAGTAGAGCATGTACTGTCTCAGTTTCTTGGAGGCCCAAGCCAGTGCACAACACGTCTTCTCGACCAGCAAGTAACGAGTCTCTGGCTCTGTGAACTTCTTGCTGAGGTAGTAGATTGCTTGCTCCTTTCTCCCAGTCTCGTCTTGTTGTCCCAACATGCAGCCCATGGATGCTTCTTGGACTGTGAGGTATAGGATGAGGGGACATCCCGGAGTTGGTGGAACCAGGATGGGAGGATTGAGTAGATACTCCTTGATCTTGTCAAAAGCTTTCTGGCAATCCTCTGTCCACTTTATCTTCACGTCTTTTCTCAACAACTTGAACAAAGGCTCGCAGGTTGCAGTGAGCTGTGCAATGAAGCGAGCTATGTAGTTGATCCTTCCCAAGAAGCTTCGAATCTCTTTCTCTGTCTTTGGAGCGGGCATGCTTCGTATGGCTTGAACTTTTGCGGGATCAATCTCGATTCCCTTGCCGCTGACGATGAAGCCCAATAACTTTCCGGATGTGACGCCGAAGGCACACTTATTCGGATTCAGTCTGAGCTAATACTTCTTTAGACGTTGGAACAACTTGCGTAGGTCTGTGAGATGATCTTGTGTGGTACGAGACTTGGCAATCATGTCATCCACATAAACCTCTATCTCGTGATGAATCATATCGTGGAAGAGGGTGACCATGGCTCGCTGATAAGTGGCTCCTGCGTTCTTCAGACCGAAAGGCATGACGTCATACACAAAGGTTCCCCAATGTGTGACGAAAGCAGTCTTGGATTTGTCTTCTTCGGCCATTTTGATCTGATTGTACCCTGAGAATCCGTCCATGAATGAGAACACGGCATTCGTTGCTGTATTGTCGACCAGGGTGTCAATGTGAGGTAGAGGGAAGTTGTCCTTCGGGCTGGCTCGGTTCAGATCCCGATAATCCACGCACATTCTGACTTTTCCATCCTTTTTCGGGACCGGGACTATATTGGCCACCCAGTCCGAATAGGTCACTGTGCTCAGGAATCCCGCCTTTAATTGCTTTTCCACTTCCTCCTTGATCTTCAAAATGACTTCGGGCTTCATTCGTCGCAGCGCTTGTTTGACAGGCTTGCATTCTGGCTTCAACGGGATCTTGTGGACCACTATGTCTGTGTCTAGGCCTGGCATGTCTTGGTAAGACCAGGCGAAGATCTCGTGGAATTCTCTTAACAGTGCGATGAGCGCCTCCTTTTGTTCTGTGGTGGAGCGAGTCCCAATCTTGACTTCTCTTGGCTCTTCACCTCCATCGGCCAGATTTATGATCTCCAACTCTTCTATGTTAGGTTTGGACCCCTCGTCTTGCCTCTCTAATGCCTCAAGGATGTCATTTGGCAATTCGACTTCTTCGTCGGAATTATCTATGTTATCCAGTGAGCAATCCGCTTTGTTGTCAATTTTGGAGACGTGGGGATCGTTTGAGGTTTTGCGTGCAATCCTGGAAAGGATGATAGACGAAAAACATGGTAAGAAAATAAAAAGAGAGGCCATTCGTTTCGTGCGATGGCATGTTGGATTTATTTAAAGCATATTGGAATGTTTGCGATAAAGGAATTCATAAACACGTGACATATCACTTGAAATATGAAAATGGAAATATTACAATGATGAAATGGTTATGATTGTGGCATGATATTTTGAAAGCATGAAATAAACATAGAAACCCGAAATTGTTCAATACAAAAAGCTCCCAAGCTATTGATAGACTCTAAACTCGAGTCACCAATAACTGGGATACCGCTTACTCATTGCTACTTGAGATACGCTGTAGCAATGGCATGCTGGTCCACGTCTTGGCCTCCTCTCCCTATTGGCAGTAGCGGATCGGTGGTGTGGTGGAATCCCCCTCCTCGGTGATGGCATGGATGCTTAATCCTTCAACCAAGGGATCAGCATGTTCTTCTTCAACAGTGGTGGTGGTGGCATTGCTTGGTGGTGGTGGCTTGGCTTGCTCTTCTTCTTCTTCTTCAGCCAGTGTCGATAAGGATGACATGTCTGATTCCTCTTCGATCTCCACGATCACCTCATTTACTCCTGGGTCGGGGATGATATAGGGTTCTCCGTCTTCTTTCAACCCCAAATATTCGAGAATTGAATGGAGATTGAAGCGATATCGCTCTAAAAAGGCTTTCGCCAAATCCTCCCAACTGGTAAGGTCCCTTAGCTGATAGAACCAGGCAGCCACTTGTCTTGATAGGCTCTCGGGGAATACTGAGATCATCAAAAGCTCGTTCTCCACATGTAAGGCCATCTTCTCGCCGTACTTTTGCAAGTGGACCTCCGGATTCCCATTCTCATAAAATATTTCAAATTCCGGCGTCTCAAACCCACTTGGCGCTATCAGGCATGGGAATTGGAGTAGTTCAGAGAAATCAACATCCCTCCATTCGTCAGTGTCATCCTCCATGAAGTATCCCTGGGCATCTCCTTCATCCATTAGGTCATCGAGGTCCATCTCGTCTTCCACGATGTCATCTAGGTTGAGCTCTGCGTACCAGTCAAGGTCTGACGGGTCATATGGCTGGCGACTTCCTTCTGATGGTATCTTCTCTCTTCTTACCAACCCTTTTTCCATCAGATTGGAGACCTCTTTCTTGAACTCTTCACAACACTCTAGGCTGTGCCCTCTTGCCCCTGAGTGGTATTCACATGCGTCCCTTGTTGATGGTCCCGGTGGTGCTTCTAACGGGGTGATGTGTCCTTGCTTCTCCAAGGTATGGAATAGACGCCTCCACAAGATACGATCACCGGCTGAGTCAATCCGGTCACCTTCTTCCTCTATCTCGACCATGTTCACACCTCCCTCCGGGTGATTGGGCAAGAGGTTAGTAGTGATATTGGGTAGACCTTCAAACTTCAAAATTCCATGGTCAATTAGGTCTTGAATCCGATGTCTCAAATGGTTGCAATTCTCCACTGCGTGTCCCACTTCTCCAAAGTGGAAGTCACAGGTTAAATTCTGATTGAAGTCCCTTCTCTGCGGGCCATTGTAAGGACTTGGGATAGTGGGTGAGATTAGATTCTTCTCTATCAGAATTGGGTACAGCTCTGTCAGAGGCATGGGTAACGGCGTGAATTGCCTTGGCTCTTTTCTAGGTAGCCTGTTGTCATTGACTTGGTTTCCTGCTGGTCTCGCCGGTATCTGGGTTGTTAGGGCAGGAGCTGGAACTTGAGTCGGAACCGGGATCGGAGCCGGCCTTGGTTGTATCGGCTGCATGGTGAAAGTTGGGAGAGCTTGCCTCGGTCTTCCACTGTTTCTTCCTATCATTTGCACGTCTCCTTCTTTTTTCTTTGTCGGAGCCTTATTGGCGGCTTGTTCGGCCAATGCCATTAGAGCCGTCATGTCCACTATTTTCTTCGTCTTCACAGCATCTTCGATCCTCTCCCCCACTGGTATCAAGTCAACAAAGAATTGCATTTGTAGACCTATCATCCGGTCAAAGTAAGGGTTCTTTAGAGTGTCGACGAAGATCTTGATCATTTCTCTTTCGTCTAAGGGCGGGCATGCTCGAGCCGCTTTCTCTCTCCACCTTTGGGCATATTCTCTAAAGTTTTCATTGCTCTTCTTTTCCATCCTCTGAAGATCGAACCGGTCCGGAGCTATTTAGGAATTGAAACCGTATTGGGCCAGGAAGGTATCCGCCAGCTCCTTCCAATGAGAGATCTTCTTCAACTGCGAGTACCATTCGGCTGCGTGCCCTGTCAGGGTGTCTTGGAATGTCTGAATCAGCAACGGTTCATTGTCAGCGTACGGTGCCATCTTCCGGCAGTACATTTGCAGGTGGATCATGGGGTCTCCTCTCCCTTTGTACTTTTCGAACTCCGGGGCCTTGAACTTAGGTGGCACTGTCATGTTGGGGAACCAAGACATGCTGGAGAAGTCTGTGTTTCCGAAGGAGTTCAAACCCTTGTATGAGTCTGATCTTCTCTTCCAAGCTATCAATCTTGCTATCCAATTGAGAGTCTTTCCCCTCTGGTTTCGGTGGCGTCGGCGGCCTTGGTGGAGTGGTGTTGGTGTTGGAATGCCCTTCCGGTTCCTCGCTGTTGGTGTCCTTGTCATCTTCCTTCCTTTGGTTCTCGCCATCCGGGGTTCTCTTTGCTATTAGCTGCACAAAGCTAAGGAGTTCGTCGAACTTCCGTTCAAGAGTAACCATCCGGATCTCCTGCTCGCTGGGTCCAGGTCCACTTGTCTTTCCAGCCATTTGATTATGAGTGTAGATAAAACCTAGAGAGGAGTCAACAACGTCAAGTTAGATTTTGAATTCACAGTTGAGTGCATGACCTTGGCTTACTTTGCGGGTAAACCATGGCTAAGTATGTATGCGTATGTATGGTATGCATGAATGCAATATGCATTAACAAACAGATGGATTGTCCCATTGGGTTGCCAAAATTGGCGAGCCTTTTGTTTCGTGGTTTCATTTTGAAATTTTGGGTGACCATCATCAATCGATGTGAGGGTCGGAATGACACAGGTAGACATCTATAGAGTTAAGAACTCGTGTATGCGTATGGTGGTCTTGTCAACAAAGAAATAGGCTTTCACACTACCAAAAATTTGACGGGCCTTTCGGTGCTCGGTCCCATTTTGAAAAGATTTTTGGGAACCGATGTCGGGTAGTATGAAAGTCGTATTCTTGGTAGACAGACAACACAATGGGTAAATATCTACATCCCTACATAGAGTTAAGAACTCCTAGGGTTGACACATGCACAAACTCATCAACGAAGAGATGGACTTTCACACTATCAAAATTTGACGAGCCTTTCGGCGTCCGGTTCTATTTTGAAAGATTTTTGCGAATCGATGTCGGTTAGTGTGAAGGTCATACTCTTGGTTTGACACGACAAGACTCTATACAACCTTATAGAGTTTGGAAACTTTCGGGGTTTACAAGCGTACTAACGAAAAGATGCACTCTCACATTACCAAAATTTGACGAGCCTTTCGGCGTTCAGTTCCATTTTGAAAATTTTTGAGGGAACCGGAGTCAGTAGATGCGAGGGTCATACTATTGGTTAAATACGACACGACTCTACACATCCCATGTAGGGTTTGGAACTCTTGGGATTCTTATGCGTATGTACATGATGGTTACATTCATACCAACAAAAAGATAGACTTTCACATCACCAAAATTAGACGAGCCTTTCGGCGTTCGGTTCCATTTTGAAAGATTTTTGGGGAAACCAACGTCAGTAGATGTGAGGGTCGTACTTTTGGTTGAGGACGACACGACTCTATGTACATAACGGCTACAAGCGTATCAACGAAAAGATAGACTCTCACATTACCAAAATTTGGCGAGCCTTTCGGCGTTCGGTTCCATTTTGAAAGATTTTTGGGAACCGATGTCAATAGATGCGAGGGTCGTACTTTTGGTTGAATACGACAAGACTATGTACATCCCATATAGAGTTGGAAACTCTTAGGGCTTGAGTGGTTTGCATGGGTATGGACAACGTGGTTATCCTATCCCTTTATCAAACAATGACATGCAAACGAAGGTTTAGATAGATAGAACCTGGCTCGACTCCATTTATCTTATCACCACCTGGAAAATAGCACAACGCTTTTCCCTTGACTCATTTTGAAAAGACACATCCTATTTTTGGGTATCCTATCTTAGGTTGGATGTTCACTCGGTTGGCTTTTACCAGAGCCCTCACAGGTAAGTTTTCTACTCTATAGTTCACTATATGCAACATGGTATGACACGGTTTGGAATTCTGTTTCCTAAAGGGGCCGATGATCATGCCCATTTCGTCCTCCCGAAGGAAGTCAAAAGGGTATTGGATCACCGGGGAAGCACTTGCACGCCTCCCTCGATCTCCACGGGTGTGGAGGGAGAAAGGTGGATTCTCGTGTTCCATGTCCTAGATATAAAAGGGTTCGTGGTGGAGCCTGTACCAGCCCGGCCCCACCTAAGTTCGTGTTTGACCCAAAAGTCCAATGAGGGTAAATGTCATGATTTTGAAAACAAAAAGGGAAAGACTTTTTTGCACAAAGCACAATATACAATATGTGTTGCATAAAATAAATCTCTATCCTATGTTCGCAGTTTATATGCACAAGAATATAGACATGCTAAAATCAACACACTATACAAGATGAAATAAAGAGGATAAATCAAACAATGAATACCAACAACCATATACACATGCTTTAGCAAAGAAAACACCAAAAGACTATAGGCTTAAACCCTCTAAGTCCCCAGTGGAGTCACCAAGCTGTCGAACACCGGCGAAAATCCGACCTTAAAAAGTGTTAGGGTTTAGGTCTTTATTTTCCTAGATCCCGACCCCCATTTGGCGAGTGTGTGTGTGATCTCTATCTCTTTTCCGTTTCGAGATATGAGTTGTGTGTGTGTGGGGGGGGGAACATGTGTACGTGTGTGCGTGTGAGCACAAATTTGGAGTCGCCACCAACCATGGGAAATTTAAGGTGTGATTGGGCACCTATGTCTAATAGATTTTATCTTATTTAGACATTTAAAACAAAAATGGTCTTGAACCAGAGATGGGCTCGGGGGTTTGCTTATGCGTGGGGAAGGTGTTAGGCACTCCACGATATCCGTTTAAGAAAACGGCTACCTCCCTTCTAGTGTTCCCTTTATTTACTAAGCCTAGATTTGTTGGTTTTAACTATGAACAAATGTCCCAAATTCCGTCATGCAATGTACCAAGAATGACAAATGCAATTTGACTTTATTTGGTTTTGATTAGACTCTTTATTTCACCGTCCCTCATCTTTGTATTTTTTAAGTTTCCGGGCATTTCGGTGGTAGGATGTACTTGAAATCCTAACACCTAATGCCGGGACAAACAATTAATGTTTTTGGTGCCATATTCGGGATCTCTTTACCCTTGATTTCCAAGGATAAAATGGTCCGTCAAATGGCGGGGTTTTGGGTGATTAATTCTCACTTTGGGGAATTTTAGACCATGATCCTATGGGAGTTAGAACGTGTAGAATCCCTTACACGAAAGCACGTACCAGCCACGCCCCCGTGTGAAGGATTCATACCATGGTGTCCCAAAAGCCAGGGCGAGCCATAGCCCTTGGGTTGCACCGACTTTGTTTCTAACGCCCACATTACCATGTTTACTCTTTTTAAAGTTTTCATGGCAAAGTGTATTTTAATCACATTTTATATCAAAGCGGTAAACAAGCAAGCAAGTAATCATGGCATCAAGATGGTGAAACATTCAAACTAATAATCACGGCATGGTTGTAGCACGTAAATCACAAGAATGACAAAATATGGGATGATCATGGCATGTTAGCAGCACATCAATCATGAGTATGAAATGACATAAGTACAACACTTAATCGAAATGGCAAAGTGTAATTTATGAGAATTTTTATGGAAAGGGTCAAGACCTCGTGAGGTTGGGATTCGATGCTATTTGAAAGGCTTATTCGAATCGCGACACCACCTTAGGGTTTACATGAATAAGATAAGAAAGTCAATGCCTCTCGGGCTTACACGGGGGTTTAGTACTATTTGAAAGATTTACCTAAACCCGCAAGGCCGAATAGGACTTAAATGAGAAAAATCATTTTGAAAATAGGAGTTTCAATGCCTCTCGGGCTTGCACGGGGGTTTAGTACTATTTGAAAGATTTACCTAAACCCACGAAGCCGAATAGGACTTAAATGAGAAAAATCATTTTTGAAAATTACGTTGGTGATTTTAACGGGTCCAACGCCTCATGGATTTACATGGGGTTTAGTGCTATTTGAAAGACTTATCTAAGACCTCCGAGACCGTTCGGTGTTTTCATGCCCAAATCAAAATGGAAAAATGGACAAATAATCACAACAACATCACAAGTGACGAAAATAACGGGGTTTAAAATAAAGGATTTTCGTGGGTCCAACGCCTCATGGATTTACGTGGTTGTTAATGCCTCTTTGAGGTCTCACATAATCCACCACGACCAATCGGGATTATCACGCCCAAATCACATATTTACAACATAGTAAAGCGATAAATGATGTTATTTAGACATGGGGGGTGTGTTTTTCAGGTCAAGTACCTCGTGGGCTAACATGGTTGTTAAGGCCTCGTAGAGGGCTTATATAATCCACCAAAGCCACTCGGGATTGCCGTACTAAAACACACGGGAAAGGGGGATAATCACAACACAAATATTCACAAGTACGTAGTAAATGTAAATAAAGCGATAAATGAACTTAAAGCAAAGATTTTTCAAAGGGTCCAATGCCTATGGGATTACATGGTGGTTAAAGTCTCGTTGAGGTCTCACATAATCCACCACGACCAATCGGGATTATCACGCCCAAATCACATATTTACAACATAGTAAAGCGATAAATGACGTTATTTAGACATGGGGGAGTGTGTTTTTCGGGTCAAGTAGCCTCGTGGGCTAACATGATTGTTACGGCCTCATAGAGGACTTATGTAATCCGCCAAAGCCACTCGGCATTGCCGTACTAAAACACATGGGAAAGGGAGATAATCACAACACAATATATCCACAAATAAAGCAATAAATAGATCTAAAGTATATATGGAAAGCAATAAATAGATCTAAGACATATATACAAGATATTTAATAAATAAAGCATTTATTGAACTAAAGCACGTAAATAAGGGTGGATCCTTGTGAATCCCTTCCCATTTTAGGGATCATCACTAGTCACCTCCACCCAAAAAGAAAAGAAATAAGAGAAAAGAGGAGAGAGAAAGAGCTTAGAGAGAGAGAGTACCTAGAGAGGAGTCTCTCACTCTAAAAACTACCCAAAACCCCTCCTAAAGACCCCTAAAACCCCTATTTCTGCCTATTCTAACGCTCAAGGTGCCTAGAGCCCGAGCCAAAGTTGTCCAAATGAGGGGGGGTGGGGCTTTATTTATAGCCCGAGCTGCACGCCTTGCGCGTGATGATCACGCGCGAGTCGTACAGCTGCCACGTGGCAATCTTATCCTCCACGCAAGCCCCCCACCGAATCCTCCTCGGTTTCCGTGCGCGTACCCTTTTCTGACCCAGTTTTCGAGGGCAGTTTTGGAGGTCTTCTGGAACTCAAAATGGGTCATGCAGCATATCGTCGGAAAGCTCTCGACGTCTACTTTCCAAAGGTATAAATTTTGCACGAATCGGAGTTTGGAAGAGAGAGTTATGACTCTCGGAAGTCGGGGTACCGGAGCTGTTTTTGTGTGTTTTTCCGGTGAAGATTCCGATCAAACGGGGGAAGCCGCTGGCAAACCGAGAGTTGTATGTCGTAGCCTGAGTCGTCATCTTTCCAGCGCACCCGGGCCTGCGCTTCAACTTGCAGCGAGTCGGAAAGACTCTGCGCGTGAAGACGGTTGTCCGGGAGAAAAATGCACCAAACCTTCGGCTCATTTTTCCTTGCTTTTTGTTTGTGTTTGCGTGCGTATTTGACCTAGCTCCCGATATCGGATTTCGACGATCTTAGTATCGTCGGAAAGCTTGCGCTACCTTCTCTTGCAAGGTTTTGGATTTACGGGAATCCGATCTAGGGACGGAGAGATATGGTCCCGCGAACAGAAGTCGCCGGAGTGTTTCTGGTACATCGGAGGGCATTTTTCCGGCGAAGATTCCGGCTAGACCGGGGAAAATCTTGGCGATCCGAGAGTTCCACACCGTGCATGAATGTGTCCTCTTTCCAACGTGCCCGGGCTTGCGGATCAACTTGTTGTGATCCAGGAAGACTCTGCGCGCAAGCGCGGCAATGTCAGGGGAAAAGTTATGAAATTTTCAGCACAGCCTTATTTCTTCGACCTGTTTTCGTGTGCGCGGTAACGTAGCTCCCGATGTCGGATTTCGGCGATCTTGGTGTCGCCGGAAAGCTTGTGCTACCTACTTTCTAAAGGTACAAGGCCTTGCACAAAGGCGAAACTTGGGTCCGCAAGATATGATCTTGCGAACGGAGGCCGTTGGAATGTTCCTTATACCAAGAGGGTTGTTTTCCGATCGAGATTTCCGGCTTGACCGGAGGAGCTCTTAACGATCCGGAAGTTGCACGTTGTAGCTGAAGTGACCCTCTTACTTAAGGGTTTCAGCTTGCAAACAAAGTTGCTACCGGTTGGCAAGAATCCGCGTGCGAACACTGCCTTCCAAGTAGGCTGTTTTGTCAACAACACTTAGTAAAATTTGGCTAAGTGTTGGACCGTTTTTTCGCAGTTTTGCCCATAACTCCCTCGTTTCTCGTCCGTTTTTGACCCGTAAAGTATCGAATCGAAGCTCTTGACGTGCTCTACACATTAGTCAGGGGGCGGTCAGTTCGATCCAGTTTTTGGTCTGGTCAACGGTCCGGTCAAACTCGGTCAACTTTGGTCAAACTCGGTCAAACTTGGTCAAAGCTCTCCGAAACTCTGGGAAATGTATCCCGGACCTCATTTTGAGGGTTTTTGGGTATAATGGACCCTAGTCGGGTCAGAAATGGCTCGGTCAACCCTTAGTTAAACTTGGTCAACCCTGGTCAAACTTGGTCAACCCTAGTCAAACTTGGTCAAACTTCGGGGAATGTGTCCCGGATCTTCTTCTTGGGGTTATTTGCTGTGGCGAGTACTCGTTGGGTCAGGCTGGTTCAGCTTAGGTTGCCTCGTTTTGCGTGCCGACACCCAAGAAAATCTTGGGGATAAAAATGGGGTTATGACATAATTGGACCCTTTTCTACTAACAAATCTCTCAATTTTGAGTCAATATTTTCCATTGAGCTGAATCATAAATATTTAAAGGCCTATAATCAAGTGTTTCGTTAATATATTCATTTGCTTCTAAATTTTTTTCATGTTCTTCATCAAAAGTAGGTATATTAAAATTTTGACCATCATTCGGTATATTTTCATTGTTATCTTTTGATTGACTATCATTAAGATTATTTTCATTGGTATCTTTCGATTGACTATCGTAAGTTGGTATATTACACTTTTGACTATCATTCTAAATATTCTCATTAGTATCTTTTGATTGACTAGCATTAGGATTACTTTCATTGTTATCTTTCAATTGACTATCGTAAGGATTATTTTCATTTGTATCTTTTGATAGTATTATTGTATTATCTTCTAACTCTTTAAAATGAATTTCTTGTTCATTTGTTGAACTATCACCTATTTTTTCTGTCATATTTTGTTTATTACTGGTAACAAATTTTTCAAGAGCTCCCTTTTGGGATTCAATCAATTTTTCTATTCATTTTTTTTTTATTAAGTTTTTGATGCCCAGATTCATATTTTCGAGGAGCCATATAGTGAAAAAAAAACAAACAAACAAATAACAACAAATACTTTACAGCTAAAAAAACAAATAACAGCCAAAACAACATGTAACAATACTACAATAGTACCTAACTAACAAGTAAAATTTAATAAAATTAAAATAGAAAAGTATAGAATAGTAGAACCTGGTTACGCTGATTTATCCCAATATCTACTGATCTACATAAGATTAATACCAAAAGTCCTGAACAATGAATATCACAAATTCATAGTTTATTAAATTTTAATTTACAAACTCTAATTGCAAAGAAAAAAAAAATTATTCAAGAGGGTAAAGATTGATATTATTACCTATTTATGTGTTGAATCTAATTTTTGTAGAAGATTTCAAGACTCAAATCCTCAAATTTGAAGACAAGAAAAAATAAAAAAGATATAATATTTATTGACTATTGTAGATTTGTAGTGAGAGAAAGTAATCTTTTTAGAGAGAGAAAGTGAGAGGTGTGCATACAGTATGAAGAGAAGAAGAGAGAGTCAGAGAGCAATACGTATAGAGAGACACAGCGAAAGCAATACGTAGAGAGAGAGAGTCAGAGAGAGCAAACGTTTACTGCTTTACTTGAACCACTGGTAGAAACGTGGAGAAAAAGAGAGAGAAAGAGACATTGAGGCCTTAAAGGAGAGTCACGTGCGTATAGAGAGAGAGAAAAAAAAATCTTGAGTTGTGCTGTCAGTTGCTGTGTGACTGCTGCAAGTGGCTGGAAAAAAAATAAATTTAATTGTGCTGTTGTCAGTTGCTGTGCGGCTGCTGCTGCAAGTGGTTGGAATTTTTTCTTTTTTAATTATGTATTTTAATGACCTAGTGGGCTGGGCTTTTAAAATTTTGGGGCCTTAAGCCATTGCTTAAATGGCTTTATGGGTGGGCCGGCCCTGTCTCAACAATATATCTTGAGTGCATTTAATCCTTTGGAACCATCGGACTTGGAGAATTTGATTGCCCATTGAATACTTGAGACGCACTTGTAGGAAAACTCCTAACTGATGGCCTGTGCACTCCTAAGATTAGTGAAACAAATGCTTCGAAAACCTAATTTCAGTAATAAAATAAAAAAAGGTAAATTATATTAATACCCTTGACGTTTGGTGAAACTAAACCCGCCACACCATATTTTCAACAAATGACACTCTACTCCAAAATTTGCATCAATAAAAAATGTAAATTATACTAATACCCTCGATGTTTGGTGAAACTAAATCCGTTACACTATATTTTCAACAAATGACACCACTCCAAAATCTCCATCAATAAAAAATAAATAAATAAATGTAAATTATATTAATATCCTCAATGTTTGGTACAACTAAACCTGTTATACTATATTTTCAACAAATGACATACCATTTCAAAATTCTTAAAATAATTGATACTCTGCTTAAAAAATAAAGGAAAGTGTCAATTATTTTGGGATGAAATATAAATTATTTTACATCGAAATGTCAATTATTTTT